>CM031241.1:647605436-648154186 GCA_018340775.1 Taxus wallichiana var. yunnanensis | reverse complement strand
CATCTAACACTGGGGAGAAATCCACGCTTTCTTTTTTGCTCTTCATATATAACTTCGTAAACTTAAAACGATCAAAAATTCACATAACTTATCGAAAATCCTTTTCAAACATCAATATATTCAGTCGAAATGTTTCAAACCTTCACATATGTTTCATCAAAAACTCCTAAACAATAGAAAAAATGTCTTAGGAAAAGATCAAAATAATAGAAAATATTTCGAAATCTGTTCCACAAAAACAAGATAAGTAGTTTAAGTTTACTTTAGTCGTTGGCTTGCCCATGGTTTTGATGCATTGTATTGCATGACCATATGTTGTAAATCTGGATTCATTTGTTTAAATAGATTGAGTGTTACTTTACTTTCATAGGCATTTATATTTGGTTCATTTTATCTTCGCATATTTGTGATATAGTTGTTTTGTTTCCTTGTTAGAGTAGATTTGATTAAGTTGTGTTTGCTTATAGATTTTATCATCATATCATATATCACCACATCTATACATCATATATCAATAAAAGCTAAGTCTACATCATACATGTATACTACAGCTAATTATCATGTAATGTATCATCAATGGGGCATGAGGGGTCACTAATGATCAAAAATATTTCCGCCACACCAATATCAAAAATAAAAACATATTTTAATCAAATTATCTCATCAACATATAATATAACATGTGATACAAAACATAATCATACAAATTAAAACATAATATCTCATAAGAAAATTATTATACATCGATAATCCATCAATCATCATATATCACCGTAAATATAAATGTCTCACCAGTAATACCAAAAACAAGTCTCAAAATACATCCGATACAATGAGCCATCATGGGAATCTATATACAAAATGTTCCTTCATCTATAAGGCATTAAAAATGATATATAACGCATATATGTACAAAAGTGCTTCATCATGAGAGACATGATAAAAATAATAAAGATAATACAGCATAAAAGTATGCCTTCATATCAAGGCAATACACCAAAATATACATCTAGGTACATAAGTAAACAGAGTCAACTATGACTCGAGCCCTCACCGACTACTCGTGTGGTAGTCTGCCACTAGAAGGTGCAACTGAGGTGGTCAAAGAAGTGTTTTACCATACTTTGTGTTGAGCCATGCTACTTTAAACATTTCATCCTGAAGGACCCTCTGACTGATCGTAAATTCCTCTCGAGACCTAGAATGAAATGAAGTGCCAACTATCCGACTATACTTAGGAACTCTTTGATCGATCGTGGGCAAAAATTAGTACTGCATCCTATAGTATGTAGCGTCACCTGTTATAATAGCATTGTGACCAATAAACTATTGTAATCCCGGAGTAGTGGTGTCTCATAGCACTGATGCATCACACTCTACTCTCACACTGGTCGACTAAATCCATAGTTAATCTCACTCGTGAAGAAGTTAGTCTCTCAAATTGCACTTGTAGATCATCAGCAAAGGGCCCGATCCCACTCGCTCATCATCTCATCTCTCTCTAAGTCTCGGGCCTGATCTCACTCTGTAATGAGTTGATCTCTCGACGCCATCGCCTGGTCCTCTCTGCTTCATGGCCTAGAGCTATAAGGCCACTACCTATCAGTAATTGAATACTTTCTATAAGGAATCCACTTGTCCACCAAGTCGGTATTTCCTAAATATCCTCATCTGGGTATATCCTCAACTTACATAACATCAACATCTATGTGTTTTTCATCATAGTTAGATCCTCCTCCATCTCTGCTGCTTCACCTCCATCTATCGATGGACTAATGTGACGGGGGTGATGCGGAAAGGGCCAAAATGGTGCCGTGAATGGAACTATTATCGGGGCATTATGGTGCCACTACTCAGGTCAGCACTACCATCTATTGCCATACTAAGGCCTACTATTGTATAATAACTTGTAGTTAAATAAACATCTTTTGTGCTACAACTCCTACCGTGGTCCTTCATATGGATCTTCCTAGGCCTGTCACTTATACCCCAAGAATATAAGGCCTCAAATCCTATGCTTGCTGCATCTAATACCTCTTGAGGAATCGTTAAATGATTAGGTAACATTGTGGCATACCAACCTCCATAATCTTGTGTAGTACCAGTGATTTGCTATCTCGCACATGTTGTACCCAAGGTTGGAAATCCACCCTGAAAGAATCTAGCGCATGTCACCCAATTTGATCTAAGGTCCCATATTAAAGACCTCCTCAGATCGGTGAGCATACCACAACTCGGACCAGTGAATCCTCCGAATGAGTCCAAACTAATGTTGCACTCGGCCTACTTTGTACCACTCCATGATATATCTCCGCTACAAAAAAGTGGTCAACCATCGATGTGCTAAGGTTCACCACATCCTCGTGCCACGGCATAACCTATAGGGCCACCATGTAATCATATGAGGTTACACCTCATCAAACTCATGTCTGTAGTAATCATCATCACCTACGTGACCATGGACATCCTCTCCACCAGGACCCACCCCATAATGAAGGCTCTCTAATGGCTTAGGCTCACAAAATCTCATCGTAGGATGGACGATAGAAATATGATTCCATACCCATATCTATAGCAAAGTAAAGTAGGACCTATAGATTCTACGTTTGTGGTAGGCTACCAAATGAAGATAATCATATAAGTGGGCCATTATACACCGACACCAATAGTATACCTTCCCTTATAGAAGGTCACAAATCACTCTAATAAGGCCAAGGGGGAATCAAGTATGAGTCTCTGTCGACCAGCTAGGATGTTACAACATGAGCTAACAAGAAAAAATCGACTGCCCATTAAATTTGCTGGTCGACATACACCTTCTAACATAAACTATCATACCCCATCGGAGGTATGTCTTTAAAACCAAATAGCTCAAACAAGCACCACCTAATCGATTCTTGGTAACCATCATAAGTGATTGAAAGACCTACAGATAGGAACTCATAGCCTGATCCACCACAAATCCTCTAATATAATACTCATCTCTTTAGTGGTCAATCGAATGTATGTCTCTCGCTTTGCCATCTCTCACTAAGGCCGTGGAGTAGGATGTGGTACAAGTTGATTTGGGGCATATGTGCAACATGTGCTAGGCCAATCACCTCTAAGGAAATCTCTGTAGATCTGATCTCGTCATTCTAAATGTCACCCAGTGCAGTATGGAGTCGTGGCATACCGCTCCCACGTCTCTAACCTCTCCAGGGTCCTCCGCAAAATCGATTGGGTCATTTAAATCATAATCATATTCTTTCTATTTTCTAACATTTCTCACTTATTATTCTACTCTATCATTTAATTTTTCTATTCTACCATGTTTTTCTTCTAGTTTTCATCAATATCTTCTACCTAGGATTTGCTAAAACTAAGTTTTCCTCCAAAATCCATCAAAAATGACTTTGTGCGCAAGCATGCCTTATAGTGCACTAGCGCACCCCATGTTCCATAGGCACATGCGCGCTTCTTTCTAATCCATACTCAAGCGCCAGCAGTGCCTCCTTACATATGCACATGCACCCCACAGCATAGCTAGAAAATATGCACTGGGCAAGCATACATTTATGCATGGGCACAGGAGCGCCATGCATAATGTAGTGTACGTGTGCCCGTAAGGCCATGCCTTTTTATTTTTCCCTTTTTTTCTACTCCTAACTACTACACTAATGTGTATAAAATTTAACCAAAATTAAATGTTGGTAAATAACGAGGGTAAAGAATAAATTTGTGTACTGTGGTCCATCTGTAGGTAGTCAGCAAGTACTCTCTCACATGATCTACACAATGTTTTTGGCTCCGCACCCTCACCATCTTCTCCCATAGGTCAGAGCTCCGATCAACGGTAAATGGTAAGTGAATGTGGTAAATGAATTGGCTGTGATGGCTTATATACCCATTTTTACCTCCCGTGATGTGTTTTCACCCCGAGGTGCCCTCTCAAACCTGCCGTGGTTCTTCTAATTTCTTCTAATACTGGTCGTGATGATTATTTTTAATAAATAATTATTTTTTAGCCCGTTAACTTCCCTAAAGCATGTTTTTGTATCCCGACAAACTTTTCTACCACTCCTAGGGCATATTTTCACCTCGCAGCTACTTTTGGGAAACATCTCACGGTGTTACAATTACGCTCATTTCTTCTATACTATTTTTTTCCTAAAAAAACAAAAATAAATAAACAGTAAAAGACAAAAAACCCAAAAAATTGGTAAAATCATTTAAAAACCCAACAAATTGGTAAAATCGTTAAAATTCCAAAAAATTGTAAAAATTTAAAATTTTACAAAAAAATTGGTAAATGGCATGCAACGCAACTAAATCCTATATCGAATGATATCCTCGAACATCGAAATTGGTTCTTCAAAACCATCTTTCGATGTTCTTTTTTGTTCTTGTCTCAAATGACTTACGGATCATCGTGATCTACCTCCATTAAAAATTTGGGCCTACTTATTATGTCGATTTACTCTTGTGCAAATGAGTGAGTTGCGATGTATTGTGTCATAATACATGAATGCTTTCCATGGGACTACTTTGGTCCATTGTTTTTCCCGCATGTGTTATTTTTCTTTGGGGCACCATTTTTAACCCTCATTGTTACAAATACCTAACATTCAGAATCACAAACTTGATAAAAAACATAATTACAACTATTTTGAATGTTGTTTGTTTGAGTATTTATAATTATACTTGTTTTTGTGTTAGGTTACCTAGTTTACTTTCTCATATTTCATTGTATTTTATATGTCGTGCATGGAGTTATGCATCATTTTACTTTTTGTATTGCAGACGCATAATGTATGTCATGTATGGAGTTACATATTTTTAGCAAAAGAGACAAATGTTAGTAATGTATCTTTTCATGTTATGTTATACTTTTGTTTATTTTAAATAAAGGTTGATGATGTAGATCATAGGGGCAATGTGATGAAATAAGGTTGCATATTGAAGACTAGATACAAAGATGAGCATGTTCCTATTCTCCACTTTCCTATCTTATCACTACTAATTTTTCTTCTCAATCACCTAGGGCAATAAACAACCATGTTTATCCCTATTCCTTTTCTCTTCTAAATAACCAGGGGTTTCGTGCCCATTCTATTCTATTTCTTCTATCCATTTTAATCATATTTTCGATCATAGATTGACTTCTTCTATCACCCCATCGACACTCGAGGGGGCATCCTTCATTCTACTAAATTTTCTTCAAAAATTTACTTTCTTACACTTGTCTACTATGTTTCAAGTGAAGTCACTAACTTCAGCTCAAACAAGGGCAAATGTGAGACACCTAATATCCGATTTCACAATCTTATTGATAAAAGCAAGAAAATCACTCTCATTCTTACTACAGTTCTCGTTATAATTAGTGATTTCCACTAATTAACTTATTTTTTCCCTCTATTCTGGTTAATAAACACTTCTTTGTTAATTATCCACCCATTTTCACATTCAGGATGCCAATCAACGTCAAATCATAACTTTTTATCCTCTTCAGGGCAATAATTAGCGTTATTAGCTAATTAAGCCTATTTTTAACCTTGTTTTGGTCAATATACCCTAATATTGGCCTATACCCTCTTATAACCACTCAAAATCACCCATTCACATCCACAACGCCTCAACAAGCTTCAAAACTTATCCTAGCCTCCTAGTTAACCCTAAGCAGCTGATTAGGGCTCCACACCTCTTAATCACTTGGTAATTCACTAATTATGATCAGCAAAGCTTAATCATGATTATAAATTCTAATCTTTTTGGTACTTTTAGTCCTACATGCATTAGAATACAAGTTTCTCCCTAAAAAGGAAAACTATAAAAAGGACTAAGTCCTACAATCCAACTTTACACCATGCTTTTGATAGTGGCCTCATATAATACATATGTTAAAGAGCCTAAACCTCTTTTAAGGATTTACATGCTCATCTTGCCTAAACCTTCATTATGGTTAGTAGGAGAATATTCTAGCATGGCCTTCAGTAGTCTTGTACTAGTGATATCTCTTCACCATTTGTGGAGTAGAAACCATACCCAATTTGATTGTCTCCTAGATCTATTTAGGTCTATTTTAGTTATTCAATATACTAGTAGACATCCTTATATTTTAGATGTTAGTTCCATTTAATCTCCATTTTTATGTTGTTTAGATTTTATCATTGATGTTTCATTCATTAGCTTTGCATTTAGATTTAGATCATTATGGTGTTGATCTTTAGAATATTTTAACTTGAAGTGAAAGTAAAGGGTGTTATCAAGTGGTATGGGGCAAAATGTAGGGGGGTCATTTTAAAAATAAAATAAAATAAATCCTTCCAAATCGTAAGTGCTTAATCATACAAAATCCCAAAGAATCAATTTAGTTTCTCTTTTTAAGAGAGACAACCATCCCTTCAATCATATTTTTCCAATTAAGTACCTAGGTAACCTGTATCCAAGTCTAAGTCTAGTCATGACCTATAAAGTGAAATCATCTTAGGGAATCGTAAAATAATATTGGACCGGGAGATGAGTTACATTTTCCAAAATGGACCATTTTTAACCTCATGTATTTTCATCTAACATTTTCATCTTCATATCACTCTCTCATTTGTCTCACATTCTATGCCTTAGCTCTTCGTATTGAGGTCTTGCATTTTTACTAGTTACATGGAGTCAAGCGGAAGGAGTTAGACATCCTATCAATATATCATCTACATTCTCGCTAATGGAATGAAATGTTTACAATTATTTTAATATGACTTGAGTATAGTGCACTTTTTACCAAGTCAAAAATTTAAAAATCCTATATCCCAAAGTCCTTAAAAATAAAAAAATAGAAGATATTTTTGGTCTACAAATAAAAAACCTCTAAAATCAATTAGAAAATAAAAACATATACAATTAGTCAAAAATCAATGAAAATCCGAGCAAACATTCTCCACAAAATTCAAAACATTAACACAACCATCAAACACCGAGAGGTATCCTTCTAAACCGTACTCAAAAATAATAAATCAGCAATCATCTCCAAATATCAAACATTTGACCCATATCCTAGTGATCGTTCCAACTATCCTAAAAATCAAAACCATAATGCACATTCTTGTTTGGGGCAATCTTGGCTTTCATTCTTTCTCTTGCATGTATCCTTTCTGAGAGAATGAACCCATTAATGAAATCAATCTTCAACATGGATCTAACAAAGAGTGTCACTTGACCCCACTCTCACAATATGATCCAATCTCACCCCTCGTATGTATCATTACATTTGGGTAAGCTAAATCAAATCAATTTTTCATCGGTTCCAACAAGGGTATCACTTACCAACCCCACTCTTCACCCCGATCTTACCCTGATGTATCCTCGCATGGGGGAAAATTAATTCAATCGGCCATCATTTGGAACACATTAGGGGGCATGGTTAATTGTCTCTATTTCTAGTTGTTTTGCATTTATTTTTACTTTAGACCAATTACAAGTATTTTTATATCGTCTCAGCTCATGTATAGACTTGGTGTATACATATACCTGTGTATATTGGGTTTTTTTTCCTTCATTATTTTCTCGTGTTTGTGTTTAAGTGCATAATTGGTTGCTCATCATGGTTTTTAATAATCATGGTGCTAACTCTATTATGCAAACACAAAGAAGGTTGCTCCAAAATAGAAATTTTGAATGGAAGCTCAAGCTATGAGAAAATCACTCCCACCATCCTTCTAATCATTCTCAAATCATAAGAATTCTCCTTCCTATCAAGTGATTTTCCACTCGCTTTCCCATGTCACCCACCCATTGAGTGCACACTCCTAGATACCATCCTTAACTCGTTAGGGCATCCAAATACTTAATCGGGAATATTAATGTACTCACCACACTTTTTCATCATTTTTCACCGATCTGCATAAGATGCATCTACTATCTTTAAAGTGCTATTACTTTATAATAACACTTTAAAGAGGGGAAAATGTAGACACCCTAAAATATCACATTACGCATTCTAAACCTCCAAAATCATCTCATAATTATTTCATAGTACATTACGACCATTTTAAACCACTTTTGATATATTTCGTTATTTTTGAACTTCGATGGCATTTTACGACATTGTTTCTCCATTCTCCTAATCATTCATGTTGCTACAAATGGTTTTGATTTATTAAATATTCACGTTATGGACCTTGTTACACTCATATCTCATTCCTATGATTAATTCTATTAATCATATCATTCTTATTATTCATCCCTATCGCTTATTAGCTAATTTTACTAGCTAATTTTAATATAATAATAATTAAATAAATCTACATTATCCATTTACACTTTACCCTTATCCAGCTTAATTAATTTTGCAGTAACAATAGTCAACATGTCAAGTTAACTAGATCAAAAGGAATACATACATAAATCAATAAATCATTAAATACATGTGTAAGAGGACAAAATTAGATTATATAAAATCAATGCGAAAGCTAAAAAAGTCACATTATTTTGTGTGAATAAAATAAAAGCTAATGAATTAATATTTAATTTTAAATATACAAAAGAAGGTGCCACCTTTGTAAACTCAAAAATAACTCATCCATGCAAGCTCAAACAAGAGTTCAACTCCTCAAATATATTGGAAACTCAAATAAACAATTCCTATCTTGCTTCAGTTAACTTCAAATCAAACAAGTTAACCACACAAATCCTATATTTGGATTCTCTTTCCCCATCTAGAAATAATCACTCATTCTTCTCCAATTATCATCATGAAAGCTTGAGAATTTTGCAGTGGATTGTCATTGTGTTGGATTATTATTCAATCTCACATCGTACAATGTCCAATTGATCATGAATCTACTATCAAATCAGTCATTCAATCGCTTCTCTTATCTGAAATCTAATTCCATTAGGAACATCTTTCAAGCATCCACAAATAAATTTGGTCAATATATTCAACAAGCTTGGTGATTCATTCCAAGCTTCAATGATCTCATTTGAGATTCTAAGGGTATACGAAGGAAGTAGATTGTTTTATTTTCTTTCTTTTTTCTTTCATTATGTAGTTTTTCTTTGTATACAACTTGTTCACTCATATTCATTTCTCAACAGTTGGACACAAAATGTAGAAGGATATTTCCAAATACTAGATAATATAAGAGATGGTTTCACTAGTTATGAAATTCAAATATGAAGTGGGAGTAAAAACTTATTTGATAAATATTGTAAAGGGAATTCCCCCTTACGCTTTTATCATTTACACATAAATTGGTAGACAATAAATGGTGTTTGAGTAGAGAACAACCCAAATCTTAGGTTTTCATCATGTTAACTATGAAATCCCTTCATATTCAATAAGGGAAAACAATCCTTAAAGCTATAAAAATGTATATATTATATTTTTGTTGAATAAATTATTTTCTTAGATGTACCAAATAAAAACAAAACTACAAAATAATTCAGACATTTGATAACAAGGCATGAACTCGTCGCTATGCGGCTCTTGTTAATTAAGTTGAGTGTGTTTATAGTAAAGATTTTGGTAAAGATTGGAAAATTTTAACAATTTATAGAATGTGTGCAATAAGCATTTGGCTATGAGTCAAAGTCTAAAATTTTGATCCAAAATTGTTTTTGATAGCCAATAAATAAGTTTTTAAAAATATTATATAGTGCACTCAAGTTTCATGACTTTAGTTAGATAGAAGCCACTTAGGAAAAATATAAATACAAGGATGTGTTAGGCTATATTTATTTTATTTTATTCTCATTGGAATATTAAGGGGAAATGTCTACAAGTAATTACAAGGTTGATGTGACAAAGTGTAAATAGTTAGTTGTAAGACATGTCATTTTCCATCTATTTAGTCTTTCAAACAATTCATAAAAATGGAAGTTGGTCCATGTGTCTAGTCATAAGAAAGAAGTGTTTCACATTAGTTCTCCCAAACACTTTTCCCTCGGACTTCTCCTCCATCAAACCTTTTCTTCATCGCCCCCTTCCTCCTACAATGTTTCACTCAATAAAGTTTAAAGTCTTTGTTGTAACTCTTGCAATGTCTTCACTAAAACGTTTGTGTGTGAATGCTAGTATTATAACTATTTGAATTGGATTTCGATTACCATATTGATGCGCTCCAATAAAAATATATGAAACACTTACAAAAAAATATTATAAAACATTATATCAAGTATTATGTTTCAATGTCTACATTTTGGTAGAAAAATACAAAAATCAAATGTTGTAACATTCAATAAAAAATGAATTAAAAATATACTAATAAAAAAATACAAAAAAATTATTTCATTATAAATCTAAAAATCAAACATATATATTCAAAAATTTAAATAAATTATAAATTTTGAAAAATTATGATAATGGGCCCATCCTTATTTTGTATATAAAATATATGTATTAAAAAAACAAAAATAATACTTTATTTTTCAAACTACACATTCTACACTCAAAGTAAAATGATTTGTTATTTTATATCATTAAACAATTACCTATAGTTTGGTGGCAATTATCTACATTTAAAAAAAAAAAAAAACATCTTACATTAATTTTTTTGGAATTTGGAAGAAAAAAAATGGAACACTCAAAGCACTTTGACACTAATCTAGAACTAAAATTAAATATGTACACCATATTGAATAACAATTTACACAATATTAACTTCCCGAAAGTGCCATGAACTGCTGCAAAGCCTCCATAAGCCTCTTTTCTTCCCCACTCACAAGCAATCCTTTTTCCACCTAAGTGTCACTGGAAATTCGACACATATCAGACTGTTGTGTGAAGACCCATTTACCCCAATCAGACTGTTGTGTAAATTCGAAACAGTTGTTGCGTCTAATTTTAATAATACCATTCCGATGCGAAATGAGAAGCTCACAACTTGTAACAAAACATATCATAATCGCATTCTCCGATTTGCTTGTTTTCGATGGAGTCAAGGACAGAGAGATTCAAAGAGGCGAACGTGTTTACAAGTTGCGAAGCCGCATCAGGGCCAGACCTTTGTACATACTATTATTTCGCCCGGACATTTCTGCACAATCAGATGAAAATAATCGGAATATTATATTTCTGAAATTTACTGTTACCTTTAGTGTTCTGAGTTGTACCGTCCTCAATCGCTCCATGTGCTCCAAACTTTGTATACCCGGCACCTCCCACATTGTTTCTGCTCTCAACTGCTCCAATGATCTGCAATGTTCTAAACCGTCGATTTTCACAACTTTGTAGCAACCTTCCACTTTAAATTCTCTGAGAGAAGCTAATTCCTTTAAACTTGGAAGCTCCTGCAATTCTGGACACCTTTCTATTATCAGCTTTTCAAGGTTTTCCAGACCACCAATACCCCTTATAATGTTCACCATTTCACAATTTACCAATCTTAAGTCCTTGACTGTCCTTGGTAGGGCTTCTATCTCCGTCAAATTGTAATCATTACGAATATTGAGCTTCTCAAGGCTGGGACAGCATCCTTCAGAAATTGAAATCTTGGACACTCTTGTCTGGTATAACCACATCTCCTTGAGGTTGCACAATGATCCCTGCCCGAAATCCATTCCTCAATTGGGCATCCCACTATATATAGAGTTTGAAGATTAATCAATTGCCTGATTGATTTGGGTACAGATTTTAGCATGGGACACCGAATCTCAAGAGTGATCGAGGACAAATTCCCAATAGAGCCCGGCAAGCATGTCAACAACTCACTCCTTATGTGCATCACTCATAACTTGCTGAGCTTACCGATATCAATTGGTAGCTCCATCAACATCTGTAAATAGAGCTCTCTTAAGGAGACCTGATTTGTGATGTGACTGGGCAACTCTTCCAATTTGAAACATCCGTCAAGGTTCAAATACTCCAGCTTTGTCATGTTTTCGAAGATGTCTGAGTTGAAAGTGAGCTCAAAACAGCAACCGAAATCGAGATGCTGTAGAAGTGTCAGCTGCTTGAAGGAAACTGGCAACCTCCTCAAGGAAGAGCATCTAGACAAACCTAAATGCCGCAAATTAGTCAAATTGCCGAAACAGCTAGGTAGTGATGACAGCTTTTCACAACCACTTAACTGCAGGTGCTCCAGCGATAGCAATGAACTGAATTCTTCTGGCAGACTCGTCATTATTATGGCATCAAAAATCTATTTTTCTCAAATTCCCGAGAGACTTCCTATTGAGTTTGGAAATCTTTCCATTTTGACACATTTATAAATGACCAACTCTCGTAACTGCACCGGAGCCTAAATCATCACATTTTCGATGAGAATGACGAAAACCATACAACAATTATAAATAATTCGAAATACAGTTTTAAAACTACTAGAAATCAAAATACTCACATCGCTGTCAACCTCCCACAATTCGTTTAATGCATTTCTCTCCCACTTTCCTTCATGGAGTTCTAAAACCCTCAATTTTTCAATGACAGTTGTGAGAGAAGAATTCTACAGCCAATAGAATCATTACACCGAAGCCAGACCAACTCTCTTGATACTAATTTGTCAATTATGTGACTCACATAATCTCTCTAACATAGAATATTTTTAAACCAAGAGAAGAGGCTGCCAGACCACAAAGTCCATCTGTTGATTCATCTGTTGTGATCATTATTCCTCGAATGCTACTTTTCTGAACATATAAAAATGACATTAAACACTTACATAGGAAAAAAATAAAAATGCTCCCAAGAAAATAAAGTCTACCAACAAAAAAATGTTGACCTCACCTCTGCTCCATTCTGAAAATCAGTAACCTGGTCAGGATGCCAAAGACGGTCAGTGGAATGTTTACTTGCAATTTCCCTTCCCAAATCCCTCACGTGATCATGCATTTTTATGATTCCCCTCATCTAACTCCACAAGACACTTATTCAGGAGCTTTTCCCAACTGTGCAAAACAGTCCATCCTGATCCGTTCCATATTTCAATTGCCAAACTGATTTCCTCTCCGATGAAGAAACAAGCCACGTCTAAAAATACCTCTTTCTCTTCGTGGTCTAGGACATCATAACTTATTTTCAACGTCTTTTTTATGTCTTTGTCCAATACTCTATAGATCTTGTCTAATTGACACTCCCAATAATCTTTGCGGTACTCTCCATATAGCTGTCCTCCAAATACCTTGAGAGACAGGGGTAATTCATTGCAAGCATTTAAGAACTTTTCAACGAGCTCCTCAAATCCATTTCATGGAGAAGGCTGTAAGAATGCATGCCAACAAAAAAGTTCCTTGGCCTGAAACGGATCTAATTTTCTCATATTATAAATGGAGGAGATGCCCCAACATCTAAGGACTTCTAATTCTCGTGTTGTAACAATTATCAAACTCCCTGATCCAAGGTTGTCTTTCACAGGCAATAGAGCATCTAGTTGATCCAAATGATCCACATCATCCAAAATAACAAGCACACGAACAGATCTCAAACGCCTTGCAAGAATCCCCTTGCCTTCTTCACAACTGTCAAATGACACATCTTTCATGCCAAGGTCTTCTAGTTTTTTCTGTTTTTGTTGTAACATATTTTTGCTGGCAGCATCTCTAACATCAAAGAGAAAACTAGACTTCTCCATAAATGCATGTTTGCTATTGTAAATGTGCTTAGCAAGGGTAGTTTTTCCAGAACCACCCATGCCCCCAAATTCCGACAATTTGTACACTATGGTGGCTTGATTGGGCAGATTGAAGACTAGTCATTTCAAAATCTTTTTCGGTTTTCTCTAGACCTACTGGATGTTTTGCAAACCACTAAGGGGACATCTTTCACTACTCTTACAACATCATTCACAATATTCTTCAATAGCCTCCACTCCTCACTAAACATAGAACAACATAAAACCGAAATGGAGCAAACATTAATAAATAAATCAAGCAGCAAAGGCATAAGAAACAATATTTATAGGAAAATCGGAATTGGGTACTCACTCCTTGTTGGTAATGGTGTGGCCACGATAAAACGAAGCCTCGTGGAGCGCCTTCTTCCACTCCTGAAGCATTTCTGGGGTGTATCTTTCCTTTTCTTCGTGCTGCAAAAATGCCGGAGCATAGACTCCTTTTCCTTTATTAACCCATCGGATATCGGCAGGATCAACATAGTAGAAAACAGGAACAATTGGGGTGCCAGTTTTGAGCATAAATGATAGCTCTGCCAAACACCAGGGGGATTCTGCATATTCTCTGAGAAAAAATTGCTATATGAAGCTCAGCACTGCGCATTGCTTCTTTTATTTCTCTGGGCAAGAAGTCCCCTGTTTCAAGTTCTTTTGAATCGAGAAAAAGGCCTCAGTCCCATGCCAGAAAGGGCATCATAGAGAGCCATGTCAAGCGTGTGCTTCACGTCAGGGCCACGGTGATTAATAAATACATCGTAAGGCAGCTGTTTTATCCGTTTAGAAGAAGTAGACGGTGCAAATTCTTCAAAAGGATTTGTAAGCTCATTCTTATCTGGGGTAGAAGTTGAAGCCATGGAATTGGATTGAACAGAACCGTAAGAAAATACTATGAATGGAGGGCTCCGTGAAGTGATAAACTTTGAGATGAGAAGAGAGGTCTGAGGGAGGGATAAAGATGAAGAGAAATGAGTGGGTATGGTTTGTGCAGGAAAGTGCGTGGAAGGAGCGCAGAAGCATCTGTACGAGAAAGCGTGTGGAATGAGTGCAGAAGCATCTGTAGGAGAAAGTGCGTGGAAGGAGCGCAGAAGCATCTGTACGAAAAAGTGTGTGGAATGAGTGCAGAAGCATCTGTTAGATCCCGCACATGCATAAAGAAATTAGAACTCTGAAGCGCGCTCACTGATGATGTCAATGGGCATTCAGCCCAGGTTTGCGCACATGGTGGTTTGAGCCCAACCCAGACAAACAGTTCAAAACCTGTCCAGTCAAACAATTTTTTGACGTGTCAATACATGATTGAACAAATATATATTAATGTATATTGATGTGATAGTTTGGTAGAAAATTCGGCGGAGCATTGAGTCCTCCTAAGCCGCCTCGGCAGCTAGTCCTCGGCCATTAATAAAGCGTGGTAATGGATGCGCACTGGATGTCGCCCCAGCACGCTCCGAGCCACGCTTTTCTTATTCATGTGTGGTCATCTTGTGAGGACCACCGCAGCACATGCACTTGAAATGCATATTGGTAAATGCGCGCTCCCAGCCTCGCCTCCAACCATAAATGCATGCTATCCCAAAGAAAGCAAGTATCTTTGCTGCCAAGGCCGCAAGGAGGGGCGCCGACAAACGCCAAAACGTACAGCATTTAATATAGATAAAACATTTCAACCAAATATAAATTGCCACCTGTTCTATTGTACCTATTTTTTAATTATAATATTTTTAAAAGTAAGGAGACTCTAGCTAAGGCATTGCATTGCAGATATATGTGTGCGGAAAACCAACATTTTTGCCCTCCCACGTCAGCATTGAGTGCGCTCCTATGGCTGGGCATTTTTGCTCATGTGCGGGAAGAGAAAGGTGCGTGGAAGGAGCGCAAAAGCATCTGTCAGACGAGAAAGCGCCTGGAATGAGTGCAAAAGCATTCAGTAGGGAGAAAGTGCGTGGAAGGAGCGCAAAAGCATATGTGCAAGAAAGTGTGTGGAATTAGTGCAAGTGTACAGCAATTGTAGGAGAAAGCGTGTGGAATGAGCGTGTAAGCATCTGTAGAGGAGAAAGTGCGTGGGAAGGAGTGCGTAAAGCATCTATACGAGAAAGCGTGTGGAAGGATCGACCATCACAATCATGGCGTGGCACTTGTCGTCTTTAAATTTTCTGCTCACACTTCCTTTTATAAAGCTATTGATTGCTTAATATTTACTAAAGAATCGCATATGAAATGTATGATGGAAACGCCGAAAGAGATGGAGGGAAGAAATAAAAATTGAGAAAGGAAAAAAGAGGTAGAGGATGAGGGACAATAAAGAAGGGGCCGAGGGAGGAGAAGATCATCAGTATCTCTATCAGATTACACTTATTTTTCTCGATTTATTGGCATGAGTGTAGTTTAACAAGCATCGGATTTCCTACTTTTTCAAAACTATGAGAAATAAACAAATAATGGGGATAATGAATAGGAGGAAAGGAAGGATTATAGTTTGATGGATTTGCGTACCTTTTCCTAATCTTTATGAGTATGTTTGATTCCAAAAAAGAATAAGGAGAAAGGTAACTTAGGCGGAGTCATATGTGGAACACCAAATAAAGCATCAAGTGAATAATGCTCTTATGAAGAACGGGTTTCTTGAGTTTCGGAATGTGACAACTTATGTATAAATAATGATAATAAATTTTGTAACTCTCCACAATTTTTAATTCAAAAACAATTTAACTTTTATATATTAATGTAAAAAACATCCGAGAAAAAGTAAACATTGTCTTGAAATATTTGGCAATCTGTCAAATCTCCGCCTTGTAGCACCAAAGCAATACTACCACCAAATAATTAACTAATCCCATTACTAAACTTTTGTTGTCTCCCAAGAGAGGACAGTGGGAGCAATTTTTCCACTATACACGTCTATATAACACGCAATGTGAGTCATAGAAGCACCAAACAACAAAACTTTATCTTATAAAATGATGCCCCTACAATTCTAGGTAGGCATTGGGTCGCAGGTTGGAGCTCAGGTAGTAGAATTATCATGGAGGTCTTAAAATTATGCAGGATTTTTATTGGGTTAATCTACATTTTTTTCTCGATGCGTATCTGTCCCATTTTCTCTCATGATGAACTCCTATGGACTGGTGGATGGCGTGCTAACTGTGATTGGCCATCATCTGCATTAATTGGACTACAAATTTTTGATCTAGAACATGGGTTTGAATAAAAAAGGGTATGATAATGCTAAATGGTACTTTGTAATTTAAGCACAGTGAGGTGTGTAAAGACTTATCAGAGACATTAAAAAGGAATCTTCCAGTTCCTTTCATAAATGGAATTCACAAGGTTTCCAACATCGGTATTGCTTCTTCTCTACACCAGCTTGGGAGCTTTAGCTGCCGATTTGGATGTCCTAACATATGCATTTGGTACAATTAAAGGGTTTCAGTCTCAAAGATATTTGAAGCGGGAGCAACAATTGTGACAATATCCAAAACATCACAGGGGTTGTGAACTGGAGAGAGCTTTCCCAATTGGGCCAAGTCCAAATCCTAGACCTTTCGAGCAATTCACTTTCAAGGTCAGCTGAGTGGCGACATTTTCACAATCCAGAGCCTCCAAACACTGAATCTGGTGAAGAATAAATTGGCAGGAAAACTATTTGTTCACTGGAGAAGGTCAGGGCGTCAATTTTCCCATATACAGACACTCAATCTCTCCTACGACAAGTTAAAGTCTGACAATGGGTTTGATTTCTCAAGGCTTCACAAATCTCAGACTGCTGGATCTCTCCCATAATCGAAGAAGGCGACAGGAGAGTAAAATTGGCGTGCATAAATCTAGTGTCACATCTTAAGCCTATGGTTATAGAGGGGTTACATCAGTCGCCGCTTAAATATCACAAGTTAAGAAGCTTCGCAGGTCAACTTGTGGTATCTCACTCCGGGCGACGTACGGTACGACGAAGTCGCATGCTCCATTGCCTCCCATTACTGAGCTCCTTGCTCATGAAGGCGTTAAACTGCTATTAGTGAAATCATTATAACAGTTGGATTTCAACGAAAAAATCCTTGCAAATCTCATCCATATGATTTGGACATTTTTCAAAATGAACCGGTCGCACTCCACTACAAGAACGCCTTACGACGTAATTACAAAATCTGAAAAAGCCTTTATAAAATATAAAAGCAAACAGAACACAAACTTCCACTACACTCCAAATCGAAAACTTTCTAGCAAACTTTTGATGAGAGTAGACCCAAAAAAATTTCCGAAGTAAAAGAAGAGTTAGTGAAGATGGCCTATTACAATTTTATCCAATCTCGGCAGCGAGAAGACATTTGGAGCAAGAGATCACCGAAGAACAAACAAATGATGAAGAATATCAAAACATCTTCAAACTCCTAAAAATTAAAACAATTCTAGTAATAAGCATTAAATCAACACATTCTTACAAAAATGCAATTACGGTACCCAAAAATTGCCCCTTTTGAGCATCTAAGAATTAATACGTACCTATTATTTTTTGTGATAGCATACTCCGAAAATACTGAGACATAATAGAATTTTTCTTTTTGCATGTTCCAAATCTAAATTTTACTAATATTTTGTAACTAAAAAATTATTAATTTTCGCCCTTTTTCTATGACCCCATGCAAAAAACATTGCCAAACCCACCATGCTTTAATAATATTAATAAATCATTCTCTAAACCACTATCTTTCTATTCAATGTTTATTTCACCAACACTCAAACATTAATGTTTATAAAACATCCTTAACTCTATTTTGATACAATGTTTATTTCAATCATTGCTGTTTGAGAACCATGTATTTCAAACTTCCAACAATTGTTATGCTTAACAATAATTGATTAAACAAATGCTACTTGGGTGAAGATATAGATTTTAACAAATAAATGCACACAACAATCATATATTTCTCCTACTTTTGGGTCCAATCTTCACTTAGTGAACAATACTCAATTAGTTCTTAAACTAATAAAAATATTTTGATAACTTTAAAGATTATTATAATAACACATTTTTTGGTAATACTCTACTTTGTTTATTCAAAATAATGTATTAAAAATCAACAAACATATATTCAATGCGGAGTGAACATCTCTTATAAGCACCAAACAAGAACATAGACCCAATATCATGTGCATTAAAATGTGAGTCTAAACTTAATGGCTATAATATTCTATTGTATTGTCCAACATATCTAACCAGACATAGCTATTTAAAAACAAAAAAATAAAATTATTACTACTATTTGCAAGATTTGGTCATTATTGTCAAAACAAATAAAAAATCGCCTAGATTGCAAAATATGTTTGAACAAATAGCTAGTATGTGTTCAGACAACATGAGCGGGTATATATTCCTTCAATTGGCTTCCCCAAATTTTAGAAATACCAAAACATGGGCTTGAAGTATAACAAAAATTAAAATTGCAAGCATGCACTACTTCCCACGCAACCAGGACTTCACACAATCACTGACTTCAATGCGGAAACAACTTCATATATTAATTTGTGTACCCATACATTTTTACCAAATGATCAAAAAAGTACATTCTAACACCAAAAAAGACGATGCATTGGGTTGTGCTGGTAATAGGTGACACTTGCATAGGTGAAAACAACATTTCAAATCCCTCCCTACAATACAGTCATTCGTAACCGCACAAAATCATTGAGCATTTTCCAAGTAATACCAATAGTTTAGTTATTCTATCAAGAAGATTTTTTGGACATACACAAGGAAGTTGGTGTAACTTATATGATATATGTTTCAATTTATCATTTCCTTCTTGCACGGATTTTTACATTCACAACGAAATTGGAATACAAATTTTCACTTCCTAAAACCACTCAAGTCTTGACACCTCGCATCTAGCATTGAATATATGTTGTAATTTAATGTGATAGAGATTTCATTTAATTGGTTGATGCTACATTTAGAAAACATAGGAGACACTTGCAAAAGCAAAGAAAAATCCTACAATCTACTACTAATCAAAGCAAAAACAAAAAAACACGCTGAGGAACTTTCATGGCGCATGTAGTAACAGTTTATGCGCAAACAATGATTTCAAAACTCAATTAAGTGTTTTAACCACATGCATAAAAAACTTCAAGATGCACAAAGCATATTTGTAATGTGAAAAACATACAAAACCCATTAGCTAATTTCAAACATTATTAATAAGAATTACAACTAAACAAAAGGAGAATAAAACATATGCAACAAAGACATATATAACAACCATTGTACGTAATTACAAAATAGCGCATTACGGTAATAACGCCTGAAACAAAGGAAAGCACACTTGCATAGATACACTAAAGAAGTGTATAGGGAGCTCGGGGGACCATTGCATATAGTTACAAAATATGGTTAGAGTCTAATAGGTATAGCTCTAGCATCAGGCTATATACATATTCCTATAGGTGTATACAATCTAGAACTTTATCACTCTCTACAAGCCAGCAAGGCGGGCATATTCATTTCATGATTTTCCATATTTCTTTCTTTCTAGCACCATGGATTTTCTTTGCAGCGTCTTTTTGTTTTTTCCCAAAAATCATTTTCACAGTCGACACACCCATTTTCTTCAATTTGTGCAGAGGTTCACATTTCATACCATTCCCCGCAGAATCATAAGCTAGACCAAATCCAAGTGAGTGAGGTCTAGCTGTATGAAATTGGACAGGTACAAGAGACTTCGGGGCGGAAGACGAAGCCACTCTCTAACCAAATCTGCTATAATTGGTTTTGGCGGTTTCGGTTGTCTGTAGTGTAAAACATTTACCACAAACTAAATCCTTTTAAACTATTCTTCCCGTTGCAAGGGTGGGGTGGTAACAGTCACACCTTCGGGGGAGAGGCAATGGTGTTTCTAGTCCTCATTCCTGCAAACTGATATGGAAAACAAGCAAGTAATTATTCAGGAAACCAACACTCAAACCCACATTCACCAGGATGTAAATGACGGTTAGTCAATGGGCAGGTAACTTAAAAAGCCTTGATGTTGAGTAGTCTACAGTCCAACCAGGGACGTTTCGAAGTGGCCTCAAACGGAGCTAGCTCCCTCCACACACAAAGAATCCTGCTACTTCAGCAAAGGCACATGCCCCTATATGCCATCATAGGTAAGGTTGGCTCATGGTTGTTTTTCCATCTTTAACAATCATAAAAAATAGTATGGCACAGTCAAAGTTTTACACCGAAAACAAACTTAACCATAAGAATAGGTTGGTACAATTTAAGTTAAGATGACAACTTAATCAATGGAATTTAAAAATGGCTCATTACTGAGATGGAAAAAAAAACCCAACACATAAAACTAAAAAGCAACGAAAGGCATTGATTTATGGTAACTTGAAAAAACTGGAAAGGCATAAGTTTACCTTCTTTCCCTTTGTTTTCCTGCTGCCCTGAAAAACCCTCAAAACAAGTTGTTGTTCATCCAAATGAGGAAAAAGGACAGCTGTTATTGTCTACCATTTTTCTTGCTCCCGTCATCCAAACAAATGCAAAACTCTAAAAAAAAGGACATATAATAAAAATATTTTACCTAGTATTCACACAAGCCGAGCAACGGTAACGGAGGATCGCCTCGTGTTCCCCCAAAAAACCTCTATTTTTCCTCTCCCTAAAGAAGGCTAGTAACAAGCACTTGTGCATCCAAACAAGGAAAAATGAAATCCTGTTATTTTCCACTGTGAGTAAAGGTATATTTAAAGCTTCATCTTATTTGTCAACAACCAAAAGCCTATATTATTATAACAAAAAATTTACAAACAGTTTACCATCGCAACATATGTTTAAAAAGAGCAGGGTCGTTCAACTCATGTAAGCGATGAATACAAACCAGAGATACTAGCTTCACAACTGTTATTGCCAAGCAAATTAACGTAATAAAAGTAGATTGCTTGAATTTTGTGCCTTTGTTGGATGTATACCTGTCTATTCTTGTTCATGACGACCAAACATGAAGGAACAAACAATAACAAAAATAAACCCCCTATCCCAACCCATTAATGGTAACCACGGGAGGTAGAATGTAAGAAAAACACTAAAAATCCAAGCCACAACAAAAAACCCAAAAAAATCCCCCCTACAGCAAAAACAAAAACAAAAACTTGAGGATCATTCACGGGGCAAGTAGTTACAGTTCCCAATAGACCCCGACACGAAGGTGTATACCGCACAACGCCTTCGCACAAACTGCGCAAAATCCATGTAGACCAACTCGCAAAGAACCCACAATGATAAAATAAAATAAAAACGGTTAAGCTCATTTTGTAAACATTTTTTTCTTTCACGAAGGAGAAAAAGGCAAAATTCGCCACTCGAAGCGATCCATGGAATATATAAATATCGATTCAATTGAAAAGAACAGTATAATGTACACTGCGTACAATGGAATAGAGTCAGCTTTCCGGCAATCACAATCAATCGACTTGCGAGCACTCCACCATACAGGATAGCACCGCCACCCCTATAGAAAGGAGAGAGGGTCGAGCCCATCAATGTCCATCTATAGAATGGTGAGGGATGGTTGTCTATCTATAGAATGGTGAGGGTTCTCTTGTTACACACTCCACCGGGGTAAGATATGGCATTGTGCCATATCTCTCTCTAGGATAGGGGGTCGATCTCTCTGACATAGATTTGGGTAGGTACCATCGATTCATTGATGATCTATAGAGATATATGGTCTTGTGAATGAATAATTTTGTGCTTGCAAAGAATTTTGTCAAATAGTTGACATAATGCTTCCACATTTTTACATTTTGACCAATAACTACTTTGAAAAAATCATCTTTTCATTATGCATGTTTCCAGACCATGTGCTAAAGCTCTCATAACTACTTGGGAGGATGATGGCAAAGGAAAAATCATCTTTTCATTATGCTTTGATGGTTGTCCATGACATGTCAAATACTTCATGTAAAGCTCTCATTTTCACACACACACACACACACCAAAGGGACATGAGGATGATGGAGACCAAGGATAGTAAAGGATGTGCGAAGGGTGTGGCATATTCACCCTCTTCTATGTTATAATTAGATAGTGTTGTATGTATGTAAGCATCGGTTCTAAATACAACGACCTTGATTTTATTTGATGTTCATCTCCTTGACCACTAAAGCCATTTGAACTTGATGTTATCATCTCAATTTGAACTTCTAATGTGTCCTTTTCCAAGGACAATAACATACCTTGTGCTTTATATTCCATCAACGAACTTAGAAACCCATCTAAATCGTTGTGTTGATTATGGGGTAGATTCAACATGAACATTGAAATTCATAATAGCAAAATCTAAGTTCTCTAGCATATAAAATCCTTGTTGAAAGCTAAAAAAGTAGAAGAATCTTGGTTGCAAGCTACACCAAATAGAATAAGAGTGAAAAGTTTATTAGGAAAGAGATTTAATCAAATATAAATACAAATGAAAGTGAAGGATTAAAATCATTAATAATTATTAACGACCCCGATAGGTGTTTAAGAGTAGTAGCTCCACACTTCCTCTTGCACATTCTCCTCTCTAGCTTAACCACATTATGTGTACATGTCAATGGAGTGTTACAAAACATTACATTCACAAGGGAAATTAATCTAATGTTAATGTTTTTCTTTTCCCTATGTTTTTGTTTTTTAAATTAGTCAATCCTAGTATTTGTATGGTTATTTGATTTGGGTTTCTTAAAGGCTAAATAATTAATAATTTCAAAGCTTTAATTCTAAGTTTCTTATGAATTGGTGACAAATGATGTTAGGAATATGTAGACATGATTGTCATCAAGAGCTATTGTGACTATTTCACCAAATGAAACACACAAATACTCAACCCAATTAGTTGTACTTCACAAAAATTTGAAATAGTTTAAGATAGTATACAGTCCATCGCATCCTCTCCAACATAGTTTGCACAATACATGGCGTGAAACGTGATGAGGACCGTGTGCACAACTTTTAAAGTATGTAACAAATACATGAAAGCAAGGAATATATCTAAATATATGTGAACACAAAAGAGGTGTTTAGCATTTTGAATATTAAAACGTTACATATTGTTGATAGTAAATAACACCTGAATAGTACAAATAGGAGAAAATATAAGAGAAGAACACTATGTGGGAGACTAAAATGTAGGTAAGGAGGAAATTTTTTGTAAGTTATTGTACTTTACTTATACATAGGAGAAAATGTTACAACATATTTATCCAAGGATATAGTGTACTAAAAGTAAATAATGTGTGCATTGAAATTATAGGTATGGCCTAATATCTATGTTTGGGCTAATATAAACACACAAGGAATATGTAGTAGGGATGAGCAATGACATAACATTACATGCCAAAAAGGTCATCGTTAAACACATCTCTAATATATTGCTCATTACCACCATTATAGTATTGGTAATATCCTAATTAATGGAGGAATTTGCATAATGCATCAAGTCAGAGGTATTTTTCGTCAACCTTCTTTATTAGGGACAACATAGCATGGAAAGCACTATTAGAAATCATATGGGAAGGAAATAGAATTTTTGATATCGTACCAAAAATGTCAGAATATACAATTGCAATAGTAGCTAATAGAGAATCTACTGCTGTTGTACAATTTTGTTGAGCACCATAGGTGAAACTCTCCTCTGTAGCAACCTAGGGTAAGAATGAATATGGGAGGTCATTTAAAGCAATTGGATCTCTTTGGGGACTAGAAAAGCTTTCATTAGAACTTGTTTAGGATATAGTAATGAAGGAGGGGTTTCCATTAATAGGTTTTGTATTATCTATAAAGAGAATGACCATTTACCAATAAGAAACTTTGAGAGAAAATGATATATTTTATTAACAAATGTGCCAACAATAGTATGCCAAAAAATTAATTACACGTGCGTGAACATAACTTTTCCCTATGCATACACATTCAATATTTGATGAGATAACTTAAAATGCGTCCAAAATTGTAGAGTAGCATGCAACATAAATGACGGAAATCAGATCCATTGGGTAAGAGAAAAAAAGAGGAAAAATACACCACCAAAGAAAATTAATTTTACTATGAAGAAAAATATAAGAATTGAATTTTGGAACTCTCATATTTGGGTTTGATAAAGAACACCTTTCAATCATTTTACTCTAAGAATTCAGAACATTTCTCAAACAAAGAAATAAATATATACTTTTTTCCTTGCATACTAAGATAATGTTTATTATATGAATAATGTTCCACTAAAATTTCATGTAACTTATCTCGCAAATTGGGTTTACAAACTCATTTTACCTACCCATATTGTTTAATATGTAACACAAAGTATTTGAGATCCTAAAAGCGATGCCCTAAATATGAGGAGAAAATGATTAATAAAACTAAACCTTATATGAAAGATGTAAATGAAAGCATTCCAATCCTAAATAATTAGTGTAATAATCAATATGTTCAACACACCATTTATAAGAGATATATTTAACAAATCATATTTTGAGAGGAAATTTGGTCAAGCTAGGAGTTGTAGAATAAGGATGGAAAAGACCATAGGTTATTTAATGTTTACGTATGCTATTTAAAATACACAAAATGTATTAGCACGTGATGTAGCCTAGAATATACCCACAAATCCCAAGGAATCATATCACCAAGATTGAACTAAGCATTCACCCGAAGCACGCCAGGTCCCTCTTTAGAGAGGCTTATCCAAAATGTTAGAATGATTTTTTTTTTTTTTTGTGTGTGTGTGTGTGTGTGTGTGTTCAGATTCATAAAGGATATTAAATTTTCCACAATGCATAAACCAAATCTAGATCTTAACCATAAGAAAGATTAACTAAACAATGACTATAATGAGATTTACCATGCAAGGTCCATGTTTAGTTACATCTAACACCAATATCTAGCCAATAAGATTCATCATATTAAGTATTGTAAAACACAAAATCCTCATACATAATAATAATGTCACCATGAGTCATGCACACATACAAACGAACAACATAACTTTACAATAGAACGGTATATATAAACCATGCAAATCAATACATTTTTATAGGGGTGGGGACTTTCCCTTCACCGCCTATGCACCTTCCAAAAATAGGCTACATGCTAATAATAACCATATGCCTTTACAAGGTAATATCAAAGCATGTAAGTGCTAATAATAGATCTCTTATAGTTAATTCTAAGTACAGATCTTATTATTAGCCCAAGAATCTGCATGGCGCTCGAACTCCTACTTGTCCAAAATAGCCTTTTTGTGGCCTGCAAGTCTTCATGTCATTATGTGCTCAGTATTCCAAGTCCAAAAATATGGCCTTTCACTAAAAATGGCTAATTCATGTTTCCACCTATTCTTGGGTGTGCCCATGTTCTATAATACTTACGTGCGCTCCTATGCGCCTTGTTCCCATGCACCCAAACCTTATGCACATTCATCCTAGAGCTGCACTTTCCTCAACTCAACATTACCCCACACTAACATCATTTCCGCCCTCGACATGGGTAATCACACTTATCTCTCCAAAAATTTAGAATAAGAAATGAAAGAATAAATAAGTATATGGAGTAAAAAGAATAACGAACTACTATCCACTCTACTCCTCTACAAGTAGTATTAACTCTTGATACTCACTCTTAATTTCTACTTCTAATTCCTGTTAATCACTCAACGCTTTGCCTATTTTATCTGGGATTTCTGTCACTATGGATTCCAGCTCATCATGAGTCATGTCTTCTTTCTCATTCTATAATATCCTAACAATGTTAGCCATACTAGAGATCATCCCCTCCATGTAATCCATTTTCCATGCAATGAGTTTCCCAATTTCTTTCATTCTATCCATGTGTGGTTCTTGGGTGTCTGTAAGCGCTTTGTGCTTTTCTTCTACTAGAGAAAGCCTTTCTACCTGCCCACTCATCTCATACTTCATTGATTTTAAGACCTCATTATCTTCTTCAATGGTCCTTGTCCTAACAATTGCATCCGGCGCTGCACATATTCAGGGCTAGATCTGCTTTCTTCAATTTTTCCTTTAGGTCCTACAACAAGGATTCATAACTTGCGATTTTCCTCACAATAGTGGCCTTTTCCCTTGCTACCTCCTCTGCAGCATCCTTTGGTGTAGGCATACGCATGGTCCCTTCATCCATTACGATCTTCACCAGTGTGTGTATGTAATGCATCGTAGAAGGAAATTTTCTAGAACTTGTGATTCCAGGTGTGGCCTTACCTTCAAAATGTCATCCCCAACTTCCTCTACTATGCTTACCAAAGCTTCTTCCTTTTCCTTAGCCCTTTCCTTTTCTATTGTTAGGCGTTTTATCTCTTTATCGTTATCTTTGTTATCCTCTATCAAGGCTTGAATGGTTTTGCTTTATCTATGTTCCTACGCATAACCTCTGCAAATACCTTCACCAAAGCATTACTCACCTGCTCATCTGACATGACAATGGGCTTTCTTTTTACATTCCTAACATGGGGTGCTTTCTTCATTATGCATGAAACACATGACTCTTCACATACATTGAAATCAAGCTCATCCATATGAGTCTGCATAGACCAAGATAATTGTTTGTGTGGGTGCATTTGCCATCTCTTCCTCCATGAATTCCCAGCCATACAAATTCTTGGCCTCCAATGTGATTTGGAACCTGGCGTGTATGATTTTGGTTGGGTCATTTACATACCCAAATGAAGGGGTCTCATAGTCCTCTCTCTCCTTCTCCTTCCTAGTTCGCTTACGCTTTGGAACCTAGGCACTGAATCTAGTATTGGTCCTTTACCTTCTGGTGTAGTATGGGGTGTGTCCGAAGGCTCGCCCTTATCTATTTCTGTTCCTGTCTCCTTCATCTCCTCGATATTCTTCATTTTATCTCCCGAGGATCTTCTATATTCTCGGGCTATATTGGAGTACCTGGCGCGCTTTCCTCGGATTCATGCTCCTCATCCTTCTTCATTATATACTAGCGCCTTTTCTTCTTTTCCGGCCCTACCTTCTGAGGTGAAATCCTAGGTGATATCCTTAGGGGCTGTGATGTTCCCATGGTTTGAGATCCCTTGTTCTTCTTAACACCCTTTTAAACTGAGGCTCCTCAGTTTTCTATTCTGCATCCATCTCTAGGGCGCCCATCTCTAGTTCTTCATCCTTTTGTTCCTCGAAATGGAGGGTCACCTCATGTTCTCTCTTCTCTCCAACCGTAGGGTGCCTTATGCCCTGTGCTGCTTGCAGCTACCAATATCCTCATGAAGTTCCTCTTCTTCTTCCTCTTCAATGGGTAGAACATCTTCTTCCTCTAAAGTGCCCAAAGTATGATTTCCTTGGGTGGGCCGGGGAGCATGAATTCATTCTCCAAATACTTACCATTTTAATATTTAGGATTCAAGTATATATACCAAAACCACGCCCATCTTTCTAATGGAAACACTTACAGACCTTCATGTGAATATCATCTCGAAATCATTCTTTCAATATACACGGTCTTACTAAGCTAAACGTAAGATTTCCTCAATGTGTGGTAGGCACAATCTACCTTGTCAAGATAAACACCAATCGATGCGCATCGGATAATCTATGTACAAATGATTAGAAATATCGTGTAGTGAAGGCATATAACAACTTACACCAAGGGCCCCATTTTCCATCCTTCATCTTGAAGCACCCAATACAGAAGTGTTGGTACACTGCAAATTGTACTTGTTTATCTAATATCGAAGGTACCTCCTTGGGTATCCTCCACTCTTCTTCAAATGTAGTGCAAAGGTGCTCATACCACATCTCTGACCTTTGCTTGAAGGGTCCACTCATTGATCCATCACAAGTGTAGTTGGTAAATCTTTCAGCCAAGGACTTATTCTCTTCATGAAACTACCATATATTGTCTTTTGGCCCATCGGAACTCCAATTTCAATACAGACTAATGATAGAAGTATAGCGCCAAAACTAATTTTATCACCTTCCTGTGCTTCCTTAATGATTGTCTCAGCAATAAAATTTGATAAATTATAGACAAAGCCTTCGTCATCTTCTTCGCAACATGGAGACAAGCCTTTTTACCTAAGACCAATGCTCTTAATTGTTTAACTTTGTCAAGAGATGGGTTGCTACCTGAATAACTAAATACTTTTGCAATTTAGGGACGTCCATCCCTCACCCTCCTTTAAGGTATCCAAGCACCTTATTTGTCTTTTCTATGGCCTCCTTATCAGTGAGGTCACTAATCAACTCAACACCCAAACTCCTTAGCCCTATCAAAATTCCAATCAAAGGTGCGGTGATCCTCATTCGATGCCCAAAAAATAGAATAAGTCCTCATAAACTCTATTCATGAGCCACTAGTATATTTTCTCGGGTTTTCCAAAATATGGGAGCTCATATAGCTGTAAAACTCCTACCTTGGCCAATAACTTTTCACCGCATCGTCATAGACCATCATGTCATCCAATGTTCTCTTCGACGTCTTTACCACAAGTAATTTCTCCAATTCCTCCTTGGTATCCTTGTTCCTGTGGTTGTAACCACTAACATTGCAAAGGTGAATGTGTGAATCCCAATCGCAACCCATGAAAACACCTTCTGGGTATTGCATTTCAGAAAAACTACTCTCTGGAGCATCTTCGACTTCCACCTCAACTTCCTTTTTTCTTATTTCCCCTTGTACCAAGTCCAGGTGCTCTTCTTGGTGCCATATCTACTAAAAAGGTGTCTTATTTCACTTGCTTTGAGCTCTACAACTTAACTCCACGTGTCATAGCTCGACACCAAACCCTAACCATCAATTTTCTTCCCCGCATGCCTTAGCTTCTCTCAAACACTTCACCAAATAGAGTGCAAGATTACCCCTGGATAGATGTGACAAATACAACTGGTTCGTAGCTCTCTGTACTTCACAGCTCATCCACTAGATCACTTGTGATCAAATCGCTCATATGCTCTTTGATCGCAAAAGGTTAAAATCACTTTACTATACCGCCTTATATAGTTTCCCAAAAAACATTAGCATTTATTTCTCTCCACCTACCACCTTACCCAACATTAATTCATTATTTCGAAAAATTCCATGTTGTTTATCTCTCGCACCATAGTCATAACCTTCTAGTGCACCTTCTACTTTTTCCCATAGACTTCCTTTTTATGCCCTCATGTGCCAAAGTACTTTGCCATTACACCTTCTTCTAAGTAGTTTTCACTACTACATCTTACCTCGCGTTATAATATGCATCCATCCACAAGTGGTCTCTGTAATTATTAGTAATCTTTTTCTATCTATACCTTTCCCTTGAGTACTTGTATAGCTTTCTCTTTTATGCATGCCCTTATTTTGACAATTTTCTAACTTAGGTCTTTGGATCTTGTATATAATCCACCCTACACTAAAAGTATGTGCGGGCCTCTGCACATGAAAACACTTAGGTAGTAATCAGCTTCTGGTGTGCAAACACGATTAGTATACACAACACTAAACTAAGTTGACAAAGCATAAAAATGATAAAGGAAACACATATAATTGAAATGCATTAAAGAAAGCTAGCCTAAGTGGAAATAGTTCCTTATTACAAACACAAATAAAACTTATTTATAGTAGGGCTTTGGCCTACTCTTGTTAAAGTAACTGGGAAACCATGTTCCATCTAGCGCTTCTAAATGGAAAGTACTTGAATCAAGTATAAAAGTTATAACATACGGTCCCAACCAATGCAACTGAAGCTTTCCAGGATGGCGCAAGAAATTTGAATCTTATAGAAGTACCAGTTTGCCCAACCACAAGCTTCTTATCCTTAATGTTCCTGTCATACCATGCCTTTTCCTGACTTTTATTGCTTTTGACTCCATTTTTCTATGGCACACCTTTCATCCAGTTACATTAGTTTGTTAATACGTCCATCCAATGCTTTCTCATCACCAAATCTCTTCCATAATTGCTTCGCTCATGTTCAAGCACACACCAACACAAAACTTCATCCCTGCCCGGTTTGTATAAATCACTACTTATCAACATGTAAGGCATGGGGTGAATGGAAATTTGTTTCTTATCCAAAGCCTTCATTCCCTCAGGTGCCACACCTATGCATAAGAGACAGAGACATCCTTTAAGTCCGAGGGCATGTGGTTTAACTTAAATAGTTGTGTATCCAACATTGTGTCTTCAATGCTCTATGCGTCCTCTCTCTCCGATGAATCCTTGATAAATGGTCTGGACCAGAATTACTTTTTCCTAGCTTAACCAACACTGTAAAATTGAACTCCTGAAACAACATAACCTAATGACATATGCACCCCTGTAAAACAAGATTATTTACTAAGTACTTCAGTTTGACATGTGGTCTGTATAAAATATGAATGGGGTAATTAGTAAATAATGTCAAAATTTATGGAGTGTGTAGATCATAGACAGGGCCTCATGCTAGTCATTGTATAATTATGTTCTACTGGAGTTAACTTCCTGCTAACAAAGAAAATAGATTCTCGACAATCCTTTCTCTATGATGAGATAATATTGTGCCTATGGTCATACTAGAGGCGTCTATATGAACGTGAAAAGGCTTGGACCATGAAGGAAAGCACATAAAAGGTGTTGTAGTAAGTATTTCATTCAAAGTTTGAAACACGCGTTGTTGTGCCTCACCCAAATAAAACTGTCCTTTTCCTTTTAACAATTCCTCCAAGGGCATGTTGATCTTGGCATATCCCTTGATAAAAAAAATTTAATACCCCGTGTGCCCCAAGAATCCACGCACCTCACTCTGGCTAGTAGGTTCTTCTAATCCCAAAATCATATTAACCTTAGTAGGATCCACTAGCAAGCCATCTCTATAAATGACATGTCCTAAAAAAATTTCAAAGGGTGTGGCAAATATACACTTCTTAATATTCAAATAGATACTCAACTATCTACATATCTCAAACATTAGCCTCATATTATCACAGTGATCTTTCAAAATCCCATAGATTGTTCAATCATCAAATACACCTGCAAGAACTTGTGAATAAAATATTGGAATGCTTGCACCACTATTGTGCAGAAATACTAGAGGCACATTCTTTAATCCAAAAGGCATAACCATGTATGTAAAACTTCCCCACTCAGACGTGAAAATTTTCTTCTCTTGATGCTCTTCAACTATCCTTACCTTGATACCCAGAAAATCCATTAGTAAAGGAGTAGATTTCGCACCCTGCAACACCCTCCAAGATTTCCTCAGTAAATGGTGTGGGAAAGGGATCAATTACACATGAAGAATTCAATTCCTTGTAATCCACACAAATTCTGATTTTGCCATTCTTCTTTATGTTGATCACCATAGGGCTCACCCATTCTGAATCCTCAATGGGCACAATAATCCTAAAAATTAACATTTTGTCAATTTTCTTTTTACCTTGACACACATGTTAGGGTTCATCTTGTAAGGCCTCTTCCTAACCGGTGCACATCTTCTTTCAGTTTTATCTTCATCTTTCCCAACAATTCATGTACACCTTTTAACTCATGATAGCCCCTAGGGAACAAATCTTGGAAGTCGTGCACAGTAGTTCAATGATCTTAGCAACCTCAAATTCAGACTCGTAATCCCCAATAATGGCCTCCTTATGTTCAACATCTATCCCAATGTTCACTTTATTGGTCTTCATAGGCTCATGGTAGGCGTGCACCTTCTCATCTGCACTGTCTAGGACTTTGCGCGTACCTTTGGTATGCTCAACATCCAAGTTTTCTACTTCCTCATCATCAACTATATAGACCATTTTACCCTTCTCTTTTCTAGGCGAGTTCATCCAAGCTATTCCACATGTCTCCTCTTCATCTAGATGGGCCTTTAGGTTTTAATCTCTAAGAAACTCATGAAGAATTTCATTAGCCTTTGCACTATCTCCCATAGTTAAACGCTTCATGACCTGCAACGCCTCATTCACTGGGGGATTAGAGGAAAAGTAGTCAAAGGTTTGAATCATACGTTCAGTAAGTTCTTGCCACTTTCCATCATCTTTATTTAATTCTACATAGATATACCATGTGTGTGCGCAACCTTGCAAATTAAAATAGAGCTTGTGCACCCAGAGTGAAGGTGGTAAATCCTCCTACCCCTCTGTCCAGAGTCTCTCACATTACTAAACGCGGTGTATAGAAGGGTCATTACCATGGAATTCACATATTTGAGTAGGCATGTTTCTCCTATTGAACTTATTAAATAAAGCTATCCTTATCTCCCACCATTTCAAAATATTATCCCTGTGTACTATCTACCAGCGTGTTACCATCCTGCATAAAGTATATACTAGCATGTTTCTTCTTTCTACCTGACATTCCCACTAAACTTCTAGAGAAAGTAGGAATATTTCTGGATTCTCCTCAGTAGTATATCGTGGTACCTGGTTGCTACCTAATCTCCTAACACAATGCGGTTTACTTACACGCAAGTTGCACTCTTTACCTCGTTCCCATCCATTTTATAAGTACCGTGGGCCCAATTATCACATGCAACACTTGTAGTATCGCTCACAGATTGTGCATCATCCCATTGAAGAACCCATTCCTTTGATGGCTTAAGAACTTATGGATCTTGAATGGTGCACACATAAATCCTATTTAAATCTTCTTCACTTAAGGGCTCTACAAAAGGTGCAAACTTACCATCTATCAAGGGATAATAACGCGCTCCTCCTTGTTCTCAAAATTGATATACCCCTTGTTGAAACAAAGATCAACATTGTTCACATAACACCATGGGAACCCAAGTAATGTTAGGAAATTATCTTCTTCTGCAAGCGCTAAGACCTCAAAGTCCCTAGTAAACTTGGCCCCCTGAATAGTAATTAATGCATCTTTCAAAACTCCAATTGGCGTGGCATTATTATGGTTTTCCATGAAGAACACATTAGAAGATGGATGCAATGGAGGTCTATCCATCTGAACCCACACATCCAGAGTGAGTACATTTACTTCCATGCATGTGTCAATCAAGATATTACTTAAAAGACAACCATCCACAACTGCATTCAGAGTAATATACTTATCATAGTCCAAACTATCCAGAGGTAGGTTATCATGTAAAATCTATCTCTCATGCTCAGTCCCAGTGTGTGGAGTGTTCCCCTTCAACCAGCTCCCCAAAGAAATGATGTTCTCTTGGCACAACATCTTGCAAACCTCCCTGAGATCATTAGCATCTGTCTGATGGAGTTCAACTGCTTTCTTTTGTTCTAACTTTTGCGAGTGTTCATTTAGGCATTGTATCTCACCCTGCAGATTCCTAATGACCTCCATGGTTTCTTGATAAACCTCCTTCTGACGCATCGGGTCTAGATACTTAGCATGTAATACTTCCCCCTTAATAATCGTAGGCTTTTGTTGAATAAGCTCCCCAGTGCATGCAAGCCTTAGTGCATGTAGTGATCTTTACAAGCACCAACTCAGGAACCAACGTTAACTTTGGCATCCACTAGTCCTCTACTACACGTTGTACTCTAACCATCCACGTGCCTTTGTTTTCTTATTTATGATTTTTACTCATATGTTCATATAGGTTTAGACATTCTTCATAGTTGTGGTTCTTCCCACAGAAAGAACAAATAATGTCTTGTGGACACTCACACCTGTAGTGATTGGGGGATCCACACATATAATAAGTGCCATGAGGGAAATCACTCCTTCTTCCTGCTGCCCTGGACCCTAAATCCTCCACGATATCCTTGATCTCTACCATGACCACCATCATAATGCCCCTCATTGTGGTCATATTAATGATACTCACATTTCTCCTTAGATTTATTAGCAATACCTGTCTGATGAACCCCAAAATCAATGGCATCGTGGATTTGATCAAGAAACTGAAAATATTCAATGTCATGAGTGGAAGACCTACAAATTTTGTAGTGTACGGAAAAAATTTCCTTATTGAGCACTACAATAATGGGCACCGGCTTAAACTATGGTCCAAATGGCATATCTCACAATCCAATAATAATGAGCACATTGATTTACATGGACAACTATCCTTAGTATGCTCCTCTACTTCATCATCTTGTACACCAAATTTCGTTGTGCATCTCATGTGTCAAATTAATAGATAATATCTCCAACTATTTGGCCATTGCTACAATCTGAGCTTCCAAAAATGAACTCACTCCTGTGTCTACACTCCTTACCTTCTCGACGCGCAAGGCTACTTAAAGTGCCTCACGCAAATTTGTGTAATTTTTATGCGAAAGTGCTCTTCTAAAGGGCATGATCAGTCCTCCAAAAAACCACTGAGCGTGTTGGATTGCATGTATGTCATAAGATAGCTTATATATAAGGGTTTTGAACCGAGCATCATACTCCATAACACTTTCAGTAGTGCCCTACTTAATGTCTTTGAGCAAGCTTATGCTTTTTTCTTGAACTCAGGGATATAAAATTATTTCAACAAGGCATTGTTATCCATATTTGCACCCCCCTTGTAAAATTAATTAACCTACAGGTCTGGGCATTGATATTTAATGGGGAGCAATTTATAGGGTATCTCATGGTGAGCTTGCTCGCCGTGGTGAAGGTTTGGAGCCAGGTTTTTTAATGGTCAAGACTGGAAAATGTATGGATTGTCACCTTCTTGATGCGCATGTCAATAAAAAATTCATCTTGCATTAACCACCTTCGACACGCGTCAAAAAAACTTTGTCGCGTCAACCACCTTTCTTAATGTGCATCAACAAGTTAATTCATTGCACATCAACCAACCTTCTTGACACACATTAATACAAGAATCTTTGTCACGCATCATCCGCCTTCTTAACACACGCCAACAACAACTTCATCGCGATTCAATGGCCTTCTTGATGCGTGTCAACGCGATAACTTTGTCGCGCATCAATGGCCTTCTTGACACGTGTCAACAACTTCATCACGCGTCAACCACCTTCTTGATGCACGTCAACAACATCTTTGTCGCACGTCAACTACCTTCTTGATGCACATCAACAACAAATTTCACCGTGCGCGTCAACCGCCTTCTTGACACGGGTCAACAACAACTTCATCGCGTGTCAACCACCTTCTTGACGCGCGTCAACAAAAACTTTGTCATGCATCAACCACCTTCTTGACGAGTGTCAACAATAAATTCATCGCTTGTCAATCACCTTCTTGACACGTGTCAACAACAACTTCGTCACGCGTCAACCGCCTTCTTGATGTGTGTGAACAAAAATTTATCGTACGTCAACTGCCTTCTTGACTCGCATCAATAGAAAATTTATTGCGTGTCAACCTCCTTCTTGATGCGTGTCAAAAACAACTTTGTCACGCGTTAACCTCCTTCTTGACGCACGTCAATATTCCTTCCCTGTTGTATGTCAGCATTCCTTCTCTACACGTGTCAACCAATTCTTCTTATCGTGTGATAACCTCATTTCCTCGTCATCAGTGACTCCTCCTATTCTTGTCGAGCATCAGCTGGTTGTTCCAGTCAGGTGACAATAAGGAATTTCAGATACGGCCAAACATTAATGGCATCGTACAAGGTAGCTCAACAACCCCATTAATGAGGTATGTCACCCATGTTCACCGTGCAAGAAAAGTACCATTAGAAAGTGAAATGGCATGGTTGCTCATACCTCCGTAAAATCAATTAATGAAGGATTCTGGTTGGTAGCTCTCCTTTTGTATATATATGTATTTCCCCTCATTTGTAGGGGAGACATTCTAGAATGTAAAGAAACTTTTCCAAAATTGTTCCAACACTTTTGTGAGCTACATGCCTCAAATTTATGCATTTTGTAAAGGATTCTTGCCTTGTGCCTATATTGTAATGGATTGTGCATCATTTTAAGCAATAAAATTAGTGTTTTGTGGCTTTTCTCACCCTAGCTTGAGTTGTATTGTGTTATTTTCCTTCCATTACTTTTGGGTATATTCTACATGTTATATTCCTCGCAAGATTAAAATTCATTGTGTTCATCGAGTATGAAGATGTAAATGTTGTTTCGGACTGTGGCACTTTTGGCTTCCCTCTCCAACTTTGTTTCTTCCATTTTTCACTCACTTAGAATCTCTCCACCCCCTATTCTTGGTGCTATCACCTCCATTAGTTTAGGATTTTCATCTTATGCATCTCTTTCTTCCTGGTCCTTGGAAATTCTAGGTTACTGTTATAATAGCTTCATTTCCCTTTCTAGAAGTAGTTTTAGCATTAAAATAGGTAGAGTAACCAACCTTCTCTGGAGGTTTGTCTCAATCGCAAGGGTCCCATACCTTGAGACAATCCCATGTTAGTCAAAAGTAGGGTTTTGTAGTATGCAAATCCTAGGGTGCTAATTTTCTAACATAACAGTTTTGGCACGCCTAGTGGGACCAAGAATTTTTATTCAATTGTAGCAAGATTGATGTGCTCTTTGCTATAAAATTTCAGCCTTTAGAGGCTTTATATCAGCACATCTGGCCACTCCAAAGGGCAGAATATAGTGTTTTTAAGCCTAAACTTGTCAAATTTATGAGAAGTATTCAAACAAGGTCTAGAACAGATGAGGAAGGAGCTTTTGAGTACCTAAAATTATCACCTAGAAGAGGACGACGTGTTCAGAGATCACCATTTCCACCTAACAGAACTTTATCTACACCTCCACCTGGTAGACCTTTACTTCAATCAACCAGGGTTCTCAGCCGATCAAGATGGCACACCAACAACCACCACAAGGACCACAAAATCCCTTTGTCAACTTCACAAGGATCAGTCCACTCAATCTCAATGCCCAGAATCCAATTCTAGTGGCAGCATTGAAGAATATCCCATACTTCACAGGAGAGAATCATACAAATCCCATTGACCACATTCAAGACATTGCAAATGTCTATACCATACGTGAGATCAATGAAATGGATATTGCAGTCAAGTTGTTAGCTTCCTATTTCAAGGGTAAGGCCTTACAATGGTTCAAGAGTTTGGCAACAGGATCTATTTAGAATTGGAATTAGTTGTGTTCATCTCTTTGAAATCATTTCGGAGAAAGGGAAAACAACTTGTCTCTACTGGAACAACTGACTACAATCAAAAGGGCACCAAACAAGCAGATGGCTGACTTTAACTTCAGATTCTAAAGGACATGGGATAGAATTCCCATTATTGTGAGACCAACCTGAAGGTGCATTTCTCTATTTCCTTAAAGCTTTAAATTCGATATATCTATAATGATACAATATATGGGAGGAATAACCTTACTCGGGGATTATGCCATAGCCATTAAAGTTGAGAATTACCTAATTCAAGTTGGTAAACTTGCACCTAGGAAACCTATGCCTCTTTATCTAGATATGGGGAATCCTAATCCTAATCAAACATGTATAATAGCCACCATCCCTACCCCTAGAAATCAGAGTTCTAATGACGCTTATAGCTCTTCTTCTAGTGCTTGAATCGAACTCAAGAAGTTATGAAACAATTGCAAAACTTAGGAATGAGTTGGTGACTCTTAAGAGGCAACAAGCTCAAAATTTTAGACCTTATCAGCCTCAAGCCCAACTAAACAAACCTCCATATTAGCCAAACAAGCCACATGTTCAAGCTCAAGCTAACGTAACTAAGGACAACCCCAAGCTGCTAATCCATTCCAAACATATAACCCTAATGCAGTTTTCGACATATAGGGACTTGGTTCCCACTCAAAATAACATAGCACAAGAATATGAATGGTGTTTCCCATGTATCAACCGCACAACCAGGCAACATGCTTCAATGGTGCTTTAAATCAAGCATTGATGGTGACTACGATGAGTGTTCCTCAAGAACCAAACCAAGAAGAAAATCAGCAACAAGTAACTTCTCAAGAGGCACCTCCAAGTGAAACAACACTTGTGAATTGGCAAGATGAGGATTTATGTGGAATAAACCAGTCCCCTTCTCAAAGTGTGGTAGCCAACACGAGGTCTAAGAAAAGAAATATAAAGGAAGGGAAGTCATCTAATCCAAGTACTTCTCAGCCTTCTATCACACTTCGGGGTATTAGTAATCCAAGTGCAGCCCCAAACATTCAAAATAAACCCAAACCACCTTCTAAGCCAACTCAGGTACCATTTTTAGTAGCCCATGTGCAGGAGAAAGTCATGTCGAGTAAGGGGCAACAGAAGGAGAACCCATCTCTTCTTAACATTATTGATCAAGTGAAGAAGACCAATGTAATAATTTCCATATGGGAATCATTAAAAATTCTGGGCCAACGAGATTTGTTATAAGCATCCATGGAAAATTGGTCAGCATCAAACAAGTTGTCCAAGAATCAAGAGAAGATATTGACTAATGCAGCTCCACAAGAAGGAGTTCATGGAGGTCAGCAAGGTAAAAACATGAAGCCTCCTCCATTTTACATATCTTCGATCATTAGAAACAACCTTGTACACAATTGCATGAATGACTCAAGGGCTAGTAGTTTGTAATGCCAAAACGGATTATAGATCAGCTGGGCCTGAAATACGAGATGATTTCCAAAGGAGTGGTACAATTAGATGGGAAAATAGTGGGACCTGTTAGGATCATAAAGGGTTTAAACCTCACATTGCATGCATGTCCTAATGTCACAGTTCAACAGGATATATTAGTGATTGACTTTCCACCACTCTTTGTATTGTGTTTGTCAAGAGACTTCACAGCCAAAATTGGAGGTTGCTTATCAGCTGATTGGTCGCATATGCTCTTTAGGACAAGGTATGAAGCTAAGGCTACAATCAAATTTGAGCCAATTTCAAATTATTACATTGAGCCTCACATACCAAGTCTAATCAATGCAAACTACTCATCTTTTGATCAAGAAGATTTCCCAAGCACTTCGGAGACAAATAACAAAGTTGGAGGCATTCCATACTTAACTCTCGATGAGTGGGAAAACAAAAGACATGCATTCAATCCTTACAAATAAATGGAGGAAGCTGAGCTAGGCATTTATTTCTTGTACGAAGAAGATACACCTCTTCCTAGTGTCATCAAACCAGATGATAAGTATGGCGTTGTTCTTTGATGTCTCGAGGAGTAGACAAGGTGTTGGAGTAGGTGCAATGCTTTCATCACTGCTAGGTATGAAGTACTACTCAGCTTTTTGTTTTCAGTTTGCTTGTTCAAACAATACAACTGAGTATGAAGCATTGATCCATAGATTGAATTGGGAAAGAAAGAGGGGTATAAAAAACCCATCAAGGATTCATACACAATGGAGGAATCCAACCCATTTCCATTAGTGTAGGCCACGTGGATCCGCTAGCTGTTGTTAATCATGGCCTTGTCTATGATATGGAACCACAGACCACACCGACTTCTCTGCAATCTCAACTATACCAGCCAACAAATCGATATACTCACCAACGATTTAGATTCCTGCACCAAATCCAATCGAATTTGGAAGTCGGGGATCTCAACTACCCTCATTTTATGTGTTGTTCGACTCCAACTCCGCCATTAATGGAGTAGTTCAGACGAAGAGAAGAACCATCAAGTATGTGGGATCAGTAAATTCTAGCAATGAGGGTGATGGTGTTTGAAGTGAGTGTGAAGAGCCCTGGTGGCATGGAAATAAGCATGGACCCAAATACATTAAAATTACGCTTCACATAACTGTACGAAGCGGAAATATATATTGTAACCTTTCAAAACAATGTCACAGATTCTGTAGCTCCACAAAATGAATTTGGAGAGATAGCTTGGAACTGCACCCAAGGAGGGACGTACCTTGTTCGTAGCCCTGTTGCAATAATATGGGTACAACAACTCCTTGATCACTAATTTTTATATCGTCTAATGCTATCACTATCTATAATATAGTACCTGTGTAAGGTCGATTTCATTATGTTTGTTTATTGCATTCGAAATAATATAATTCGGTATCCCACTAGTTGTTTAGCTTAAAAGGCATCACATTATCACATTTATTGTGACACAAATTATGTTATGCAATAGCAATAGTGTTTCACATAAGCTGTCTTGGTTTTTCTTATTCAAATACGAATATTTACGCCGAAGGCATTTTTTACCCCGAAGGCGTTTTTACAATGGGGTCGATGCCTCTGCCCTCTGAAAGTGAATAAGATATTGGGTGAGAGGATAGATTCGTACGTAGTCGACATAATCCGGCGGTTCATCACCTCCCAGGATAGATGGGTCTTGATTGCAGCAGATAATAAAACTAAATGCCCCGTTCCCTAACCACTGTTCCTTTGTAATGCACTTCAAGGTCTCTAAGGGTGCAGGAGCTATTGTGGAGGATGGAACTGTTGACGCCCTTCACATTATTGGTGATGTAAATATTAATGGTAGTTTCCTCTGAGAGACAATTAAACCCGCTTCAGATACAGATATAGATCCAGATCGATCAATTTGTATATAGTAAAATGAGGAGATATTAGAGCTGCAGATTTATCTCTCTGTGCAGGTCTGCTTTAACCCATAACACAAGAATTGAGAATACATGCTCTGGTGTCTAGGCCCCCTATACTGCCTACTTTTGTATATACTTACCTGAAATACATGCGACATTACTTTCCCGTTCTCTAACCCCAAATAAGCCTCGGTGATTTCCTTCATTTTCATAAGCACCATGGATAAAATCTCCTCCGCCACAAATAGCCCTTGAATTGAACTTTCATTATTGGTTGTTAACGACCTTCAAAGGCCAGAGCTTCATGTTGCTCTGCACAGAAGGATCAGAAATATTCCAAATGACGAGTCAATTGGCATCGAATAACATGTTGGTGGGATTCATGGCCACTTGGCTTTTGGTGGCATCGACAATGAGGCGCTCAGTGTCAAACTGGCAGTGAAGGCCACATAAGATGGTGTCGTTTGGTGTCCTTTGCCATATTACACTCTCAATTGAATTTCATATTTCTACAGAAGTAGATAATTTTGCGGGATAAACTAAAATAAAAATCTTCCTTGAGCGAAATCCAGGTCAGTTTTAACCATGTCATTTAGAAGAATTTACAGGGAAAGTTGTGCAACAAAAACAATCTGGTAACAGTAGACCAATCTAGTGAGTGAAGGTTCGGAAAGGTGAAATGGTTTGCTTCTAGAACGTACTATTTTAGATTTGAGTTTAATTAATTATTTAGAGGTTAAATGTTATGTTTAAAGAATTCGAAAGTTTCAAGAAGTGGGGTTTTTTTGGAGGTTTTTTTTATTCTTTCGCTAAACATTAATAGTGGCACTATGATGAATACACATTAAACATGTAATAGATTTCCAAAATATTAGTTCCCATAATGTGAGATTAGTTGTCAGTGATCATTTATTTGTGAAATTATTATGTTAAAAGTGTTTGTACATGTAGAAATATGGAGCGTATTTTTAGAGTGTATATGTGGTTTATATGATCATGTATTTCCACACCCTGGTCCATATAAATAATTTCAAATTAATCTCTTCCATATATGTGCACATATTTAATTGATGGAGAAATGAAAGTCCTAATCACCTCACATGATGTCATGTTATCGGACTTGCTGACGCTAATAGAAGAAGACATGAAATAATTGGAAACAACATTGCACTTTGACTAAGCAACCCTCCAAAACAATGTCTCGCCTTCATTTTTATCAACACCCCCTACAACACCTTATTTCACCATCACAATTGATTGAGATTGTTTGTCCTACAATGTATTTTTCTATTTTTGTTTTAGTGGACACATGTTACTCAATAATTATTTAATCATATCCCCCTGAAAAAATTACCTCCTTATTTTCTCCTTGGTACAAAATAGATTTTAATAGGCCCTATATACATGTGGAAATATCTTCCCATATTTGTCACTTCTCAAATATTTTTAATCGAAGTAAATTGATCTATCACATTTAGTATATTAAATTTCTATATTAACAAGTGTTTTAATTTCGTCCACTCAAAAAACTTGACACCATAAAAAAGTGAAATAACAAAATAGAAAAATCTCAATCGACGGATAAAATATTTGTTTCATTCATACTTCCATTCCCTGAAGGGGCTCAATTATTGATGAGTGTTCCTACATCACCTATTTTTTCAGTAATTACTCGACCTTGAAACCGCAAAGCATGCTTGCAAAGTTCTATAAGAAGAAACAAGTGTGGTTGGGTTTCAAACCTGGCCCCTATTGAATACTTGCCAAATATTTTTTTTGGCCCCTTTAAGCTCGCATTTCACTCACATGAATAATGTGCATGAGTTTGAGATAAATAAGTGGAGCACAGATAACATATATTATTTGGGTAGGAACAATTTGCTATGTGGAATAAGTGTGGGACATGCAAGTATTTTAAGTCCACCTTTTAATTTCCAATATCCCTTTCATGTCTACATCTTACCTATCAAATTAAACATTGTCCAATCAAAATCATTGGTGCCATGAAATAATTTTTTTAGCAAACTTAATTGACATATCAAATCTACCTTTTGCCGATATGATATGTTTGATGGCTTGAGGGCCTCAATTATGATGGTTTTTTCACAAACCATTGATTATCCTACAATTCCTTAAGCTTACAACTAGAAAGAAAGGCTAGGTGTGGGACAAATTGTTGATACCATTAGATTTTTTGGGAGGATTATTATGAGCCATCGAATAGGTGTATGGCTTTCACGTAGTTAATTTTCCCATCATCATCTTTATTTTGTCCTATGCAATGCATTCTTTCACCATCACCGCTAATTGAGATCGTTTATCCTATAACACATTTCTTGTGTTTTTGATTTAGTGGAAACATGTTACTCAATACTTATTTAATCATATCTTCCTCAAAAATATTCTCTCCTTATTTTCTCCTTGGTATGGAATATATTTTAATAAGCCCTCCATACATGTCAAAATATCTTCCCAAATTTTTCACCTCTCAATTTTTTTAATCAAAGTAATCTGATCTATCAAATTTAGTATATTAAATTCCATAATGAATATTGTTTTAGTTTGGACCTTTTTAATTTTCAAATTTTTGTTCATATCTTTAACTTATCTAGCAAATTAAATTTTGTCCACTTAAAAAAATTCACGCCATGAAAAATAAAATAAAAAATAAAAACTTTCAATTGACGGAAGAAATCTTCCTTTGATTCATATTTACATTCCCTGAAGGGGCTCAATTATTTATGAGTGTTCCTGCATTGCCTCCTTTATCAATAATTACCCGAGCTTGAAATTGAAAAGTGTGCTTGCAAAGTCTCTGCAAGAACCAACCAATGTGGTTGGGTTTCAAACTTGGCCCCTATTGCATTCTCACCAAATTTTTATTTTCACCTCTCTAGGCTCTCATTTCACTCACAATAACACATTTATTACTTTCCTTCTCTCCTCCACGCTACATTCCTCCACCCTACCCTTTCATCTTTCATAAAGGATATGGGCACCATTTATTCTCGTGTTGTAAATAAGAGAGGAACATATGTTGTATTTTGGTTTGCGGGAATGTTATTTGTTTTACTTGTGTATAATTGGTGGTAATGGTTGTTGATGTGATGAAACCATCATGAATGTTGCTAAGGAATAACCTTTATGTTGTCCTCATAAAGCAAGAGAGAAACCCTAATCCAAAGATGTGTGTGTATTTCTACCTTTTTTGTTAGGTCTACTCCATATCTTTTGGTCTCTATGTGTCTCATGAAACGTGCACTCGAATTCCCCTTGCATTGTAGCTTCCATTGTAACTACAAGATTTCTTATCTAAACCAATAATCAGTCACATATGGTAAAATGCAAATCCAAAAAAAAACATCACATTTTCAAAATAGACACTTTTGGAGTGACCATGTTGTAATTTACTTAGCCATATTCAATTCTCCACAACACAAGATAAAATTTCCAATTTATAAATACTCACTTACCAAATAAAAACATCTACAAATACACTCAATACAATCACAACTATATGCAAAAGGAAAGAAAATTAACATCTAATCTTGTTACACTATATTATTTTTTCATCCATCTACATTAACACATAAAAAATGAAGCGAGCAATTGAAAGCATTGAAGGACATAAACAAATGAAAATACGAGAAAAAAAGGTATGCACTACTTCAATCAATTCATAGAATGCCAATGTATTCTCCATGCACTAAAACTTATTTCTTTATTTAATATGCATGAAAGCAACATTGGATTCCATAGTGACATCTATTGATGACCTCAACATCTTTAGAAATGGGAAGCTCTTCCGTGGAGATGTCCTCCTTGTGTACAAAACAACAGTCCAAAAGGAGTAAATAAACACCTTTTGCATGTTGATCTAACAGATGAAAAAGTTGAAATGACAATTACTCTCAACATCACCAATGAATAGATTTCAATGTATAAGGATTGTTTTTCCAGGGTATGGAATACAAATAAAATATTTGACACCACCCCTAAAACAAGTTATGACCATGGATATTGTGACATGATATTATTGCTCAACAAATATAGTTCCATACAAACAATACCTCAATTTGCATAGAATTCAAATTCATTCCAAACACAAAAATCAACAACTGTTAAACATTACCGAAGCTTGTATGCAAGTGGAATAGTTGTGAATTTGTCACATTTGTGAAAAAAATTGGTCCGATGCAACTTGTTCTCGAAATAAAATATGGTTTCTCGAGAGGATGACACATCAAAGTTAATTTTAAATTCTCCCTTATAATTCATCTTACACATTCTTTCTCTTAAAGCACCAATTTTTAACTCGATTTTGCAGCTCTACCTCTTTGGGACACATACACATCTCTATTTTTAACAATATAAAAAGAACTAAAAAAGATTACAAAATTTACTTGTTCAAAAATATAGTGAAACACAATGGAATTGACAAATCTTTGAAGACCAAAAAATCAACATTTATCCCACCATTGAAGATAGAAAAAGTACTAGAGGAATTAAAAATAACCTTAAACAAAACAACTTAGGTAACCTATTTTTCACTATCCAATTTTAGGTTCAATAAAGAGATCAACTAAAATCCTTCCTTTTACAATAATTTTGCTCCTTTTACTTAATGCATTTTCAACTTCTGGCATCAAAGTAACCTACACCACTCTTGAAAACACACTTTACTTCATTTTATGAAGAATGTATTAAAACCGTAAATTGTTCTTTCTATAGGCATAGGGTATAATCCTAAAAAAAACATGTGTGTGTGTGTCAAAATAGCGCATGCTTATTGGTGTGTGTGTGTGTGTGTGTGTGTGTGTGTGTGTGTGTGTGTGTGTGTGTGTGTGTGTGTGTGTGTGTGTGTGTGTGTGTGTGTGTGTGTGTGTGTGTGTGTGTGTGTGTGTGTGTGTGTGTGTGTGTGTGTGTGTGTGTGTGTGTGTGTGTGTGTGTGTGTGTGTGTATTAACATATAATCTTGTTACACTATATTATTTTTCATCCATCTACATTAACACATAAAAATGAAGTGAGCAATTGAAAGCATTGAAGGACATAGACAAATGAAAATACGAGAAAAAAAGGTATGCACTACTTCAATACAATTCATAGAATGCTAATTTATTCTCCATGCACTAAAACTTATTTCTTTATTTAATATGCATGAAAGCAACATTGGATTCCACAATGACATCTATTAATGACCTCAACATATTTAGAAATGGAATCTCTTCAGCGGAGATGTCCTCCTTGTGTACAAAACAACAATCCAAAAGGAGTAAATAAACACCTTTTGCATGTTGATCTAATAGATGAAAAATTTGAAATGACAATTACTCTCAACATCACCAATGAATACATTTCAATGTACAAGGATTGTTTTTCAGGGTATGGAATACAAATCAAAATATTTGACACCACCCCTAAAACATGTTATGACCATGGATATTGTGACATGATATTATTGCTCAACAAATATAGTTCCATACAAACAATACCTCCAATTTGCATAGAATGCAAATTCATTCCAAACACAAAAATCAAACAACTGTTAAACATTATTGAACTGTATGCAAGTGGAATAGTTGACGCAATTGTCACATTTGTGAAAAAATTGGTCTACAACTTGTTCTCGAAATAAAATATGGTTTCTCAGAGGATGACACATCAAAGTTAATTTTAAATTCTCCCTTATAATTCATCTTTTACACATTCTTTCTCTTAAAGCGCCAATTTTTTAACTCTGATTTTGCAGCTCTACCTCTTTGGGACACATACACATCTCTATTTGCAACAATATAAAAAGAACAAAAAAAAAAAGATTATAGAATTTACTTGTTCAAAAATATAGTGAAACACAATGGAATTGACAAATCTTTGAAGACCAAAAAATCAACATTTATCCCACCATTGAAGATAGAAAAAGTACTAGAGGACTTTAAAATAACCTTAAACAAAACAACTTAGGCAACCTATTATTCACTATCCAATTTTAGGTTCAATAAAGAGATCAACTAAAATCCTTCCTTTTACAATAATTTTGCTCCTTTTTCTTTATGTATTTTCAACTTCCGGCATCAAAGTAACCTACACCACTCTTGAAAACACACTTTTACTTCATTTTATGAAGAATGTATTAAAAGCGTAAATTTTTCTTTTATAGGCATAGTATATTTTATCATAGGGTATACACACACGTGTGTGTGTGTGTGTGTGTGTGTATACATTTTTTTGTGTTTGTATACTATATATGTATAATACACACACACACACACACACACACACACATTCATAACCCTTTGAAATAATTTGCAAAAAAATGTGGTTTGGCAAAGGTGGAAAGCTTTCAAGATATACAAGAAAACCTCATCCACTGCCTTTTTTGCCAAGAACAATGTCCATTTGGCTACAAAATCAACTAGTGTGCAATTTGAAAACCATGAGAAATAAAAACATGCAATGTTTCCTATCTGGTCTTCCACTCAAAACCCTTGTACCAATACTGTCAGATACATCACATGATGAGTACTTAAAAAATAAAACTTCCACAATATACTTATTGTGAGGATTTGTTGTTGAAGGAAAATTGACTCTAGATGAAAGCGACAACATTGTACAGGTTGATCTATCAAATAACAATTAAGGTAAAACTACTACTACACACCATCCTTATTACATTCTCCCATAATTTTTTTGTCCTCTTCCTCTACTAATACAAAAACAAATCCTAGTTAACTTTTTTTGACAACATACTAGATAACAAGCAATGCTTATGTCTGTAATGCTCTCACCATTGTTGAAGACAAAGTATCCACCTCCAATATGCAATTAGTTAGACATTACAAGAATTGAAAAAACCATACTACACTACTTGTTAATATTTTTGTTTTCATATTACAATACTATTATGTGTAATCTTGAATTGTATTTATATGTCTATACAACCTACTTTCTCTATGAAACAATATCATTGGACATATGATAATAATCAAAATATCTATAATCAATAACATTGTAATATTATTGAAAAGAATGAGCTAAAAGAGATTGAAACCCAATTTGTAATATATATAGCTTTAATAAACACCGAATTAGACTTGATTCAAGGAAATGCACAAATTACTTTTTGGCAAGATTGGATTAGTAATTATATCTTTGTCGTCACCTTTGTATTATTTATTTTGTCTAAACATGAAATCCATGTGGAACGATGGCTTTGATGGAATGATATTTTAATGTTATTGTTTAATTTTTATTCCTTAATGCCAATTTTTTGGATGAATTATTTATATTTGTAAGGGTCACAATCACGGAAATTACTCTCTTGGAATTTTTAAATGCTAAAGTCATAAAAGCAATATCATAAGATATGAAGGATATGTTGAACAAGGTCATGATATGACAAATCGCCGAAGGTGGTGCTTTTTGGTTGGGGGAATACTTATCATTACAGTTGAGCATAAAAGTTAGATCTAAAAATGAAATCTGGATACACCTCATGGAACGACTAGTCTTGAGATGTCCCTATTTCTTCTACAAAGCAGGTCGGGGTTAAAATTGTTTTTTTTTAAATTCAATGAGTGCCTTATAATCAGACAGGAAATACAAATCCATGATTAAAATGACCAGGATGGTGAAGATCTTAGAAAGAGATCTACAAATAGACCCATCGAAAGAAGTGAATAAGATTATTTTCTTTAATACATTGTTATTAGATGTTATATTCCACAGCACTCTACTACAAATTTTATTTGATAGTGAGTGAAATTTTATACTGATTTGTCTCTCATTCGTTTAGATGTCTTGGAATACGTACCTGTGTGTATAGGTGTATTTTGAAACGAGAAAAGTGCAGCAGTTAATTGGAAAGAGTAGGGGAAGATAACCAGAAGAAGTTAAGACAAGAAAGGATTACAAAAGTCACATATTTGTACATGTTCATATCCCAACACAGCGACAGAAAATTTAAAGAATGTAATGAAGTGCAATAGTTGTAAATAGCCACACAACAAACAACTATATATTGTGGTTTCATATATTTTTGTGAAATGCATCAAAAAAATTGTGCTAGAAACACGCACAATGGAAGTTTATAGAGATCATATTATGTGTGTCATTAATAACATGGCTAAAGTCCAAGTATTTTAACAACCATCAAGAAAGAGCTGACAATTTTTTTACAAGGGAATAGTGTGTTGTAAGATTTCAACGGACAAAGGAAATATGTGCCCAAAAGCTATCAATCGAACACTTGAATAACAGAGGTACAAAACTGTAGAGTATGTACACAAGCGATATTTTTTTAGCAGCATAGGCCTATAAAACAAAGGTGTACAACCGAAGTTATAATGTTTTCTTAGCAATGTATAGGAAATATGACAATATGGTTTTTTTACGAGAAGGGAAAATGGTAAAGGGAAAGGTGTAGTAGATGTACAACAAACCTATTTACAAGTTGGGTTGCCGCTGTCGACGGGAAGGCTGATAGCCTCATCGTTTGTCTTCCCTTCACCAACTTGTGTTTCAGAAGGCCCTGTTTCATCGTCTGTGTCAACCTCATCAGGGTCCTCGTCTTTGGATACCTGTGGCTTTTCTTTCCTAAGTATGATGTCTGCAATATAATATTTCAAGGGGATGTCAAAATCCATTGCATATCTCCCACATCCAAGAGGGAAGTATCTTACAGCTGAAGGGCATTCAAGAGACATATTTTCTCGGATTGTCATGACAATAGCCTTGAAGGAACCCGAACTTGGCTGCAAAGGAGGTTCAACTGGAACCACGGGAAGGTTATTTGTTTGTTTTTGGCTTGTCCTTTTTTATTTGTTTTTTTTTCTTTACTTCGGTTTAGCATCTGCAAAAAGTATTAAGAAAAGTTAGTACGGGTTGGGAAAGCACCGCTCGAGTTAAGATAAACAGAAGTAAGATGCAGAGCAGGAGGTTATTAAAGACATATTTCAGGTAGAGAAAGTTCACCTCTTGGTCCACAAAGTGGAGGAGCAGTTTACAATTTTTTTAGACCACCACATTTGATTATTAATTCATAAAGAATCAAGCAATGAGCAATAAAATGGATGGAGAGTCAATTTTCACATTGGCTACAAGTAGAATTTTGTTGAATCAATGTATAATAGTATGTATATCAATCAGGATGTACTTGCAAAAATTGAGTAATGAGATGAGCACATAAAAAAAGGGTAGACTGTTTATTACTTTTACACCAAGTTGTAGGGTTGACACATTTGCATACTCATCTTATAAATATGCATGGTTTTTGAATAGATATAATTCAAGGAGTGTTAATGGAGAGATGAAATGCGTCCAAGTTGGGTGATATACAAAGAAATTTTCTGGAAATTATACTTTCCACTCATGCAATGGGAAGTAGCTCTGGGGAATAAATCCTTGCAGAGGAGAGAGAATACAACTGGACATTTGAGAGTAAAGATAATCCAAGTTTTAAGGAGATTGGATATCAAAGGAAGACGTTGGCTCTCCTGAAACTATAATCGTCTAGTTTCACATTCAAATTTAACCTATATCCTTGTGTTGTATCTGCTTAAGCCCATTACAATCATCATTCCTGCTCAAGATATATTGGTCATGCTTCCTGAATCTCTTCTCCACATCTCTTTGTTGAAATACGAATAAAGAAGCAATTATATATTTTGTTGTCTGCAAAAGGTGGAGATTTATCTACACCCAAATGCACTGTCTTGATTTATCTCCCAATCTTCTCTTGTGATTTGTTTCCCTTAATGTAATTTCTATTGCAAAAGCATGGTGTAATTTCCAGCCAACCTATATGTGTTTAATTTGTCCAAGAACATTAATAAAAAAAACCAATATTATTTCTACTACCAAGTTACGGTGCTTTATTTTTGTAATTTTATACAAAACATTTTTTATAATTTACATCTTCCTAAAAGAGCTAATAGCCACAAATTTTTGCGTTAACCATAATCAAATTGAAATTCCAGTGCTTCTCACAGTCGCATGGCACTCAAACGCAACTCTAATCGGCATTAACAACTTTTACCTTAAATCAGGTACATACTTTTTACATTAGTTCATTCGAATGCTCATAATAATACTACATCCTTGTACCCCACAAATAACTTTGTTAATATGGCTATTTACAAATTGAACGGCTTTACAAATGCCAAACACAAGTCTGTTTATTTGAGTAAAGGTTAGAAGCACGGTAAAGCAAAGGAGGTTGCAACTGGCGGCAAAAAATAGAGTGTGCAACAAAATTGCCAAAAAAATAGGACTCCAACAGGGCAGTTGATTCATATCCATTTATAAATATTTACACAACCAAAAAGTAGCCGAAACACCAGGCAACAAAAATGCAACACCTTACAAAGCAGATTAAGTATAAATCGAACAGAAAGATAGCCTGAAATCTGACCTCTTCCCCAAAGCAACCGGGACACTCCTTCACACAGCAAAATAAGGTTGTTTGCAATCCGCACAATATTCTTTAAACCACATGTCCTTGTGCAAGTCCGGAAGATGGATTTTAAGAAGAATGGCACCACAGGCCTTCACCGGCGTGCAGTGAAATACGACCTGTCATTAAAAAGTGTGTTCAAGCCCAGCTGTCCCCGGACATGTCTGTCAGGCCACAAAATCAAAATCACCATCCCCCACACTATTTTCATTGAATACACATCCCGTCCAAGCAGCGCAATAGGTAATGAGCACAGTGCTTGCATTAACTCATAAATCCATGTCGGGTTGCATTGACGACCAAATCCACAGGACATGGGGCGAGCTCAAGTCTTTAAAAAATATGGCAAACAACAAACAACCATAATTGATACAGAAAAAACAATAAATGACCTAATATACTCCAATAAAGGGTCGAAGTATATTCCCTTAAAAACATTAGACAACTTGAAAATCAAAAATTAAATTTACCACTTGGCACAAAGTGATTGGTTAGAAGAAAAATGTTAATTGTATTGGTGAAGCCAATATACTTGCCTTCAGTAGTATAATAAATCCACTAAAAAATTAGTTTCTCAATCGTAGTCTACCTGTGCATTGCCTGCCTACGCTGTCAAGTTGTTTCTCAATCTTAACACGCTCCTCTGTCGATTGCTTTCAAACCTTTAATCACCGCGTTCATCCTCCCCTATTTATATCGCTACCTCATCTTTTCATCTCATTCGGGTTTCATTCACTGTTTCAATACGGAAATCAAAAATATTCTGTATCAATACGGAGGGTAATATTTTACTGTTCAATACAAAGAGTAATTTGTAAGGTTTTAGGGTTTGAGGTGTAAGGGGATTTTCAGTTCTGTATCAAATGGCCGAGCTGTGCCTTTCGCTAATGGCGAGACTTGTGTTGGTTGTCTGTGTCGTCGAACTAAGCTGTGGTGGTGCTGCTGTTGAGACAGTCGGCTACTCCAGAAAACTCGCGGCTCTGGTGGAAGAGCAGCCCCTGGTATTGACTTATCACAAGGGTCCTCTGCTTTCCACGGCCCCTGTTGATGTTCATGTCGTCTGGTACGGGAAATTTAGCCCTGTTCAGCGGTCTATTGTGGGAGACTACTTGCAGTCGCTGGGTGCACATTTGCATGGGAAGTCCAAGAAGCCCTCTGTTTCTACCTGGTGGATGACTACTGGAAAATACAAAGGTGGGGTCTCTAATCAGGCAGCTGTGAGCATTGCGAGGCTCGGGAAGCAGAAGATAGATGACTCGTATTCCCTCGGAAAGTCGTTGAAAAGGACCGACATTGCTGCTCTTGTGGAAAGCTCTGTGAAATCAAAAGCTCTGCCTCTGCCGGAAAAGAGCTCGAATTGCATGTATTTGGTGTTAACATCAGAGGATGTTACGGTGGAAGGGTTTTGCATGAGTTCTTGTGGATTTCATGCCAACATTTTACCGTCCCCTGCTAATGGAGGGAAGCTTCTCCCATACGCGTGGGTTGGGAACTCGGCAAGTCAGTGCCCTGGTCAGTGCGCATGGCCGTTTCACCAGCCAATTTACGGCCCTCAGACATCTCCTCTGATTGCACCAAATGGCGACGTAGGCATTGATGGAATGGTCATCAATATTGGCACTGTATTAGCTGGAGCAGTGACGAATCCGTTCAATACTGGTTATTTTCAAGGGGATGCATCTGCGCCGTTGGAGGCCGTGTCGGCGTGTACAGGAATATATGGAAAGGGGGCGTATCCAGGTTATGCTGGGGAGCTGTTGGTGGACGCCACAACGGGAGCGAGTTTTAATGCGCATGGAGTTAATGGGAGGCGGTATTTACTTCCTGCAATGTGGGATCCTGCAACCAAATCCTGCAAGACATTAGTGTAAACAATTTTGTAGCGAAGATGGATACAGAGAACCTACATTTTGTAATTCTTTATTCTTTATACGAGATATTTAAACATTTTTTGAAAATATTATGCCTCTCGATTTTCTCTTCCACGTGTACTGAAACTGCCACGGTGTCACCAATCTTCGCCAAACGGTCAAATGCAATTCGGTAATTAACTTATTCGAGGAAAATTTACTAACATTCGAAAGCTTTCAAAAGAAATATTCAGCAAAAGTTGTGTAACATTTAATTTGTATTGATTATTTATGGCTAAAATTTATTGACATTTAATATTCAATTGTGATCAAGTGGTCAAGAGGTCGAATCCTATCCTCCCGTGGAACCAGAGGGTGTGTTGGGCCAGTACCGCCTGGTCACATTAAATAATTTATTGGAGTTTATAGCGGTTTTCATCCGTTCCTCCAGGCTAATAAAAAATTAAATTAAAATTTATTAACATACATTTATTTGATCATTTAGTAATTTGTGATCCAAGAATTGCCTATTAAACTTAGTAGATACTAATTTTTAAGAGCGTAATTCCACGAGTTTTTTGATAGTATTTATTTCTCCTATTTCTATTCATGTATTAATTTGTCATCACGGAAAATAAAATTTATTGACTATGAGGTCATAAGATAAGGTATGCCCTATTTTGTGATTATCATCAAGTTTTATAATTCTAAGAAAAGATGGTCAAATTTGATATCATAATTATTGTGATGAATTCTTTTTATAACCTACCAATCTCATGTGTTTCATGAGATGTGAAGCCGAAACGGTATATATTATTTGTTTTAGAGGTATAATTATTACTTTTGTAGTTGATGTTGATTAGGGGTGTGATTGATTTTGTAAGTGTAGAAATATAGATGGGCCACTTAATTTGAAGGTTGTTTCTACATTTCAAACTTGTTAAAAATTTGTACATGAATACATTTGATATCATTTTCGATAGTTAATTTATTTTATAGTTGATGTTGTACGTATTTAATTTGTGTTTATTAGTTGTGCATTGGTTGTTCGGTTGGTGTTTTGTTGGAAAAACATTTATTGTACAGTTGATAATGTGTGTGATTGATAGTTGTAGTGTAGGAATTTAGTTGAAACATTACATTGAAATGTTGTATGTGTACATTTAATTTTGTTACAGATTCGTACAATTAAAGTTGCATATCATATTTCAAAACATCAAATAAATGTAGATCTGTGTGCACATAATGAGACATGTATACATTTGCAGTATTTATATCATGAATGGTAGCCTTTAGTGGGCAACTTTAGTTTCAATAAATATGATTACATTTGATACCCCTTGAACAACGGTCTTTGCTTTGGATAGAAGAAGTGTTGAGTATAGTAGTGGTGGAAGAGACCAAGATACATTAAAGAATAACAAGGGGATTGCCTACCGGATGGAAGAGACCAATCATCAAATTAACCAACTTCAAGTCAACCAATACATTGTTAATAAAGTATTTTATGATACAACTTTAATAGTAAGTTAAAATATCGTACATTCATGTTAAACTACTAAAGTCATAGTCTCCACTGTAACATTCTTAGTTAGCAATGTTTCCATTTACTACTGAAGCTATCTCAGTTCTACTATTGTTGTTGAAGTTGTATTTATTGTTGATAAATTTTACAGTGCTAACGAAGTTCACAGTATGCTAACGAAGTTCACGGTATGCTAACGAAGTTTGTATCGTTGCTAGAGTGGTTGGTTGAAAGCATGTTATCGATGTTCACTTTGCTTCCATAACATCTTGTCACAATTATGGTCTCGTTTTGTTGTAATTTTGCAATTGTATTTTCCTCATTAAAGTCACTTGATTGCAATTTGTAAATTTCTTACTTATTCATTCTTTGGACTTTGATTCTTCGCAACTTTTTTCGGGCAGACAGTATTTTATTGTAATTTTCTTTGTTCAATAAAATATTTTTACTAGTATGAAATTAGTAAATTGTATTTGTGTGTTTATTAATTATTGATATGAGACTAGTTCATTAGTACATGGTATTAGTTTATTTGTTTTTTATACTACAAAAATTGACATGATACATGAAATATTTTTAATAGAGATAAAAATACTTGTTAATATGATGAACCCAACATATAATAAAAATAAAGATGTTGGTTGATGTTGGATCCAAAATATTATAATAAAGATGGTTTGATATGATAGGAATAGTTAACTATTATGGTATTAGTCTATTTGTTTTTATATAACTATTGCAATATCAATATTATGGTTAATCTAGTTAAGACTAATTACGAATATGTAAATACTATGAATATAATAAATACACAGACCTTACATTATGTGCTAATAAATTATGAAAATATACAAGCTTTTGAAAGCTAGATAAAGAAAGATAAGGCTAGGGTTAGAAATATTGCACTGTTGCACACAATTTAGAAGCTAAACAGAGGATCAAAATTGTAAAAATAGACTGCAAAGTGTCATCGAGATACTTATAAAATTTGAAATGATGAAATTGAGTGTAAGGTAGAATCACCCAAGATGGGCAAAAATGACATGGTTTTAACTTCTATGGTTGATTATGACCTATGATGATCTTATTTGAATTTGGATTATGAGGTTTGGATTGTCTTTGTATTTGGATTTGTGATCTCCGTGATTAGAATTATGTGATCATGCTTCGACAATTATAAATAACTAGTCTTTTGGAAAACCCTAGCTCTTTTCTTGAAAACCTAAAATGGGGTTTCAAAATTGGGCTAAAAGGACTTCACCGAACCCCAAAGAGTGTGATGAGCATTGTATTATGTACCAATACTTTGAAGAAATATCAAGTTGCACATGGTTCTCCCTCCCATTAAATGCATCCAAATGTGCAATAAATAGTGAGCGTAAAAGACCTAATAAGGCCTCTAATAGTCCACATTCAGCGCAGGAGGTGGACTATGTGGTCTTGATATTGCCGGTGATTTGTCTACTAGAGTCTTGGGACTTTTCCTCCATGGGACACATTGAGATACATTATGAGGAGCCTTGCTCTCACGAGTGCAGTCATGTGGGAGAGTTAGCACCATTTGTGCGTATACAGGTTGTTTCACAGGTGGATTTAGGGGATTCTATGGGATCCAGAGTGAACTTTCATACCCAGGAGTCGATTGGAGAGGCAGTGAGTGATCACATGATGATAGCCTTGCATTGGCAGGGATTGGACAGATTGGCAATTTTGGTGTGGGTACCACGGGAGAGTCGTTGTGGGCATCATACTACTTTAGGAGCAACATTGTTCTCTACACGGCATGGGAGAGAATGATCACTACATGGGGTGTCTTGGTTACTTCACATCACACCGATCATCGATTTGCGCAGGTGAGGTGGAGAAACTTACGGCATGGTATTCAACCTCTGTAGCATGATAGGATAATGCTTGGGGTCAAGCATTTCTCGGGAAGGGAGGACTGTAATGTCCCCTTTTCTACGCCAAAGGCCTAAGGGTCAAGTCGAGTCCAAGCCGTGGTCAGACCCAAGGGGTTGTGGACGCTGGGAGCTAATGGGAAGGGGCCACGTGGTTCCAATATTCTAATTTTGCGTTGAGGGTCGATTTTTGGACCATGGCGACTTAAAGGGGAAAAGCAACTTAAAGTTATTTTTATTTTATTGACCCCTCCATGGAATGAAACGCGTCTAGGTCTTTTGGGGCTCTTTTTCCTTGGAAGGTATATAAGGAGCTGGGAGAGAAAGGAGAGGAACTTTTTGTCGCTTACATTTTAGCCTCCTTCACGTGCGGTAAATTGTTGCAGCATCTATAACTTGGAGTCAAATCCCATAGGGACCCTAGATTTGGTGGTGAGAGACTCCGTACGTACCCAAAATCGAGAGGTACCGCATCGCGTGAACAGCGTAACACGTGCCCCAATGATGATACAGGTCTCCTCGCAAGGTGCTCGGGATCCGAAAAAGCTCTCTAAGTGTGCGTTAACATCCCGCATGCCCCGCTTAGCCCCTGCGTCCTTTGTTTTTCTCTTTTTCCCTCTTTTCTTGACCTTTTTCTCTTGATTCTAAACCGCCACCCCGATCAAGGCGGCGGTCTCATGACCGCCGCCCTAATCAAGGCGGCAATGTCTCAGAATCGCTGCGCCGCTTCAGAGCGGCGGTCCGCACGTGTTTTCGTAATGCTCTTTTAACGCGACTCACGTAAAAATCAACAATTCACCAGCTTTTTTTCACCGCCTTGAGCTTGCATTTATGTTTTTGGTCCCCTGGAATAGTGTTTTGCCATTGTTTATAGTTTAAGAGTTCAAATTGGTTTTTACCTTGGGTAAATGCAAATGCTATAAATAGATGGCTTGTGCTCAAGCAAATGGCCCCTCAAATTTGCCTCTGAACTTCTCTTTGCAATAGATTAGTCTTCATTTTGCTTAGAATTCGTAGTTTCATTCATTACATGCTTAGTTAGCATTGTTTTGCTGTTAGGAAGCCACATATCCATCTTGTGCAGGTGTTGTTGATGTTTCATCCAATCCATTGGAGTAGGATAGTCTGTTTATCAATAGGAAGCCATTAAAGTTGCAGGTTTTGCTCCTCAAACAGGATAGTTTCTGAGTTCCGGGACGTTTTATGTTGCATGACTCGCATAGATCCCGCTAGGAATTACATAAGCCAAGCTCAGCATCTTGTACGCTATCCCTCTCCTACTCACGTTGTATTCGGCCTCGTATTCTAAAGTCAGTCCCTTGTTCCAATATCTACTTCTGTTGATGCGAGCATTACACACTTTTCTCGGATCCACGTGAGCATGAAAGAACGAAGAGATCACACCGAGGGGACAAAGTTACACACACCGTTGGATTTTCCACTTCTCGCAGAATCCGTGTTCTAAATTTCAAAGTTCTAGTTAGAAGCATATCAAATAGAGTAGCTAATCACTTTATTTCAATCAATTTACTTTCGATATTCGCGTGGAAGCTGTGGGGATTGATAGTTTCTGAGAGACTATGATTCATTCCTCACTTCTGAGGTAGGATCGAGAGTCTTGCAAATAGACTAGATCAATTATTTCGTTATTTAACATAGATTTACAATCGTATAGACAAATAGCTTATACTAGGTTATCTTGTTTGTTTTAAATTGTTATCTTAGCTATCAATTTCTAGATATATTAAATTAGTTGCTCTTCTAAATCCATTCAAATAGTTCATTAGAAAATACAAAAATAGAGAAATCATATATACTATAGATATACTTCACGTAGTTAAATTTCCCTTTGTTGCAGTTAGATTTATATTATTGCTTTTATATGACAATCACGGGACCTAGGGAGCCCAGAGAATATGTATTCGAGCTAATCGTGCCTTAACCCAATCTCGTCACAAAGAATAGTTGACATAGATCGAATCTTAGAATCCAAGTCTTCCAAACAAAAACAGACTTACGATGATCGGCTCTCATTTGAGGGATTAAACATAGAAGACGACTAAGCACACACGTTTTGGTCAAATCAGCCAAACTTCTACATTACCCTAGAAAATATCCACATCAATGTAGAAGGGCTTGAAAGAGAGCAAACATTCGGTTGTGATCCTTTGGTCCCACAAACCAAACGCAGGAGACATTCTCACAGACATAGATATTAGCCTAAGAATTGGGTTGCAAGAACGCCCGTGAGGTATTACGAGAAGATCACACAAATTGTTAATTTTGAATATAGAGGTTGAAAAATCATATAATTATTGGATACTAGGGATCAGTGGGATTGAATTCGTACATGACCATAGTAGAACCGCAACAACTAAGGGTCTACGGTAGCACGATCCACAAATCCCGCAACCCAACGAATCCATAAGTGAATCGACATGACGATGGCCTACGCACACTAATGTTCAAATCTACTCCACTTCCACCTATCATCATCACACAACTATCCTTGTTAGATATAGCGGCTAACGAGGCTAAAGAATTCTGGACTAGGCTAGAGAACCACCCATAAAAACAACTATATCCATCATCCACTCTATGACCCTATCTGGAGACATACACGAAACTATCCCAGGCCATTTTCCACACATACCACAACCCATAGATTGAATAACGCGAGCTCGATATTGATTGGAGCCTTGAGTAGTCATCCTTGCTTAATCGATCTATCACACTAGTTCAAAGTTAGGAGGGCCTTCTTTGCCTTAGATTCGCAAATTCCATTAGTGCATGTCGAAGACATCAGGTTACCTAACTAGTTTGATCGCATCCCACACATATTCTATCCCCATCGGCTGTCTCGGTACGACCTTGGGAGGTCAGTACGCGGAAGAGTTACTAGTAGATTCCCACGCTCGCTTGCCGCTTTTAGGTGTACAAAATTGGTGAACGATGAAACAAACAATCAAGCTTTCACCTTCTGTACCTCATTAGCCTTCACATCAGCTTCACCAACAAAATTGGTGAACCTAACGTGAAACAAACAACTGTTTCACCTTCTGTACCTCATTAGCCTTCACATCAGCTTCACCAACAAAATTGGTGAACCCGACGCGTGAAACAAACAAGCTGCTTCACCTTCGTACCTCATTAGCCTTCACATTAGCTTCACCAACAAAATTGGTGAACCCGACGTGAAAGACACAAAGGCTCTCCTTTTCCTTATTACCTCTTTCATCCACCTTTGCTCCTTCCCATTATTTCAACGGGTATTCATATACCCCGAATATGTCAGGGATTCAACGCGTATGGCAGACCCCTCTTGGGTCTGAGGCATACTACGCCCAAATGAATAGACAATCATCACCCTCACTCTCGTATGGGGTGACAACTACTCAACTAACCAGTTATTAACACAAACTCCAAGGACTAGATATAACTCATCTTTTCAAACTAACGAGTTAGATCAGCTCGCCAATGCAACAAACAAGAGCCTTCAGTGCTCGAATAATATGACGCTTTTGTAGAATCTGGTTCATCTCCTCAGGTGTTGCTTAGACCACATATTAGTAGACAATCAGACCCATACCTGGTTTTAGATGATGAACATTCAGTATGTTATGCTAGGAATGAACAACGCTCTCGAGTATGTACCCACCCATAGGGAGTTTACAAACACAACCTGAGGTCTCTTTTCAAGAAAATACCTCTATGCCACTGGATATAGGAAATACCCTCGGGGAAACTTGGCAAGACAATGATCAGTTCATAGCAGGTATCATAGGCTTATACAACATCAGGATATACAACAAACGCCACCAAGGCAAAATATCGTGACTTCACCAAATGAAGTCATTTTGACTTTAGTAGAAAAATTTAGGGGTTAGAACTTTGCCAAGCAAGTCAAAATTCTCAATTCATGCAAGCAGAAGTTCCAATCCTCCACACCATCCTAGCCAAGTAGACCTCCTCACAGGAATAGGCACGTTAGGCATGCCTCTTCAAAGATATTCACAACAAATGCCAACTAGACCCACCATCTCTAACACCGCTCCTCCTCGCCTAGTACAAAACAATCCATTCCTGGACAATACCCCGTCATACTTAAACATGTACTCCAAATCACCACAAAGGGATATGTTCTCCTCTCCTCAGCATGTTTTCTCAAACACAGGGGTTTCCTTATGCCCCTGCCAACACATACGCTACGCCATATCAACAACCCATTCCACCGCCGCTCCCTCAAAGCAAGCACCATCAATGGTCGAAACCTATGCGATAGGGACTTATTCAGAATATTTGAAAGAGCCCTTAGATTTCACCATATGAAGTGTCATGCTTCCAAGACCTCTTCCCGATTTTCCCAAGTACAAAGGTGAGGGAGATCCGAATGCACATATCAAGGCTTACGCAACAGCCATTCGAGAACTACTCCCTTGGGATGGGGTTGTTGCTAAAATATTCCCCAAAACTTTGGAAGGCATCACTCTCGATTGGTATTATAGAATACCTGAGGCTTCCATCCATTCATTCAAGCAACTCGTTTCAGAGTTCATCAAGGCCTTTGACATGAACAAACTATTAAGAATAGGAATCAGGGAATTCTTACACATCAAGCAAGAACACAATGAATCTATCACCCATTTCATCCAGAGGTGGCGTACAGTTCTTTATTCTTCAAGCAAGTGCTCCAAACATGGATCAAATGGAACTATGTGATTTATTCCTTCATTCTCTCAGCAGAGAAGTGAAGGAAGAAGTCCAGAAGTTCCACTAAGGACTTACGATGAAGTACTTGAGAGCGCTCTCCGAATAGATCAAGCAGCAATAGATAGTGGTCGTAAGACATATGGAACAAATGGGAGGTTAATCACCTCCAACTAGAACACTACAACTTATCCTACTACCACGAATGTCAATCAAGGACCTAAAATCCTTAATAAAAATTGTGGGGTAACAACAGATGGAGTAACCGATCAGCCTAAAAAGGTAAATGTTGTGAATACTCCATCACAAATAAACAATCAATGAAACAACAACTTTACCCAACAATCAACACAGTGGATTTTAATCATCCACAACAACAAAAACAACGCGAAACCCTACACAAAGTTCAAGCCAAAACTCAATTTGGTTATCAAAACCTTAATCAAAACCAAAAACAAAAATGCAAAACTTTAATCCTAATAGCAACGGTTTGATCAAAGTTTTAGGCCACAATATACACCAAACCAACAAACTAGGAATTACAATCCTAATTCATATTGTGGTTTCCACAAAATTCGAGGTCATGACACTAGAACGTGCGTGTGACTACAATAAATTCATGCAACACTTGCCGAAGAACAAAGACAATTTTCATAGATATGTTCTGGCAGATCCTATGTCACGGGCATCAAATACACGCTCGCGCAGGTGGTTTCCCCTCAAAATGCACCCTCAAGATCTTTAATGATCCACTCCCAAATCACAATAATAATAGGTTAAATCTAAATGGGACAAACAAAAGGTGTAATGACATGGGAATAATGATCATGAAGCCTCGATCTCACTAAATCCATTCGGTTGCGCCACAATTAGGAAGTCAACCACGACCCAAGATATTCGGTTTAGTAGAGTTAGACGAACTACCCATCAAAGCTATAACAAGGACACGAGAGTATTTCTCTCAGATAAGTCCAAGTCACCCGCCGAGAGACGGATAACATCCAACAAATCGTGGAAAAACCCGTAGGTGCCTATGATTTAATTAATGACCTAACAAAAACCTTCTCGCACATTTCATTTTTAGACTTACTAAAGAACTCTCCTTCCCACAAGGCTGCTCTTTAGAGGCATTAGGTTTAGGTCATTTAATTAACATCACTCCACCTCCCGAAACATAGGTGAACCATGTAGATTTTGATATCATCCTCCAGGCAAAGCTAGATAGGGATGTCGAATTCATATTCGAAATAAAAAAATACCAACAGAGATGCTTTGAGATATCACGTCGAGGTGATCCAGACCTTACATTTGCAAGTATGGGTTTATAACAACTATGTAAACACGAATGGTAGACGATGGGGTGGCAGATGTTAACATAGTCCCCTTCTCTTTCCTTCAAAAGCTAGGGTATGGAGAAACTAATTGTTCCATGACTCGAAATACACTAAGAGGCTATGATAGCCTTAAAGCCACTCGATTGGGACTATAATACTACCGGTCACCTTAGGACCCAAAACAATCCCCGACTGAGTTTTATATTATAGATCGGGAAACTAACTATAATATGATCCTCACCGACCATGGATACACCGCATGAAGGCAATCCCTTCTACGTTATTTCAAGAAGTAAAGTTTTTACATTAGGAAAGGTATTCGTAGCCAAAGGTGATCCAAAGCCATTCGATATACACCTAGCTGACTTAAAGAAAAGACCAGGCATGCACTCGGAGTTTGAACTCCCAACAAACCAACTTAATAAACCTACCGACGCAAAACCAGAGGAAAAGTTGGTACCTACAACGGATCTTGAGACTATGAGTCTAGTCAAAACAATCCCAGCCCTCAAGGATGAGGCAAACATTGTAGAAACAGTATCATTAGGAACTACTGCAAAAATCGTTGAATTGCTAGAACAGGATCTACCAATGTTCCTACCATTTGATTCTGTAGGCATGGGATATTCCCTAGGTGTTGGTTCTCTTCCAGCAGAGGATCTCTGCATGGTGGAAGTAGAATGCGCAAACACAACAAATATCCCAACGTCCATATTCCCAACTAAATATTGGACTCTCCATTTTGATGGAGCTAGATGTCGTTATGGAGCTGGGGTAGGTGTAATCTTTACTTCCCCGAAGGAAAAGTCCTGCCATTTGCCTTTAAACTAAATTTTGAATGCACAAACAACGCACCGAGTACGAAGCCCTCCTCCTTGGCCTCATTTTAGCTAAGAGAATCGGTGTTGGATAACATCGAGTGTTAGGAGACTCACAATTGGTAAAGAAACCAAGTCTCTATGAGATATATGAAACCAAAGCCGAGCACTTACAACTTTTAAAACATTTGTATTAGATTTAAGCAAAGTTTGACTTCATATCAATGAAGCAATCCCGCAAGAACAAAATCTTCTCACCGATTCTATAAAGAACCTCAACATCACGCTTTACTCCAAACAAGTAAGTTAGAGGATACCCATTTCATGGTATCCCTTCGTGATGAACCATTGATAAAAACAATGACAAATTCTCTTTTAAATGGAAATGAAAACAAATCTACTATCCTAGACCACATTGATAGTGATATGGCCACTCTAAATTACTTAAATGCCTATGCGGCATTACATCTCTCCCATCATATGATAGATTTGTCCTTAATCACATTCGTCTTCCTACTGGAAATCCCATGATGGAGCTTCCTCACAAATGGAACCTAGCATAAACACAAAGAGTAGGAAATGAGGACGATTTGGATTTACCTCCAGCCCCGCCTGAGTTTGAAGAAGGTAATGCCTCTTTAATCGAAGAAACAATTGATGTTAACATCGGAACGGAAGATGAACCAAAGATCTTGAAACTAGGATCCTCGTTAACCCCGGAAGAAGTAGAAATACACACTCAAATCCTCAAAGAACATCAAAAGGCTTTCGCATTTAGTTATAAAGAAATGACAGGCAGTTGCACCACACATTGTGGTGCACAACCTCGTCATTAAATCGATGCAAATCCGTTAAACAAAAATCAAGACCATGAAACCTAAGGTAGCTCTCATGGTAAAAGAGGAGGTAATAAAACTCCTCCAAGTAGGATTCATCAAACCAGTTGATTACTCTCAATGGGTATCTAATATCGTTCCCGTTCTCAAAAAGAATGGGAAGATACGCATCTGCATAGATTTCTCGAGACATTAACAAAGCGTGTCCTAAAGACAACTTCCCGTTGCCATCCATTGATGTCATTGTTGATGCAACAACTGGATTTAAACTTTTGTCTCTCATGGATGGATTCTCGGGATACAATCAAATCAGAATATCTGAACAAGATCAAGCTAAAACCACGTTTATAACTCCTTGGGAACCTATTGCTTTATGTTTGCCTTATGCCATTCGATCTCAAGAACGCCTGGCGCCACATACCAGCGAGCTATGACATATATATTTCATGATCTAATTCATAAAATTGTGGAATCCTACGTAGATGACTTGTTGGCTAAAGCCAAGAAGCGTTGTGACCATCCTAGAGGTACTCGCATCATTCTTTCATGTCTGATAGAATACGGAGTCACGCTAAATCTAGAAAAATGTGTCTTTGGTGTAACAGGAGGAAAGCTCCTAGGTTACATCATATCGTCACGAGGGATAGATGTTGATCCAACCAAAATTTGGGCTGTCCTCGAAATGGTCCCACCTTCGAATGAATCTGGAATCAGGTCATTTCTCGAAAAGCTTGGTGCAATCCGGAGATTCATCCGGACTTAAGTTTCGCCATTCATCCAATCAACAATTTACTCAAGAAGGATTATAGCATTGATTGGACCGAAGACTGCAATGAAGCTTTTGATGTAGTTAAGCATTTCCTGTTATCACCACCTACGCTAATGCCACCTAAGCTAGATCGCCTGTTAATTTTATATTCACGAGCTACCAATGTCTCGCTTAGCTTCGTATGTTGGCCCAAGAGGACGATGACAAGAGAGAGCGCGCGATTTATTTCATTATTCAAACATTACTCAACTACAAAACCGTTATACACAAAAGAACAAGAATGCCTGCCATAGTCTTTGCAACTAAACGCTTAAGACATTATATGCTAAATCAAAAAACAAGGGTCATGGTAAAAACGGACCATTTACGAACTTTCTCACACAAGGGTCCTTGTCTAAGAAGGTTGGACGTTTTATAACCTTGATGGGAGAATTTGAATTAACATTTGTAAATCAGAAAGTCCAAGTTAAGGGACAAATCATCATGGATTGGTTAGTGATAACCCATTAGACGGAGGTGATCTAGTAGATTTGGACTTTCGGATGAATGCGTATACTACATCAAACCCAGACCTCTATCTCTGAGTGTCCCTAGTATACCAATATCATTAATTATATCATGGACCATACGTATCCGTAAGGGGCTACACCACAACAAAGAAGGTGGTTACAAATTATCATAGCTAAATACGTCATTATAGAGCAAGTGCTCTATCGAAAAGTGTTCGATGGAATGCTTTAAGATGTGTCGACACGTAGAGGAATCCAAGAAGATTCTCCACGAATCTCACAAGTGGAATGTGTGGAGGCCACTTTGGTGGCCATGCCACCACTGTAAAATACATCGAATGGGCTATTTCGGCCCACTCTAGAACACGACGCAAAGAGAGTTTGTACGCAGGTGTCATAAAGTGTCAAGAATTCTCCCACGAGATTCACATGCAAAGACAAGCTCTATAACCAATTGCTACTCCATGGCCCTTTTCTACATGGGGCTTAGATTTGATAGGGAAATTCTCTCCTCGTTCTACAGACGGCCATAATTTTATAATCATGGCCACCGAATATTTTACCAAAATGGGTAGAGGCTATGCCTCTTACTACCGTACTAGGCTCTTTAATCACCAAGTTCATTTTGAACCAAATCATTTGCAGTATGATATCCCGTAAATCATTATCTCGGATAATGGAACTTCTTTTAAGAATGACGAGGTTCATGAACTATGCAATAAATTTAAAATAAGCCATCATACGGCCTCCTTGTATTACCCTCAAGCCAATGGACAGGCTGAGGCGACAAACAAAACATTAAAATCCATTCTCCTTAAAACGGTGAAAGAAAACAAACGAGATTGGCACTTGAAGTTATATCCGGCCTTATGGGCCCACCAAACCTCAATAAGAACACCAACAGGAGTGACTCCTTTCTCACTAGTATTTGGGGCAAAAGGAAGCTTCTCCCACTTGAGGTTGAAATACCCAGTCTCGTATTTCATTACAAGGGATTCTGGATGAAGACGCTTATAGAGAAGCACGTCTCTCCCAACTAGAAAGCCTAGATGAAGCTAGGTTAGATGCTGAACAGCGGCACAGAGCCTATGCTGACCGGATGTGCCGGCAGTATAATAAGAAGGTCTATGAACGTGACATATATGAAGGTGATCTAGTTCTAAGGCTAGATAGTCGGATCGACAAAAAGACCGGCGAGGGAAGAAAGTTCCGCCCAAATGGTTGGGCCCATACCGAGTCATGAAGGACTATGGAAATGGTGCATATCTCTTATGTACGCTGAAAGGTGAGGAATTTGGCGAAAAACAGTCAATTCCCGCACCTCAAACGATTCTACGCATAAGCAATTAGCACTATATATAGCTACATCTACATTGCATCTTCATATAGATTAGGATCATTTTTTTGTCTCACTTGTTTTGTACAAAATTGTGATCAAGGAATTTATTCTCAAAGAAATTCATTACAAACTCATGATGTTGTTGGCATAAACACTCTAATCATACTTCTCCATTTCCATGATATCATCAAACTATTTTGGAATCATTTCATCAAATAAAGCTAGATATGACAAAGTCTTAACAGTAACCATACCAAGATCTATGGGTTTATTCTCACTTTTGGTTTCTTCTTAGGATAGGTGTCTTGCCTATGGTCTATTCTAGAAGCTTCATGGTGTCACATCTATCCCATATGTATATCTCTTTGGAAATAAGAACACACTGACATTTCGCTCAAATAAATAAGTCAAACATGTAAATCAAACAGAAAATTTTAAATTTACACATTTTCTTGCCTCACCAACCTTCGGTGATGAGCTTGCATCTCTTACTAGTGACGTAGGGTTGGGAAAGGATGGAAATGCCCTTACTCGCCTATGCCTTGCCCATGGTGATAAACCCACGCTTCTTACTAGTAGCATGGGGCAAAGTGTAGGGGGTCCTCTTGACAAACAAACGTTAAAGGTCATAAGCAAACAATTCAAATTCAAAAGCCTTGAGTCAAAATAAATGAATCGATGTTCAAAATTCTAAGAGAGTTAAAATCCTAAAAACTCGATTTTGTCTACTATGTGGCCATCTACGGATCTAAGTCTAGATAAACCGCAAAGCAATTGCATCCCAAAACTATGAAGTCACCGGGTAGAGTAGGATTGTAGCTTCCCAATTTGGTTCCACCAAAGCTTTGTCTATCTTTCATCACTATCATTTCAGCACATTTCATAACTTGTGCCCTTCAACTCTCGGTGATGAGCCCTCATCTTACTAGTTATATGGAGTTGAGAGTAGGGGCAAGTTTATCTGCTCATCATACCGGTTTACCTTCACCACTCTGCCAAAACAAATATGAAGTATCAAAAATTGCTTAAAGAAACTAAGATTCAAAATCACATTGTATCTACATTATCATGTATCAGCATCATGAAATACAAAAAGGAAGTAAACACTTGCATCATTTGTTCTCCATTGCATCCATTCTAAAATCATATAAACATACATCATAATCTACATGAGGAAACTGGAAAGGAAAACAAAGCCATAAATGCCAAAAGTTTGATCAAAAAGATATAAATATATATATATATATGAATGGTCAAAGTTTCTGTACAATGCCATCATGCACTAAGCATGGTCAAAACGCTCAAAGAGCCCGAGATATACAAAAGAATATATCATACAAAATCTATGAGAGCCAAGTGGCTTCTCAATCCCTACGAGACCCTCTCAAGGCGCACGCCCACCTAGGACTCCAGCTACGCCGGCGCCCGAATACACGGAGGGCTCGGGATCCCGAAGGGCAGCCACAGTCTCACCATGAGAATGACTCTCATCATCGGGCGCTCGGCTGTCCTATACCCCGCTAGCTCCGTCACTGGAGAGTCGATACCATCTCGCCACATGCCAGACTAGGGCGAAGACATTAGTATGTCTACTGGCCGCCGAGGGCTCCCAACATCCACGGACAGCTCTCCGCGTGGGTCCTCTCCATGGGGATCATGGGGTATCGCACATACCCTACGAATCAAATCTCTCCACTCATCGGCGGTCTCTGCAAAACAAAGGAAACAAAACAAATTAGAAACAAAAAGAGATAAATACAAATGTAAAAAAGAAGGAGAGATAAAGAATTAAAGCAATCTTAAAACACTAAAAATGAGGGAGGGTAACTTACTCGGATCACCAGGCCTCCAGGATGGATCTCTAGGGTCAGCACCTGCCACAGATGCCGCCGCTGACTAAGGTGCTCCTCCCGTGGCTGGAGCGACATAGCGTCCCGCAATGGACTCATCCTCCCCACCATGGCCCTGGGAGAGTGGCTCCTCTGAAACTAGAGTCACCCTCTCTGCACTCTGCTCGGCCCTCTCTGCCTGCATGATATCCTGAGTGTCATGCCACTCAGGATCACTGTCCTCCTCAGTCTCCTCCTCTGTCTCTCCCCCTGTGAACTCCTCGGACTCGGAGTCTATGTCAATGGGGTCATCGCTGCTATGGGCAGGACCCGTCCAAGCAATCAAGTAAGGGTTCTTGAGGTGCACCGGCTCTCCCCTCAAGCTACTATCCACCCGGATGTAATAGGAATGCCGGGAGTCACAACCTATCCAACCCGGCCTCTCAGGACCCCCTCCGGCCTCTCGAACCGATCACAGACACCAAGGCGCTACTGGGAAGCATGCCCATGTAGGGTAGGCCAAACTGTTGAGGAACTCGGCCAAAGGGGTGTATCTCCACTCATCCCACTCTGTCAATAAGCTCCCCCGAGGTGGATCAGAGATCAAAGCAAGAGCCTCATCGCCCATAACCGCCATGGTCTCGATAAGGAGTGGCCTCCATTTCGGGTGGTCGGAGAAGCAACCGGCTAATGGGGTGCTCGAGCACCGACATACCTGTCCTTGGAGCTGCCCTCACAACTCTAAGGATCAGCCACCTCACACTTCCGCCAGGGGATGAAGTGCTCATAAACCCAACTCATGACCAGGGTCGAGGGTGGCTCAAGGAGCCTCGTAAACGGACTACCCCTGTATAAATCGTGGTAGGTGGTCATGTTATCACCGAATCACAAAGCACCCTCGGATGTTGATCATATTTCTAGTTTGATCACTCTAAGCACTCCTAAAGTGTGATTGGATAACATGGTACTATCTCCAAGTGTGGGACTTGCTACTTGTCCGAGATAGACCTCCAGAGAAAGGCTAGTTCTGCTCCTAAAGGACCGCCACAATCTACTCTAATGCAGGAGAAACTAGCTATTCTAATCTAAATTTCCAAGGGACCGATGTGGGAGAGAGAATACATAAAATGAAAGCCTACACTAAAGCGGTGATACAGTAAAAGGAGGGTGTGAGAGAAGTCTCCAAATGTGTGAAATAAAGAGGCAAAGTGCACAATAGAAGTTTGGTGATGACAACTTCACCATAATCTAGCAAAATGCATTCACAACAATATTCCAAGCATACGACAATGTTAATGAATCCTACGCTGCAAGAACATAATAAATAGACACAATATTCTTATAGAAAGATTAAAAGGCAAGAAGAATGCAAAAAACACAAAGATGGGAAGATCATCCACAAACCGGTATTTTATTGCTTCATGATATGCACAGTTCAATCTATTACAAGATAAGGGCCTGAATCACCATGCAAGGAGTCCACTACAAGGGCTTGCAACACACTCAAGCCTTCACAAAGCAATTTTGTGATTTCTCAAGAAATCACCCAAAATCTCTCTTTTCAATGAACCCAACACTCCAATTTATAGAAAAATCAAGAAGGAAAAGAGAAGGGAAAATGGAAATCCTGAAATCTGTCCTTCAACGTGGTGAAGAGGCATTAAATTGAGTGAAATGATTTTATATTGCTTGCAAAAAGGCTCCCATTCCCATGTGCCGCAGCAGAAAGAAGGATGACCATGCCTCTTAATTGCAATCATTTTAATCCAAATAAAACACTGCTCTGAACCCGGCCACGTTTTCTTAAAAAACTCATTTCAATTTTTGATCAAATCCGGAATTTCTTGATTTCTTTGCATTGGAGCTTGGAAACACGATTAAAAAAGGTAGGTAATTTTGTGCGATTTCGCGTGGAGAAATGCAAAAGTTATGGCCTTTCGAGTGTGGGCAAGGCCCTATTTTGGGCCTGCTGTGCATCTTCCTCTAGGCGTTTTCTCATTTGACGGGAAGATGAGCATTGACTGACTAGATCCGAATATGTTTCTTTTATTTAAATATATTGACTGGCCTTGAGGACTTGATCATTCAAGAAAGTCCAATTTTATGAAAATTATGAGCTCTTGAGTCAAAAGTTATATCATTTGAAGTTTCGAGAAACGTTGACTTTTCTTCCTCTCCCTTGGACCGCTTCGGCTTTTCACGCCCCACGCATGCCCTTTGTTCCAAATGTCCTGAGCTCGAGGACAAATTCTTCGAACCACCGAAATGGGCTTCCACCCTTTTCCGTGTATGACACTTTGGCGTGAAGATTTAATTTTCGGCTCATGCTTCTGGCCATTATCTCCCCGGCCCCTTGGTTTCCACTTGGCGCAGAAGGCTGAAATTTCCCATTTCAGCCCGAACCGGCCGGTTCACATACTCCACAAGAATCGATGTTCCATTTGCTTCTGGAAACTGGGACAAATTTTCCCGATTCGCCTGTTCGGCCGAGTTCTGCAGATTTACTTTGTATAAACCCGCACGTTGTGATTTGGGCTGGCCACTTCTGACTCATTTCAACCCCGATCCGGCCCCTCCGGCCTCTTTTGTCCCTCTAAGACGCCCCGGGGAAGTATCCCATTTCAACAGCTTAGTCAATTTTTCAAACTTTTCCAAAGCCAATTGATATCTCCACGCGCCCCACTCCCAAATGTACCATAAGCCGCGTGGTGGAGTAGCCTTCAAAGTAAGAGCCTCTCGCCCCCATGTCCCTCATGTCCCGAATTTCCATGCGAGGACTAGACTTAGCCATTTTTCATGATTTTGAGGCCCGAGCTGCTTTTATTGTTTTTGCAATCCTAGCTTTTTCACCTTTCCTCAAAACTTGCTCTCTCCTTCTTTGACAAGGGAGTTGAAAAGTGGGACCCGAAAAACATGAGACCCGACTCAATCTATTTTCCGGGACTTGAGAATTTAGATGCATGTTATCAAAATTACCTTGAGGGGTGAATTTTGGATAACAGTCCCAAGTATGTCTGCTCCCCAGGCATATATCCGGCCATGTCCCTCTATTCTGTGCAATAATGGGGGACCAACAATATAACAATGTGTCTCCTCCCTTGTCCCCGATCAGTCTCGAGGCAAGGATCCCCATAATAGCCTAGCACGAAGTAGGGGGATGGGAAAACTGGGAATAGATCGAACTCTGACCCCCTTCTTCGAACCCGTGGAGATGACTGCATCTCCCATATAAGTGGCCCACTGTGCTATCTGGGCCCGTGAACCTGCTGTCTCTAGGGTGAGTCGTCTCCCAATGATCGGGACTCCTGTAATGGTAAACATCCTCTAAAGTGATGGTCCACTCACCGCGGACCCCTGGTAATCGGAAGGTGTTCCGATCAACATCCCAATAGGAAAACAAGTCACAGAGTATGTGACTGGATGGTGCAACATGAGGCACGCGCGATATGCATAATATCCCGGCCCTCCAAGAGTATCCTCTCATCCCGTGAGAGGGCATCTAACACCTTCTTGGGGAGCCGCCACACTCTCTCTCTCTCGCTCCACCGAATGTACTCCTCTCTCGCCCGCATACACCCAAAAACACACAAAACAAAGAAAGTTAGCATCCAAGTGCTACTAGAAAAATCATGAAAACTCATGTAGAAATGCTAAAAATGTAAAAATAACCTCAAACAGATGTTCTTTTGGCATTCTCATGGAAAAACCGCCGCCCTGAGCAGGGAGGCGGTTTTGTAACCACCGCCTTAAGAGTGGTGGTCATGTAATCGCCACCAAACAGGGCGCTGGTCGTGTAAACCGCGCCCCAGGTAGGTATGGCTACGGTCGTGTCCCGAAAACTCACACGGGTTTTTAAACCTAAAAATCCCAAAAAACACTAAAAAGGACCTTTTTAGCTAAAACAAAGCCTACCCAAGAGTGCCCCCTAGATGGACCTTTTCAACCTAACCTTTTCAAAATTACCCCCCCACGACAAATATTTTAGCATTTCAAAATTAAGGGGGAAAAAGGATAAATTGAAGAAAACTAACCTGTGATCTCGCGGGTCGATGTTCCACTCACGGAGGCATGATCACTATCTCGTCACGGACATTTTGACTCTACTCACGCAAGAAACCGTCACCGTGGGTCCTAGAGCTCAGAATCAATCAAATCAACGCGCAAATGAATAGGAAAATGGGCCCACTTTCATATATATAACAACCTGACTTGTTTTAAATGCCTTTTTCGCAGGTTTGGAGTGCCGACGGAGGTAAGTTCTTATCCCCGCACAAATGGTACGTTCTCATTTCCTTTTATTTTAGCATTTATTTTCCAAATTATTGTGTCTATCTGCACTTGATTCCTCTTTTCATTTTGCAGGTGGCGGGAATTTTGGATGGCGTCATTTCAACACACGGACGTGTCAGGTATAACTTCTAACTTCCCATTTCGGGACCGCCATACTCGGGACCCACCGTTTTACGCCTCTTCATGGCTAAAACGCTTCTCCGAGGGGGCACATGTACGTACCCAAAATTGGAGGGTACTGCATTCGCAGACAATGTGCATAACACGTGCCCCAATGATGATACAGTCTCTCGCAAGGTGCTTGGGATCCGAAAAACTCTCTCTAAGTGTGTGTTAACATCCCGCATGCCCCGCTTAGCCCCTACGCCCTTTGTTTTTCTCTTTTCCCTCTTTTCTTGACCTTTTCTCTTAAGTGATGAAACCGCCGCCCTTAACCTAGCAGTGGCGGTCTCGAACCGCCGCCCCTACCGCAGCGGCGGTCCCGCACGTGTTTTCCAAAATGCTCTTTTAACGTGACTCACATAAAATAAATGATTTACCACCTTTTTTCACCACCTTGAGCTTGCATTTATGATTTTGGTCCCTCGGAATAGTGTTTTGCCATTATTAATAGTTTAAGAGTTCAAATTGGTTTTTACCTTGGGTAAATGCAAATGCTATAAATAGATGGCTTGTGCTCAATCAAATGGCCCTCAAATTTGCCTCTCGAATTTCTTCTTTGCAATAGATTAGTCTTCATTTTGCTTAGAATTCATAGTTTCATTCATTGCATGCTTAGTTAGCATTGTTTTGTTGTTAGGAAGCCACATATCCATCTTGTGCAGGTGTTGTTGATGTTTCATCCAATCCATTGGAGTAGGATAGTTTTTATCAATAGGAAGCCATTAAAGTTGCAGGTTTTGCTCCTCAAACAGGATAGTTTCAGGTTCTAGACGTTTTATGTTGCATGACTCGCAATAGATCCCGCTAGGAATTGCATAAGCCAAGCTTTGTACTCTTGCGCTATCCCTCTCCTACTCGCATTGTATTCAGTCTGTATTCTAAAGTTTTCCCTTGTTCCAATATCTACTTTTGTTGATGCAAGCATTACACGCTTTTCTGGATCCACGTGAGCACGAAAGAACGAAGGAGATCACACTGAGGGGACAAAGTTACACACACCATCGGATTTGCCACTGTTCTGCAGAATCCAGGTTCTAAATTTCAAAGTTCTAGTTAGAAGCATATCAAATAGAGTAGCTAATCACTTTATTTCAAGTCAATTTACTTTGATATTTCAGGAAGCTGTGGGGATTGATAGTTTCTGAGAGACTATGATTCATTCCTCACTTCTGAGGTAGGATCGAGAGTCTTGCAAATAGATTAGATCAATCATTTCATTATTTAGAATAGATTTACAACTGCACAGACAAATAGCTATACTCGGTTATCTTGTTTGTTTTAAATTGTTATCTTAGCTGTCAATTTCTAGATATATTAAATTAGTTTCTCTTCTAAATCCATTCAAATAGTTCATCAGAAAATACAAAAATAGAGAAATCATATATACTATAGATATACTTCACGTAGTTAAATTTCACTTTGTTGCAGTTAGATTTATATTATTGCTTTTGTATGACAATCACGGGACCTAGGGAGCCCAGAGAATATGTATTCGAGCCAATCATGCCTCAACCCAATCTCATCATAGCAATAGTTGACATAGATCAGAATCTTAGAATCCAAGTCTTCCAAACAACAACAGACTTACAACAGATCAGCTCTCAGTTGAGGGGATTAAACATAGAAGATGACCAAGCGCACACATTTTGGTCAAATCAGCCAAACTATAGATTACCCTAGAAAAATATCCACATGACTGTAGAAGGGCTTGAAAGAGAGAAAACGTTCGGTTGTGATCCTTTGGTCCCACAGCCAAATGCAAGAGACATTCTCACAGACATAGATACTAGCCTAAGAATTGAGTTACAAGAACACCGTGAGGTATTCTCGAGAAGATTGCATAGCTGTTAATTTTGAATATAGAGGTTGAAAAATCATATGATTATTGGATACTAGGGATCAGGGACTGAATTCGTACATGACCATAACAGGACCGCAACAACCAAGGGTCTACGGTTGCGATCCACAAATCCCACAACCCAACGAATCCATAAGTGAATCAGACATAGACACTGGCCTACACACACTAGTATTCAGATCTACTCCACTTCCACCTATCATCATCACACAACTATCCTTGTTAGATATAGCGGCTAACGAGGCTAAAGAATTCTGGACTAGGCCAGAGAACCGCCCATAAAAACAACTATATCCATCATCCACTCTATGACCCTGTTTTGAGACATACACGAAACTATCCCAGGCCATTTTCCACGTATACCACAAACCCATAGACCGAATAACGCCGAGCTCGATATTGATTGGAGCCTTGAGCAATCATCCTTGCCGATCGATCTATCACACCAGTTCAGAGTTAGGAGGGCCTTCTTTGCCTTAGATTCGCAAATTCCATTAGTGCGTGTCGAAGACATCAGATTACCTAACTAGTTTGACTGCATCCCACACATATTCCATCCCCACCGGTTGTCTCAGCATGACCTCGGGAGGTCGGGTACTGTGCAGAAGAGTTACTATTAGATTCCCACGCTCGCTTGTCACTTTTCGGCGTCAAGACCCTCCTCCCTAGCTAGCAGGCATTCTTTGGTAGTGAGAGATCTACCCTAGTCTATCATTTTAACGCCGCTTCTAGGGGCTATGTGGAAGAGACATCATCATAGGTTTAAGAGGAAGGATTTTGAGGGTTTTGGGCGGTTGGGGAAGACAAGCAGAGGGGCCAGATCAGATTCATGGCAGCCTTTTGGGCTGGGCGTGGCAAAGCATGTTGAAGGTGCCTCCATCATTTTCTCGACCCCATTCAAGCGAAAGGCGACTTGTAGCCTTTATTTGGGGTTTTCCAGTCGGTTGTTTTCAGATCCGAAGGTGGAACTATTACTGGCTATATCTATTAATGTTATTTCCAAAGACCCTTATTATTGCTCTTGTATTTAGAGGGTTACAAACCTACGAAGTTTTCCAGATGCCTAGGCATTCGTATTTTTGGCAGCAATATATTATTCCAAAATGTTTTTATAGTGTTTATTATTACTGTTGCAAGCTTCCCTCAAAATTTCATGCACTGTGGGCAAATATTTTGTGTGATATCAATTTAATACCATTCACTATCCTAGCTGGACATTTTTAGTAAAAATCAGTATTTTACTTTACTACAATTTTCATATAATTTGTGCATTTTAAAGTGGTATCCCATAAGGGATATTTCAAAACTCCTGCCCCATAGCCACCGGAGACAAGAAATACGGTGAAGGGACAATGATATTTGAAATAGGGGTTTGGAAAAACATTTGAATTTAAGAGGCTCTTTGACGGGGGTTCAAGTCGGTGAGCAATGTCTTCAAGACTGGTTGGGAAAAGGTGAAAACTATGAAGATAAAAAAGTAGAAACAAGTGTTTCTTTCACCTTTTCATGTGACAAAAAAATAGAAATAAGTTTTTCCTTCATCTCTTCATGTAAGTCATTTAGAATCCTTTGTATGACTCTTATGTTCACTTAGACTTAGATATACACCATGGGGTTGTGTAAGAGAATTCAGATGAATCATAGAGGTAGGAGATGACTTTACAGCTTAGTGCAACAGTCAAGCATGTAATCCATCACATGCCATGGGTTTCCTCCAGACAGGTGTAGATATAACCAATTAAGTTTTGTTTCTTATGGTTTTTGGATATCAATAATTAACTGATGCAAGTAATAATAGTTGTCTTTTAAATAGCTTAGGTTCCAGAGACTTTCTTCTATTATCAAAATATTGGCTAACTTGGATGTGTATGATGTTGTGTAACAAAATTGTGGACCAATGTAATGAAAAACATCCATCTCAAAACTGAATTTTGTTTGCAAATCTGTTTGGGTTCATTAATATTATTGTGCATAATTATAGCTCTGTACCATTCAAATCATCCACAGTGTTTACAAAAGGCTCTGCAAACAAAATGGAGCAATATCTTATTAGAATTGGAGAAAAGTGATATAACTAACATGGCTAGACATGATTTCATATTGTATAGATTATCAAACAACAAATCAAAAAGCAATATCTTATTAGAATTAAATTTTAGGTTATAGAGCTTTAAAGAATTTTTTTATTCATTAGGCTGAGAAAAATATGGATTTTAGAAAACTAAAAAAACATAGAAGAAAAGGATTGTATAAAGCAAAATTTTGTTCAATAGATAGAGGAAAAATAGGTTTTAGCAGAGATGCTGCAATCTATGGTAATTCTGATCTTATTGGGAATTTTGATTTTTGGATGCAGTTTATGTCCATGAAGAACGAAAATTTGAAATCATCCCTGGCCCACTGGATCAAAACATGTTAAAGATGGGGTGTTAAAAATTATAGTCTTCATCCAATTAAATAGGTTGTCTAGGGGACTTGTTCCATGATTACTCATTTTCCTAGTGTGAAATAGGTGGCAATTTGTTGGGTTTGTATGGGACGAAACTTCTAATATTGGGGCCTAAATTGGTGGTTTTGTATCTGATATTGTTTTTTTATGTGGGCTACAATATTGACCCACATTAGGAATCATGATGCTCGAGGTCAAATCTCAGCTGTAGGAGGACTTCTTTAGTTTGGAGTACAAGAGTCATTGAAGGGCAACCAATCCAGGTGGCTCTTCAAATTACACCTGATTGAAAGAATAATCACTGCTGACCTACTTTGTATTAAAATATGTTAAGTCGGGGTTCCTGTTCTAATTTCCATGTTGAGTTGCAGTCCAATATGGTTTTACAAAAACTTTATTTGGTTTTATTCTAACTATTTTATACCAGGTCTAGTGTAATTTGACCTGGTTCATCTTCACCTTGTTTACTTTGATACTCAACATTGAACCAGCCATGGTATAATTTCATAGTTCACCTCATGAATCAGTTAACTCGGTTGACATGGATATGAAGACAGGAGGAACAATACAATTTGGGAATACTAAAGAAAGGGGATTGAGGATATTGATTCAAGCCATTTCAATTCTTCAGACACCCCAATGGCACCTGCTACTTCATTGGGGGACTTTCCAAACTCCAAAGCAAGATCATATTCAAGAACAGTGAGAAGCTCTTCACCTACAACAGTGTCCACTCGGGCCTTTTCATCTGATTCAGATGAATTCTTTCCTGCTTCATTTCATGGTTCAACTTATAAATTGGTAATCTCAGTTCACAAGGATACAAAGAAATCGCAGAAATAGTAAGATTTGGGGATACTGAAGAAAGGGATTTGGAGGATATTGGTTCAACCCTTCGAATTCTTGAGACACCCCTCGGTGCTGTTACTTCAAACAGGTTGTTTGTAGACATACCAGGAAATAATGACAGAATTGCCGAGTCACAAGGGAAGAAAGGATTGTGTTATAAGTGTGGGAAAGGGAATCGAGTGAAGGAGAAAGAAACATGCCTGGTTTGTAATGCTAAATATTGTCGCAATTGTGTCCTCAAGGCAATCATGGGTTCGATGCCTGAAGGGCGCAAATGTGTAGGTTGCATTGGCCAGCCTATTGATGAGTCCAGACGACCTAGCTTGGGTAAATGCTCCAGAATCTTGAGCCACTGCTTAGTCCCTTGGAGATTCAACAAATCATGAAGGCCGAGAAAGAATGCCCAGCAAATAGCCCGGTCTTTGGGGCAAGGTAAAAATTCTTTCCGATAGATATCTCTGATAAAGTTTTCCTTTACTGATTATGATTTAATTCAAAACTGCTAAAACCAGGTAAAAAAGCTAAAATGTCAAACACCCTGCGAAACCGTCAAAAAGCCCGTCAAATGTAATTGATCAATAAAAAACGTCAAAACGGCCGTCAAAATTAGCTTAGTTGCACAAACAACCAGAAGGGCCTTTCCCATAGGGGAATGCCTTCGGCGTAATAATTTACTCTTTTTAGAGATTTTTTATTCCAAATGTGATAGAATGCTACTATGGTGGCCACTTGCTTCTCATGCCATGTCATAGCATATGAAGGATATGTTGAATACGTTACCAAAAAATAAAAAATTGGTAGCCTGTCAAGTTTAACGAAAGGTTCTCGATCGTAGTCTACTTTCGCATCATTACCCGTGAAGACAATGACAAGAGCTTACAGAGAAAAGTAATTATTCACAGGTGCCTCCACATGCTTACACGGATGTGCCACCTAATATTCCACCTTGCTAAGCGCCACGTGCGACCCCACCCTTTTCACTTTCACTTTCACATGCACTTTTACATCCACTTTCGCCATTTCCCATAATATTCCACCTTCGCTAAGCGCCAATAAGTTCACACCATGTTTTTACCATTCACCATGGTTAAGTTTTTAGGTTGAGTAAGTGGAGTGGTTGAAACGCAGCGTCGTGTGATTCTATGAAGAACTAGTTGTCCCTTAGGCACGTGTCATGCAAAGATGTGGAGGGGCGCCATCACAAATTGTCTCCAATAATGGAGAGCGATACTCATACGATTGAATGGGCGATTTGGCAGGACACGGTAAATAATAATCTCTGCCAAAGACATGCTCCTCTCACAATCACTTTCAAATCTTCAATCACCGCGTCATCGTTTCAAATCCCTCCTATATTTATATCTCTAACTCATTATTTCATCTCATTCGGTCTCATTCACTATTTTCATTACTGAGAGATCTAAATTTCACTAGTGAAATCAATTTTCCAACATTGCTCGATACGAAGATTAAATCTCTTAGCTTGAGGGTTTAAAGTATTTTCTGCGGGGATTTTAAGTTCTATATCAAATGGCCGAGCTATGGCTAAATCTAATGGCGAGACTTGTGTTGGTTGTACTGTGTTGTCGAACTAAGTGTGGTGGTGGTGCCATTGAGACGGGTTGGCTACTCCAGAGAACTAGTGGTTCGGTGGAAGAGAAGCCCCGGTATTGACTTATCACAAGGGTCCTCCGCTTTCCACGGCTTCGTTGATGTTCATGTTGTGTGGTACAGAAATTTAGCCCTGTTCGGTGGTCTATTGTGGGGGACTACTTGCAGTCGCTGGGTGCAAATTTGCGGGGAAGGCCAAGAAGCCCTTTGTTTCTATCTCTCACGCAAGTTTGTAGGGAGATGGGCAGATTTGAACCCGTGACCTCCAAAATAACAGCGGGACACCCACCACCGTGCTTTGCAGCAATAACTTAATTCAATTTTGACTGATTTTAAATAAATATCCCTCCAGTGAATGTGCATGAGGGATAGGTAGAACGGTTTCGACTTGGTGGAAGACTACTTTGGAAAATACAAAGGTGAAGCCTCTAATCGTGCAGTGTGAGCATTGCGAGGCTCAGAAGCGAAGATAGATGACTCGTATTCCCTGGGAAATTCGTTGAAGAGGACCGACATCACCGCTCCGGTTGAAAGCTCTGTGAAATCAAAAGCTCGCCTCTACCGGAAAAGAGCTCGAATTCCATGTATTTGGTGTTAACATCGAGGATGTTACGGTGGAAGGGTTTTGCATGAGTTCTTGTGGATTTCATGCCAACATTTTACCATCCCTTGCTAATGGAGGGAAGCTTCTCCCATACGCGTGGGTTGGGAACTCAGCCAAGTCAGTGCCTTAAGTTAGTGCGCATGGCCGTTTCACCAGCCAATTTATGGCCCTCGGACCTCTCCTCCGATTGCACCAAATGACAATGTAGGCATTGATGGAATGGTCATCAATATTGGCACTATATTAGTTTGGAGCGTGTGACGAATCCGTCAATACATCTTGGTTATTCTCAAGGGGATGCATACGCACCATTGGAGGCCGTGTCGACATGTACATAAATATATGGAAAGGGGGCGTATCCGAGGTTATGTTGGGGAGCTGTTGGTGGATGCCACAATGGGAGCGATTTTTAATGCGCATGGAGTTAATGGGAGGTGGTATTTACTTCCTACAATGTGGGATCCTGTAACCAAATCTTGCAAGACATTAGTGTAAAAAAATTTGTAGCGAAGATGGATACAGAGAACCTACATTTTGTAATTCTATATTCTTTATACGAGATATTTTAAACATTTTTGAAAATATTATGCCTCTCGATTTTCTCTTCCACGTGTATGGGAGGGGAGCCAGTCATGGTGCACCCAAACTTTGGGAGACTATACCGAACATTAAAAAAACTTGGTAATCCCAAAAATCTGTCAAAAGAAGTGCGTGAGAATTCTCTATAGCCCCATCTCCTTTGCAAACAAATCGACACGTAACCCACCGTACATACTTGTTGGAGTGTGAGGTGTCACAATTTTCGAGTTTTCTGGGGTTGGACCAATACATGTTAAGGGAGAGGAGTAAGTAACACCCAAGTTGAGGGTGTACAACACACATATAAATACATAAAATTTTGAAAAAAAAAAAAAAACCCTTTAATAGATTTTTTTTTTCTTAATCTAAATACTTTTTTTTGAGCATTTTTATTTTATGGAAAGTGGTTTTTAAATGGATTTAAATCAAGTAGTTTTCCATACAAAGGAAAAAAGGGTGGACCATTAGTAGGGCATTATGTCATGCATTTTTTCCACTTATGTGGCATCATGTGATTGGGTGATTATTTGATGTGATTTGAGAAACATTTTATTAGCTACTTTTTTTTCAAATGTTGAATGAGACCCCACCTATTACTATTTTCGCTGCCACATATTACTAAATACTCCACTATTTTCGAGGACGGTGAAATCTACGCATGTAGATATGGTATTAAATAACATCCGGAATGCCGTGTAAATATAGCAAAACAGTTCTTAATGTTTGAAGTGCAGATTGATTTATTGATATTGAATGCACCAAGCGACTCCCTCACCGCCATCCAGCTCTTGCGTGGAGTTTCCCGCTTGAACCTCACGGTGGGCAAGCGAATTCATGGAACAAAATGGATCTGGTGACATTTACAGGCATATACCGAACATTCTCCTCAGCAGATTCATGTGGTGGAATCGTATCATGCAAGGAGGATTCTGTAACTCCACTTCTGTTAACTGCGAATGTAGAAGGAAAGTGATTCTCTGAACTTTTGCACTTCTGCTTACTGTTTTCGCTGGAAAATTTAACTCCACTTCTGCTTACTATTTTGGCCTGATAATTTTGTTCTCAGTTGTTTATAGATGAATCAATGTAACCATTTTATTCAGGGTCTCTATTGCTTGTAACCATTTACCATTATTTCGGGAATACCCAGCTAAAATTTGAGCTTTACGGGTTATTGCTTGTACAGAAGCTCTGTATCGGGTAGGTTTTTGTTTATCTGACTATGGGGAAATGTAATAATTTCTATAAAACCATATACTGACCACCTCTGCGTTGGGAGCTAGTCATAGTAATAAGTGTATTGCCTGGCTATTCGTTTTGTGGGAATAGTTGGAATGGGTTATAATGGTTATCTTTCATTTTATTTTAATATCTAGTTTAAGTGATATTTTAACATTGCTTCCTGTAAATAGAAAGAATCATCTCCATTCTTATCTAATGCTTTAAAAGAAAGTAAGTTTTGATCACCTCTGTTTTGACCGAGGAGGTAGAGCATTTTAGTTCTAATATGGTAACGAAAATTTAGTCATTTAAATGTGAAGTTTGGAAAATTGTTCATATTTGAAGCTAATCAAGAGTTTGCCTCATCCAAAGCAATAAATGAAATGGAGGTGATAGATTCAAACAACACCATCATGATTTATAATCAGATGATTTATAAATGAATATATTTCAATCATAGTTGATGAAAGCCTTTTATGTTACAAGAAAGTAATATAGATTTGGTTCCCTATTATTAAAATGGTGATTTGTATAATTTGGTGATTTTACATATTAAAAACTGATAGTATTTTTTGTACATGTCTTGCAGTGGTGTTGTTATGCTTGTTGGAGTGACTCAGATTGGAAGTGCAGATGCAGAGCATGATTTCAATTGTGTTTATCAACACATCAAATAAGTTTGGAAATTGTTTGATTCTCTTTGAATATCTACACTCCATATGGTTATAATAGGTGAGGTTTTTACCCTCATTGAGGAAGTGATAGAAACTATTACATATTTTTCTTTTCTACTGGTAGATTGTGTTATTGGCTTCTGGTGTTACATTAATGGCAAATTGCATACTGTCATTTACTATTTTCTATTTCTCAATGTAATTTTCAGAAACAATAGGAGTTTAAATCTTTGAAAAAAAAATCACATAACTTGGAAGACATATATTCATTCAGTAAACATTTCCATTGTCCATTACAAAAACATGGCCATACAATATACTTGGGCCATATAACTACTATTACTATATTGTAGTTTTTAAATCGAAAGGCCAATTCCACACATCAAAAATTCAGCCCTCAAAAATAAATATTTACTTTCGATAATATCATTTCCAAAATCCGAGGAAGGGCGGTGTTGAATCTGCAGTTGAGGTTGAAGCTGGGGTGTTACTTTGCAATTGCCTCCCCATGTTGACATCCCTCACAGGCGTAGTTGGGAATGGATCAGAACTTGGAGAAGCATTCACTCCAACTGCAAAATTATGTGTTGAAACTGATAAAGGGCAATGTATGCCCATTAATTCTCTTAACATTGGGTGTTGATCAGGAAAAGGATTAATTGGACTACTCAATCTCCTTTTCCTTTCTAACTCTCTTCTTGCCTTCTCAAACTCCTTCTCCTTTATCTCTTGATCCCTTTGAATCCTTTCCTGTTCCTTTCTCTGTTCCCTTTCTTGCCTTTGAATCAACTTTTGGTGCTCCTTTGTTTTCCTTCTATATTCTTTTTCAATCTTTTCCTGCTCCTTCCTTTCCCTTTCAACAATTCGTTCAGCCTTCTTCTCCTGGATTTGTTCCTTTTTTCTTTGCTTCAATTCATCTATTTTTTTTTTTGTTCTCTTTCTCAACCAGAAGCTCCATGTACTGATCTGCGGTGATTAGTAGAGATTCCCTACTCAATCTTATACCAGAAGCACTATTTGACCTTGATGATTCTCTAACCTTTTCCACAGGGAGTTTCAAGAATCTACCAAGAGTTTTTTGTCCTTGGTTTGCCTCACAAGTTTGGTTTGAATTTGCCCCTAATACCCCTGCTGCCTCTAACTGTGAATCTGCATCATTTTCTTCAGCTTGACTGCCAACATAGTAGTGCACCAAATCTGAGTCATGAAGTAGTGTTGGATGAGAGGGTAAAGAGAGGCTGACCTCTTCATTATTGAAGTTCAAGTTTACACCAAGATTAAGAGCTGCTTCTTTCATCCAATCGGGAGGGCTATCTTCTGTGGGCAGAGATAGTGATTCATCGATTTGATTAATTCTGTTTGGAGTTTCCAATTGTTGAGCAACACATTCATTTATATTTATCTCCTTCTGCTGAGGTTCTGATTCTTTCTCCAATTGTGTGTTAGGCACCATCTCAACATCTTCACTTTGCTCTAAATCAACCCTAGATAGATGAAGCATATTTTCTGCTGCACCAACATCATCTTGAAAAGATGTGTCAAATGTTCTGCTAGGTCCCATGTCTTCATCCAAGGCATTGGGATTAAGAGGCCATATCCCTGTTCTTTTGAATCCTGATTTAATGTTGCTAGGTGTAAGAGCCATTTTGAATGCTTTGCTCCCTAACTCAGCTAATTCAGCCCTTTTCACATCTATCCCATGGTTTGCAATTATCCATTTGTGTCTCTCCTCCTTGAAGTATGTTTTGAATGGAGCAAAGACACTCACATCCAATGGCTGTAATTTATGAGAGGTGTGTGCAGGCAATGTTAACAAATCAATCCCCAAACTCCTGGCTTCTTGAATTGTCCCCAAAGCAACATGTGAACCATGGCCATCAAAAATTAGTAAATGCCTATTGGTAGGAGACACACCACCAGGTATAGATGATGCAAAGTGATGTAACCAGTTCATGAATAAATCTTTTGTCATCCATGCATGTGCTTGTGTTGCCATGCAAGCTCCAGGCTCACAACCTGCAATATAATTTTCTAAATGGTTCTTCCCCTTAAAAAGATAGAATCCTGGAATGCTTTGTCCAACAACATTTACACAACACAATATGGTAATCCATTCTCTACTTTTTGGGATGATATATGGGACACTCCTACTACCCCTTTTAGCAAGCACTCTCATACCGCAGTTCCTTCCAGCTTGTAATCCAGTTTCATCACAATTCCATATTCGGTTTGGTCCATATGGGTTGGCCTCATAAGCTTTAGACAAAGTAATGTAGAAGGAACTGACAATTGATGGCCTCAAACACATTGCTCGATCCTTATCAAGGCCTTCAGCTGTCCTTAATGTTAGATCTGGGTGTCTTTTTTTAAAACCTGCCCACCATGACTTACCTGGAAAACCATCCGTGAATGGGTTAGACCTTGTTTCGCATGATTTGTGCCACACATGTCTTAAGTTGTATAATTTCTAACCCATGTCCCATGTCAGCCATTTCATGACACCAACTCACTATCTCCATCTCTTCTTCATCTGTTAGAATTGTTGGTGGACCCTTTCTTTTAGTGGTGGTAATGCCCATCAGCCAAGAAGTAAGGGTGGTCATTTAGTATACCCCATTTTTTTGCAAAGTAACACGTGTAGAGTATCCATAATCTTCAACATCTTTCATGGCATTATTCATATCAGACTTGTTCCAATCAGATCTTGGCTTTGTCACTTTTTGTGTTGAAGGGCTCACTCTTATTGCTTGGACATTTACTTCTTCATGTGGTGTGTCATTGGCATCTTGAGGTGGGGTATTGTTAGCCTCTTCTTCATGTTCTTCACTTGGCGGAAATCTTGCTCCCCTAATTTTGGCACATGCAGGTCTTACTCTTTTTGGAAGCTACCTTCTCCTCATGATGTCAATAAAAACCTGCTAAGATAGATAAATTTACCAAACCGATGTAACTTACAACAATGAGATTTTTATAATATTGAATCAACTAACGTAAAAGGAAGTGCAACCATTTGATGTGAGTGCCTATGTTCTGAGCAATGGATACTTCAAAGATCAAAGGTGAAAATGGGTCTAGTACAGAGGAAGGCAATGTTATTGAAACAAATACAAATTTGAATTTATGACCAAATATACATCTACATGAAAAAGGCAGCATGCAATATAATTTTATGCTTCCTTTTAATGTAGATGAATATTCACAAGTAATTATGAGCTAAATTAATGAAACCTGTAGATGTATGTGTACATGTAGATTTATATTTACAAGTAATTCCAGGATAAATTAATGAAATATGTATATGTATACTTACAAGTAATTACATGTTAGATGTATATTTTATGCTTGCCTTTTCATGTAGTTGTATATTTTATGCTTCATTTTCATGTAGTTGTATATTTTATGCTGCCTTTTCCTGTCGTTGTATATTCTGTAGATGTATATTTACATTCAGATGTGTATTATGTAGATGTATTTTTACAAGTAGATGTATATTTCGTATATATCTATTTGTAAATATAGAGCCTTTCATTAATTTAGCCTGGAATTACTTGTAAATATACGTCTACAGAACATACATCTACTTGTAAATATGAATTACAGATTTCATTAATTTAGCCTGGAATTACTTGTAAATATACATTACAGATTTTATTAATTTAGCCTACAATTACTTTTAAATATACACCTACACATTTCATTAATTTAGCCTAGAATTACTTGTAAATATACATCTACAAATTTCAGAGCAATTTAGCCTAGAATTACTTGTTAATATACATCTACATGAAAAGGCAACATAAAGTAAAATTCCAGGAATTTTACCAGTTCTTCCCAATTAATACTTGGGTTGAACACCAAAATAACACTAGCAAAATTCAAAGTATAGTGGAGAACATCCAAAAAATATCTTGAATCAAGCAAGTCTTTCTCCTTGTCAAAGCAAGTATGCACCAACAAGTATGCATGGTGGGTTACATGTCAGATTTGTTTGCAAAGTAGATTGGGCTGTAGAGAATTCTCAAGCGCTTCTTTTGACAGATTTTTGGGATTACCAAGTTTTTTATAATGTTCGGTATAGTCTCCCAAAGTTTGGGTGCACCATGACTGGCTCCCCTCCCATATATAGATTGACAAATTTTTTTAAAATTAAATGAATGTGCATCAATATAACAACAAGAGTTAAGAACTTACTATGTGGCACTATGATGTGGAATAACAATTGAATACGACAGCTTGGAACTGTAATTTTCATGCACTAGCAAAATAATACTAACTGAATAAAATTTCAGAGCAGTTGAGGAACTGGATTTATAGGAGATATGAAAAGTGTTGTAGTTGATTGATCCTTGTGCTTTTTTTTTGATTGGGTAAAATTGGTTGATCCTTGTGCTTGTTTTTGATTGGGTGAAATTGATAGGGGTGGATCAAGATTTATGATATTTTATTTCAATACTCATATTTGAAGTTCAATTTGATTTGATTTCTCATTTCAATTCAATCTTTGTTTCTTGAGCCTCACATTTGTTGAAAATATGCAGGTACATCATTTATGGGAGTAGCTGGTATAGAAAATGGTGAGAAAGTTAATGCTTAAAAGACAACATGTATTTGAAAATGGTGCACTTTGGACTTATGCTTGTGAGAACCTGCCCCAAAGTTTGTGTATGACAAGATCTTTAACATTGTAAAATGGGAACTTAAATTATATGAAAAGTGACATCAAATTGATATGATGATGTGGTATCAATTTTGTATAGGGATGAAATACAATTATATATCCATGTATTAAATACATGTTGACTTTAAATTTGACAAACATGGAAGTATAATATATGTTATTTTATGTTTAAAAATGATATCAAGTATTCTATTGTTGATAGATTCATGGTTGTACATGAAAAGTGACATTTACATCAGTTTTGAAGAGTGTTTGTACATTTATAGGATAATATTCATTCAATTATTAATATTTTAATGTGTAAAAACTGGAGTCAAAGATGTCAACTGCAAAAAAATTTAGGTGACGGTCTAACAAAGGATGTGAATGTTTTGATGATCAAACATTTAATATGTGCGTAAAAAAATTCTTATATATATATATTATATATTTGAGAGATTAGAAATAAATAACTTGTTTTATCAATTTTGACCTCCTTTGTCAATAGTAAGTACTAGAGTGTACACCACGGTTTTAAGTTTTCACCCAAGTTAAGTAGGGTGGTTGGGATGTGGTATCATAAGTAGGTATGTATTTTGGAGGGGTCCCATTACAACTATCTCCAATAATGGAGTGGTACAATTGATTTTTACTAATAAAACCATATAATTATAATGTGTAATGTTTAGGTGTAAGGAGATTCCTTGTTTTCTTAATTCAAGATTTGATTTTGAAACAACTCATTTCTTCCCATTTTTAGATGTGGAACTTGTGAAAAAGAATTAATAGACATGTATAATTTGAAATGTTTTGAACCTCAAGCATGTTAGATCTAAACACACTCCTAAAGAGAGATAACATACACCTAAATTGATGGTGACATGTGTCCTCCAATGAATAGATAAAAGATTTTTGTAAATCCGATAATATCTAAAAGATGGGATTAGGGGTTAAATTTGACGCCCGTTTAGACGTTTTTGTGTTTTTAACCGTAAAATACAACCACATTAAATTTTAAACCGTAGCAAAGGATGGGAAGAGTTTTTAAGAACCTGTCATATTGACATTCGGATTTAAAAATAAGTCTTTTTAATATTTTTATATAAGTCATTGTTAATACTATTAATAATATATTAATGGTAATAGCATGGAGCTGCGGGCATGGGTGTTGGGCTAGTGAAAATGTGGCAAGTCATTGTCAATTTTCCATACTACGTAGTTGTAAACTTAGGCTAGCTAGCACCTACCTGCAAGTGGCCACTGCAAATGACGAGTTTGGCAACTGAGCACATTAACTGCGAAATGACATTGTGAATTAAACAATACACACTTGTTAATGGCCATTTTTCACTTGTCGTTGCCAGCATTTCAAGTGTCACTTCGACACACTTGAACTTTGAGTCTTTGATGAAGTTTATGTCTTCAATGATGCATTACAAATTTACAATTTGCAATGATATTTTTTATTTGTGGGCTTCTGTTGTTTTCTCATTAAATGAGTAAAATGGAAAAAAATATGCAAAATCCAATATGGGAAACCTCGCACTCGTGGTTGTATCCATCAAATGTATGTTTTGAGGTTACAGAGTATAGGAATCAAAACATTCTAAAGTTCTAAAATGACATGGATCTCAAGCATGTAAGGATTTCTAATTTATATTATATTTTATTTGGTTTTGTTTTTGTTCCATGTTATTCAAGGTTTTTTTTCTCGGCTTTGTTTGTTATAATTGTGCTACTGATAACATTATAGTTTGCCCTCTGTGGTAGTCCTATTTTCTCTTTGTATGTTGCAACTATATTGTGGATCTGATTTCCTATTTACAGGTATTATCAAGGCCCGAATTCCTCATGATTTTCAAATCTATGTAATAATCAAAGAGACACTCCCTTTGGGTATTTGTAAATTCCAACCATACTTATTGAGGCATATATTAGGCGTTATTTGTTAAGAAATATATCATAGTGTTCCATTTGTATGTATGGGTGAATAATAATTACATGTGTAATTATTATTATGGTAAATTAGTGAAAGTACATTTACTATGTAAATGTAAATAGTAAATGTAAAATGTGGTTAGTATGTGGTAAGTTAGAATAATAAAACAATTAATATTGTTTTATTATTATATTGGTGAGAGGTTGAAACCATACGGGTGTATGGTTGTATATGCTAGACAAAGGTTGTTGTGAGGATTGTTATTATACATCTCCTATATAATGGAGTGTAATGAAATAGTGAATCAATAAAAAATGAGTGTGAGAATAATATAGTGTTGTTGATTTTAATTATTGTCTGTGTAGCTATTTCATGTATTTTGTGTATTAGATCAGAGTAATTTTCACATTTGGTACCAGAGCAGGTTAAATCTGTCTCGAAGAAGATCTTGTAACTTTTGTTTCGCGATATGGGTTTCTCCACAATTTTACACGTGGAACGATATGCTATATAGGAAGCTACAACAGAAATTTCAGCCAAACCCAGTTTGTTGTTTGGGAGAAACGTGTAATTTACTATACATCACATTGATCACTGCTGTTTTTTGAAGAAATCAAAGAATCAAAGGTAATTCAAATCTACATTCAATTTTTTTGGATATTTAGATTCAGTAAAATGGATACACAATTTGATAAATTTAATGGGTTGAACTTTCATACATGGAGAGTAAAAATCCAGATGCAGTTAATGAATAAAAACCTATGGAGGATAGTAGATGGAAAAGAAAAAGCACCTATAGATGTAAGCAAAATTGTAGAATGGGAAACTAGAGATGACAAAGCCAAAGCAATAATTGGACTTGGTATTTTAGATTCTGAATTACATCATGTAGATTTAGAAAAATATTCTACAGAAATATGGGATTTACTAACTTTTGGGGCTAAAGCAAATAATGCAAAATTCTCTTTAAAGTTGCAATTATTCAAATTGAAAATGAATGAAGAAGTCACAATGTCAAGTCATATAAATGAATTGAGATCTCTTCTTAGACAACTAGCAGAAGTTAAAGCTCTTGTTGATGATGAAGATGCAAAATCCATATTATTAAACAATAGTCAAAGTACAATAATGTTGTCTTTACTCTAGGGCAAATGTCTTCTCAGTCATTAGAGGGCATGATTTCAGCTCTCCTAGCTGAAGAGAAAAGAACTAAAGAAGATATAGAAGAGGAAACTGCTTTGTATGTTAAAAAGAAATACAAAAATTTCTAAAAAAAAGGATGAAATTGAATGTTTCTATTGCAAGAAAAAGGGTCATACTAAGTCTTTTTGTAGAGATCGAGCTAAAGACTTGCTCAATGGAAATCTTAAAAATGAAGCAAATATAGTCACTGAAGAAGGCTCAGAAAATGAAGATGAACAAATAATGATGAAATTGACTATAATTCTGAAGACTTTCTATACTAAGTGAAGTTCTTGGAGGAAGGAGGCACAGGAGGTTGGAGGTCATTCAACGACCTCTCGTTAGTCACCAACGACGGGGCCGTATCAGCTATGGTGATTATTTTTTTATACAAAGTGTGTTCCTGTTGTTTCTTTGTGTGTCTGGAAGAGTGTTTGGTTGCAGTGTTCCTATTGTGGTTTACAAAATAAAGGAAATTTCACATTGAGGGGGGAACATGATCTCAATGTTCCATTTCTAGTTTTCTACATTTATGGTATTTTCTATATGTGAGCAGCTATATTTCCTATGTTTTTCCATGTAGTGAAATGTGATGAGAGCTGATAATTGTATTTGACACATCATGATGTGGTTGTAGGTAAACCACTTGAAAACCTTCATTTTTGGTTTGTGGTACACCACTTGTAAAACCACCATTTTTTGGTTGTTGGTAAACCCTATGCAAAACCATCACCCTTTTGGTTTGTGGTAAACTAGTTGCAAAACCATCATTTTCGGTTTATGGTCAACCCTATGAAAAACCATCTATTAGGTTTATGATCATCCTGTAAAATCATCAGATCATGAAAGTAAGTGCAAGTACAAAGGAAAGTTTTCCCCATGTTCGCACTAAGGGGGGGAATGTTAGGAAATATATCTTAGTGCTCCATTTGTATGTATGAGTGAATAATAATTACATGTGTAATTATTATTATGGTAAATTAGTGAAAGTACATTTACTATGTAAATGTAAATAGTAAATGTAAAATGTCGTTAGTATGTGTTAAGTTAGTAAGTTAGAATAATAAAACAATTAGTATTGTTTTATTATTATATTGGTGAGAGGTTGAAACCATACGGGTGTATGGTTGTATATGCAGACAAAGGTTGTTGTGAGGATTGTTATTATACATCTCCTATATAATGGAGTGTAATGAAATAGTGAATTAATAAAAAATGAGTGTGAGAATAATATAGTGTTGTTGATTTCAATTATTGTCTGTGTAGCTATTTCATGTATTATGTGTATTAGATTAGAGTAATTTTCACAAAGTATTACCATTAGGAGTAGTATTCTTTTTAAGTTTGCACATTCAAGAAATGATTTGCAATTGTTCCTGATCTTTTCATAAATTCATTGTCCATTTAAAATTTTATAGATATACAACTATTACCTGGGTTTTGTTAAGGGTGGCCATGGAATCTCAGTTTTTAGGAAAAAAAGGATTATGACAAAATATTATGCTAAGTTAGTGATTATTTAGATATTTTAACATATACTTACACTAGAAACAAATGGTTTTATTATATAAAAATATAAATTTTATCATCCTCGTAAAAATTTTGAAAGTCAAAAATAAGAAATAAACGTCATATGCAAGGTGATATTAATTTAACAACCGTCACAAAAAAATTTCCACGATGGGTAGGGGCGACCGTCAAATTTAATCTCTGGTCATGGGATAGAAACATTTAATGAAAATATTGAATCCATGCATCATTGCATTGAAGAACAATGACTCTTATTGGTTTGAATGTGTTAAATGCAAGGAAGGCCACTCCATAACAAGACCCCTATTGACATAATCACACTTCTTTTTAACACTAGTGTTAATTAAATACCATTGTTGAAGTAAAAGCAAAATATATAGTTTGATTGAATGATGGGTCAATGACGAGTGAAATATGTCTTCGAGTCAATTTGCAATAATTTTTTGAAAGATATATTGGTGAGAAAAGAACAACCCACATTTTTATTATCGCTGAAAGTGTTCTCTAAATTATAGATAGGGGAGAACAACCGGCTGGCTCTGAAAATGAACATACAATCGGTATCAATGTAAATTGGACGGTGTAGTGGCACATATTTTGTGTACAGTCTTAATCCTAGACATTTGCATGGAACCAAAAACGTTGTTTTACTTTTCAAATAATTTAAAGGGTGAATACAACATAGCGGATGTAGGCATGGGTTAAATTTGACGCCCGTTTAGACGTTTTTCACGATTTTAGACGTAAAATACTTGTAAATATTTGAAATATCCGTCACATATGACTTGCAAATTTTAAGTATGGTCATCATTTTTGGATAGATTTATATGTAAACAATATTAATATATATTAAAAATAGTTAAATATATATAGAATAATCTTTTATATATTTTATTAACAACTTAAAAATAACACTATTTTACATTTTTGAAGGCAATATGTATTGAGATCATGAGAAGAAATCTAACACCAAATAACACAATATTCCGAATAATGATCTCAATATGTAATTAGAATAGCTTCGCCACTTCGAGGGGGCAACCTCCAAACCATACAATAATACTCAAATGCTCCAATGATGATAAACTACTACCTACTAACCTCTATATATACTATTCCTATGCTATGGCCAACACCAAGGCCGACCCACTAATGAAAATATAACATATATGAAAGAGATACATAATGATAAGAAGTTATGATAGCCACAAGTCGGCTATATACATCCAATATAAGATATATGATTAAGGGTGTAGCATGCCCCTCCCCTTGAAGCAACATTGTCCCCAATGTTGAGAAGATCTGGATGCTGCTGCAGGAAATTTGCATCCTCCCAAGTTGTGTCTTCATTGTCTAGATTTTTCCACTTGATCAAATACTCAGTGATGACCCTTGTCCTCAACCGCTTAGTGCGTGTCTGAAGGATGCATTCTGGTTCTAGGATGATTCTACCCTCTTCATCAAGCTCGGGTAACACTTTCTGGGTTGATATTGTCTATCCAATTACCTTCTTTAGGCAAGATACATGGAAGACTGGATGAATTCGAGTAGCCGGAGGAAGTTCCAGTTTGTATGCTACATTGCCAATCTTTTGTAACACTTGATAAGGACCATAATACTTAGGTGAAATATTTTTATCCTTTTTGTGTTGTTTTAAGGACATTTTCTTATATGGTTGTAAACGCACAAAAACCCAATCACCGACTTCAAAATGTCTTTCACTACGATGTTGGTCTACCTGCTATTTCATGTAGTTTTGTGACATGGCCAAATTATCCCTAAGATAGAAAGCACTCTTCTTGGTGATGAATATGTTCTTCAATTGCTCGAACCTTTGGTTGGACTCTCAAAGATGAAGTGATAGATGGTGGATGGTACCCATATAATGCCAAGAAAGGAGACATTTTAGATGAAGTATGAAAGGAGGTGTTATACCACCATTCTACCAGCGGTAACCATTGGACCCATCTCGCTTGCTTATCTGATGTAAAACAATGAAGATATCCCTCCAAGCACTTGTTTACCACCTCTGTTTGCCCATCAGACTGGGGATGATAAGAGGAACTACAAGCTAGTTGTGTGCCCAAGCATGAGAACAAGTCAGTCCAAAAATTACTAGTAAAGATAGGGTCTCGATCACTTACTATAATCTTTGGTGTCCCATGTAGCTTCTGAATTGTATCCTGAAGGCCGTTGTTCTTGTACTTGTAACAAATGGATGTGATAAAGCAAAAAAATGGGCATATTTGGTGAGTCTATCCACCACCACCATGATTACATTTTTACCTTCTGATTTAGGCAATCCTGTGATGAAGTCCATAGACACCTCTTCCCACCTCTGGCTAGGAATAGATATAGGTTGTAAAAGACCTAGGGACTTAATTGTTTCACCCTTATTTTTTTGACAAACCATGCATTCTGCCACAAACTTTTGGACATCCCCTTTTAGCCATTCCAAAAAAAAAAATCATGCTTGATTCGATGATAAGTCTTTAAGAAGCCTAGAATGACCCCTACTGGAGAAGCATGGAGCTCAGATAGAACCCTATTTTTAAGGATTGAATTCTTACATAGATATACTCTATCTCTATAACATAAAACATCTCCTTTCCATAAAAATTTTTCTAACATGTTTGGATCTTGTTGGAGATTCTGAATGATATTTTGTGTACCTGGGTCATTTTTCCATTCAGACCTTGCATCCTCTATCCAATCCTCCTGTAATATAGATATGGCACACAACAATGCCTAGGCAGATTCATCCTTCCAAGATAAAGCATCAACAACTACATTCTCTTTCCCTTTCTTGTATATTATCTCAAAATCATACCCCAACATTTTTAGACCCATTTTTGTTGTTCTTCTGATGATAAACGTTGCTCTAAGAATTATTTCAAACTATCATGATCTGTCTTTACTTTGAAATGTCGTCCCATTAGATATGGTCTCCATTGTTTCACTACATGAAGTATTGCTAACATTTCTTTCTCATAAACTGGTTTAGAGATATTCTTACCTTTGAATTGGCGGCTCTCGAAGGCAATGGGTTGCCCTTCTTGCATGAGTACTTCCCCCATACCATACCCTGAAGCATCACATTCAATAATGAATGTTTTTGAAAAATCTGGGGTGGCTAGAACTGGAGTGGTGCACATGGCCTCCTTCAACTTCTCAAAGGCCATAGTAGCTTGCTTGTTCCAATGGAAAGAGTCCTTCTTCAATAAAGCTATGAGTGGTGCTGCGATGCTGCCATAATTCCTTACAAATCTACGATAATAACTTGTAAGCCCCAAAAATCCTCGAGAGATTTTTTAGGGTTTTGGGAACCTTCCATTCAAGCATGGCTTTTATCTTGTTAGGATCCACTTTAACACCTTCATAAGAGACAATATGACCCAGATATTCAACCTCCTTGACACCAAAAGAACACTTAGAAGGCTTTGCATAAAGTTGATGTTGTTCAAGAGTTTCCAACACCTTATTTACATGATGCAGGTGTTCCTCCCATGTTTTACTATAGATTAATATATCATCAAAGAACACTAAAAAAACTTTCAAATAAATGGCTTAAATATGGAATTCATCAAGCTTTGAAATGTAGAGGGTGCATTTGTTAGTCCAAAAGGCATTACCAAGAACTCATAGTGTCCTTCATGTGTCTGAAGGCTGTTTTATGAATATATTCATCCTTGATTCTAATCTGATGATATCCAGAATGAAGATCAAGTTTTGTAAAGTAAACAACACCATGTAACTCATCTAGCAAATCATCAATTACAGGAATAGGAAACTTATCTTTAACTGTGTACTTATTGAGTTCCCTGTAATCTGGACACATGCGCCAATTGTCATCTTTTTCCGTACCATCACTACAAGAGAAGAGTAAGCACTTTGACTATGACAAATAAGTCCTACTTCTAACATCTCTTGAACTATCTTCTCAATCTCACTCTTTTGCATATAGGGGTACCTATAAGGTCTGATGTTGGGTGGTTGACTCCCTGGTACTAGCTGGATGGCATGGTCATGGTCTCTTTTTGGAGGCAAACCCTTGGGCATTTCTCCAAAACCCCTGAGTGCTCATTTATAACTGCTTACATATATGTGGGTATAAATGTATTGGAATGATGTGCTTCCAATGAAAATAGTTGTGCTACAAACCCTTATGCACCCTTTCTAAGCAATTTTTGCATCTGATGAGAACTTACCATCTGTGGGGACTTTGCTCTTAGTCCTTTTAGTTTAAAATTTATCCCTTTCGACTGAAATTGCATGAACAACTCTTGGAAATTCATTTCAATGGTTCCCAAGGTGGTAAGCCATTGAACTCCTAACACAATGTCTGCTCCTCCCATGGCAATGGCATACATATTGCTAGTTAGCAAGTAATCTCCCATGGCGAGATTAATGTTATGGCATTTTCTGAACAACTAACAGTTTTCCCATCAGCGATCATGACTTGACATTTTGGAGCTGGATAAACAAAGCAGTTCAAGCGTACCACTAACTTATGATTGATGAAATTGTGAGTACTTCCCAAATCAATCAACACTATTACCCTCTATTTTTTAAGAATCCAACTACTTTGAGAGTTTGGGGAGTGCTAATACCAGAAATTGCATGGCATGATATTGTTGGTTGGGGATCTCCTAATTCCTCCTCTGGCTCTACCTCTTCGTCTTCTTCATTTTCTTCTTCTTCAGTAGGCCCCTCAATGTAGAACAACTTATTTTCCACACACTTATGTCCTGGTCCAAATTTGTTGTCACAATTAAAACATAACCCTTTGGCTCTCTTTTCTTCAATTTGTTGAGGTGTCAATCTCATTGGTTGAGGGAATGATGGTGGAAGGGTGCTACAATCTCTGATATTACTGACAGTTTGTTTCAACTTGAAAGAAATTTTTCCTCTGCCCTACGTGCCATGATCATAGAGTCTGAAACCTTATGAGGATTAAACATATGCACCTCAGTCTCAATTTGTTCTTTAAGACCCCAAGAAATAAGTCATTCAAATTATCTTTAGGAATATTTTCCACCCATAAGGAAAGGTTTTGGAATTGATGGATGTAATCTTTGACTGTTCTTGTTTGTCTGAGCTTTGCTAATTGGCTGAAATAATTATCTGACACACTAGAACTATAGTGCAATTGTAACTCTTCGGTGAATATTGTCCATGTAACATTGAGGCCACTCTTTTTCCTTTGAGCAAATAACCATCGATACCAAATGAATTAGTCAGGTTCAAGATACAACGATGCCATGGTAACCTTTTGTCCCAATGGAATCTGATGAAGATAAAATAAATTCTCCATCTAGTTAATCCAATTGAGTGGATCCTTTCCATCAAAATTATGCATTTCCACTTTTGGAAGCATGTTACGGGCTTGTAGAGTGTTTGTATTTAGATTGGTCATGTTTGCAGATCCACCCTGGCTAGTTTGTTTATTACTTTGACCTAAAGATCCACCATGGTTAATATGAGTATGATTGAGTTGTGGCTCATTAGGAATGCTATGATGACCCATGATATTGTAGTTAAATTATTGAATGAAATCCTCCATTCATTTTCCAATCTTTCCTACATCTTCTTTATGGCCACTCTACCTTCGAGGTTTCGCAACTCTAACTCAAGATAGCTGACCTTATGGTCAGTTGAAGTAAACCCTAACCTTGAGGACTCTGTAGATACCCCTTCTGACTCTAACTCCTCAACTATTATCTCATCCTTATCAGGGGTTTTACCCAGAGTGATGGGATTATTTTTTCCTCTTGTCGAAGGCCCAGCCATGATGCCCCAAAATGGTAAGATTTAAGGATCAAGGTCGAAATTTAGGGTTTCAGATTTCAATAGGAATTCGGCCAAATTTTATAAAATAAAACAACAAACTCAAACTAATTTTTAATCTTCTTTACGAAATGTAAATAACTTTGAAAAATTCCACAAATTGCACCCTGTGTAGCCGAATTATGAAAAAACATAAAACCACTATAACTTTTGTAAAAAAGCAAAAATTATTAAAATTTTGAGGAAGCTTACTTGACTAATTTTTCCACACCAAAAAAATATTTGCAAAAAAATTCGATACCGATGTTGAGATATGGACGAACCTTCAAAATTAGGGTTTGACGCAGTGTTGGCCGAGTTCAAGCTCTGATACCACTTGTAATGAAATTAATTGTATAATTCAGATCATGAGAAGAAATATAACACCAAATAACACAATATTCCAAAATAATGATCTCAATATGCAATTAGAATAGCTTCGCCACTTCGAGGGGCAACCTCCAAACATACAATAATACTCAAATGTTCCAATGATGATAAACTACCACCTACTAACCTCTATATATACTATTCCTATGCTATGGCCAACACCAAGGTGACCCACTAATGAAAATATAACATATATGAAATAGATACATAATGATAAGAAGTTATGACAGCCACAAGTCGGCTATATACATCCAATATAAGATATATGATTAAGGCGTAAGACAATATTTCAAATTTACCGTCACCTAAAAATTGTTTGACAGGTATAGGTGGCTGTCAAATTTAACCTCTAGATGTAGGGCTCTAAATTTTACAATTCCCACCTTGGCCTTTCTCTAAAAAGAGTAGAAAGAGATGAAACACTAAATGGGTGAACCCACATCTCTCGCGCCAAATCTCTCCACCAAAGCTTCACCCTTGAGCATATCCATATGGGTGTGCATGCCAGAAGGAAAATTCTCGCATCCAAGCTTCCATAAAGTCATATAATTTCCATCCACCAACATTTATAAGTTATTTGGCATAGTGCAAACAAACAAGTCTCTCATTTAAATCGCAAACTTCACTCCCTTGTCCAATTTTGGCAAACCTAGAATTACAATCTACTCGGCCCGATACTCACCAAGCAACACAAAGCAAGTCTGTTGGAGTACCCATCTTGCTTGAGCACGGGAAGAACAACCTCAGCTCTCAATGCTTTGAGAGGCCAATCATGTTGCACGAAATTGAGAATAAGGACATCCAGAAGACACTCCATGAATTTATCATCCACAATTCTCCAAGAACCATCAATTTCTACCGCTGTCAGAGATTTTAAACCTTGTTTTAATTCATCTTCATTTGTTTGAATATTGTCTAGGAAATCCTCCCACCTATACAGGCCCTCTAAGTTCCCCATTTCCGATTTAATTTTAGTGTCTTCTTTATAAGGCCTTTGGCTGAGAAGGTATTTGAGAATATCAAGCTTAGGAGAGACCCAGGTAAGCTTCATATGACCAAAACTAACTTAATGACACCGACAAATGGCCTTCTCAGCCCATTATGCAAAGCTACCCTCTTGTGAGATAAAGCTGTGAGAGGGAATTAAAAATACACAAGTCCGCATGGAGCAAGGTAGATGGGTACTCCATATCACAACAGTGACATGCAACGACCAATCAAACATAAAAATGCCCCACAAAATTACAAATCCAGCAATGAGAGCAATAGTTCCCACCAATGAAATAGATGGGAACAAAACATTTCCATAGTTTTACCACATATTATGCAAGATCACTATCTACACTTTAGACTTCCGCATATGGCATGCCCGTAAAAGCCACTAAAGGCCAAAAACATTTCCATAGTTGTACCACATATTATGCGAGAACAATATTTGCACTTTAGACTTGTTCATATGACATGCATGTAAAAGCCACTAAAGCCAAAAAAATTTCCATAGTTTACCGCATATTATCTAAGAACAATATTTGCACTTTAGACTTCATGCATATGACATGCCAATAAAAGCCAATTTTTTAAATTAATAACAAATAGAAAAAACAATAGTTCTCTACCGTGTCGTACTAAAATAGAAGTCTTTTTCCCATATTTTCTCAAAAATTTATGTTTCTTTAAGTTGTGTTAGTACTGGGTTGTCGGTTCCTTGAATCGAAAGACAAATTAAAGGCGCTACCCGAGAGGCCCCTCCATATTATTTTCAGCGGAATAATTTATATAAATCACAAATAAATCTTATTGAAGTCAACATGATTTTTCCTTATCTCAATCCATAATAACATATAAAAAAGAAACATATGTATGAACTCGTACTCACTGACGCCAACAACGTAAAGGCTATAAAACCTGTACTCACCAATGCTACCACCATATCTATAATTTTTGTCTCTCCTTTTCCCTATAGCCCATTTTTGATTGACGCTGCCAATGAAGACGTGGAAATCAATAAATAAGCTAATACTTGCAGATGTTGTTCATCAATATCATCATCTCTTTTCTCATAAACAACAAATGGAAAGGGCAAGCGGATATAATTTCATGGTGAATTTGAGTCATGGTTACCTGGTCGCCAATGAAATTGATGTAAGATAAGATAATTTTTAGAAATAATTTATGCGCAAATAGGTGCGCTGGTGAAGCATATTCTAGGTCAATACCCAACCTTGGTGAGCCAAGTCGAAGTGATTATAATGATGAGATGGAGTACTTGGAAGACCTGGTTGGCATGCTCCTAATAAATATTAAAAGTTGCGCAGTCCGACAATGAAGAGATAAGAAAGGAGAAGGAAGCAAACAAGGTAGATTGTTGAGGCTGTGGATTATGAGCTTGAGTATTTATTCGCGAAGCTCAAGGAGGCAAGAAACAAGGCTTGTTAGGAATAAAACTTAGCTTAATTCATCATTAGTTGATATTTGAATAAATGTAATAATTTAAAGTATTTAATTTAAATACTTTAAACTTATGTAAATAGGTATTAGTTATCCTTAGTTATTAGTTAACTAAGTGACAATGTTCTCATCCCAATGTTTGTGGGATCATGTTCTATCTTGCATATTTTGTTCCCAGGATGATTTCCATGAGGGGCAATAGGGGTAGTTAGGGGTAATATGCTATTTCTACATATTTTCTCAGATTAGTTGATTTGCTTCCATATATTGTGGATGAGATAGAAGTTTTCCAATATCTATAAATATTGCAGCTCTCTCATTTTTTTGTAATGTTTGATTTTGATATTAATAAAATACACAAGCACCGTCTTGTTTTTGTGCAAAACTTCGTGTCAAATATTGTTTTCAATTATTCATTATCAAGATTTGGTATCAGAGCAACATTCTGATCCAAAGAGGAGTGTAGGAAGTTTTAGGGAAGTTTAGGGAGATCTAGAGAAATTATAGAGTTAGGAGGAGCCATAGATGCCCCCATCCATTTCACAGCCCCTACCCGAATCCACACCCGGTTCAGCAGATTGATTTGCAGTTGAAGAACACCTAGAGTGCAATCACATGCCCTTGCAGACTTGGATGCAACTCTGTTGCAAAAGGTGACATTGTTTCATTCTCTGGTAATTTTTATAAAAAAAATTACTGTACCTACAATTTTTTAAATTGGAAGCATTTTAAATAAATATACAATATTTTTGTATTGTGGGAATCTGAGCTTTTCAAGCTCCCCACATAACTTCTTCTTCTTCCTGTTCTCTATGCTTTTTTTTTTCATAAATCTGGCAAGAGAATTGTACATGTCTGTGAGAAGATCTATGTCCAAAGTGTCTAAGCCTGCAACAATTGAGGAGGAGAAACGAGATTAGAGATCAACCTGCAAGAAGAAAATATTTCACAGTGGCCAAGGTTATTCTGAAAGCGAACCTGCAAAATAGAAAAGGGGAGCAACGAAGCCTCCAAACATCTGAAACGTTGATCTGCAGACATAGTAAAATCGACCAAAAATGTGAAAGAATTCTCGAGAATGAAATAAAATAAAGGTAAACAAGGTTGTACGCATGCACTTAAGCCTTATCCACATTTTTTGTTAAAAAAACACATTTAAAAAAATTAGAAGAAGATTTTTTTCCATTTTTGGAAAGGGGCCCGGAAAGATATTGAAATCGCAATTTAAAAAAGACATAACTTTCAACTAGTACCTCAGATTGAGGTGCCATTTTTTTGAAAGTGTGTTTTTGTGAGCTCTATGTCTTGGTAAAGTTTTTAATAAGATTTATTTTGTAAAAATTGTAAAAATTATTTTTTTGTATTTGAAAAGAGCTAAAGAGTCCAATTTTTTTTTTTCAAATCGGCCAAGAGAACCATTTTATTTTTGCAAATCGCCACTGACCTAAATTTGTAACAGGGCCAATAGTGCAAAAATTCATTGTACACGGCCAAAAAGGATCCCAAAATAAATAAAATAATATTTGGGGGAGGGGGGGGGGGGTGTGCATACTTTAAGGGGGAAAAGTGTTCAATTTTTTCTTCTACTATTTATCACTTTTTCACAATGGCTATAATTATGGCACCAAAATTCTTTTTTCCAGATTCTCAACTTTTGTGTTTTGATAATTATCCAACATGGAAAACAAAAATTCACGCACAACTTGATTTTGAAAATCTATGGTCCGTTGTTTCTGGTACATTAACAAGATCTACAATAGATGTTACACAACAAGCTACATTTGATCATGTAAATCAAAAAGCAAAGTTAATAATCTTGTTTAGTGTTTCAAATGAGGTACAACCTCATATTCGTGAGACCACAACAATAAAATAATCTTGGGACAAGTTGAAAACAATATATGAGTCAAAAAATAAGAACATAATACTTCATCTCTAGAGTCAACTATTGAACTTGAAAATGCAACAAACTAAAAAAGTTGAAATGTTTTTGAGAAGAGTAGCAACTTTACGTGCATCACTTCAAGCTTTGGAAGAAGAAGTAACTGACACATCACTCGTGCCTATAATATTGAGAGCTCTTCCTCCTTATAGGATTTTTGTGACCACGTTAAACATAACTGGTCAAACAACAACTTTTGAAGAGTTAGTGAATATGCTACAATAAGAGGAAGTTATTCACTCAACTACTAAAACTGAAGAGCAGCACTTGCTTCTAATCAAAAAGGAAAAAATAGGATAAGTCTAGTAAACAACCTCAGAAGCAAGGTAATACTCAACAAGGCCAAAAGGACCAACAAAAATGTCTTATTTGTGGTCGAAAAGGACATGAGTTAAAAAAATTGTTGGTACAACACATTCCAACAAGGATCATCAAGTGGTAAAAAGATTAATTACCAACAAACAAAATTTGGTCAACAACAGAGTAAACAAGGACAAAATAATAACAAGTGGAAGAAGAAACCAACTCAACAAGGAAATGTAGCTGAACAGGAAGATCAATTTGATGATGATGACTTCCTATATTCTACATAGTCAAATGAAGTATCCAATTCTACAAATCAAATTTGGTATGTCGACTCGGGTGCAACTCGACACATGACAGGAAAGAAAGATTGGTTCTTCACAATGAGTAAAACACCCACCAAAAATCATGTCTCTTTGGGTGATGATACATCATACAATGTTGAAGGCATTGGTTCCATTTCACTACCACTTGGGCATCATAATTGTAAAATTACAAATGTTCTTTATGTCCCTGGTTTAACAAAAATCTATTATCTGTGAGTCAATTATTAGATCACAATCTCAAAATTGACTTTGATTGTAAAGGTAGTAAAAAGATGTGCCTAATTTGAGATAAGTCATGAAGCTCCAAAATTGTTGCAAAAGCTTGAATGTGGGAAGAATGTTTCAGTTGGATTTTGTTCAATGAAATGATCAAGCACTTGTAGCCAAGGATACATCATCAGCTCAACTATGGCATCGAAGACTTGGACATGTGAGTTTTGGCTATCTTGACACACTTCATCGATATGACATGGTTAGGGGTTTACCACCTCTAAAAAAGGGTACAGATAAATGTCAGCATTGTTTGGTAGGAAAACAAAATAGAGCACCATTCAAACATAGTACATTTTGGGCTAAGGAAAAACTTGACTTGGTGCATACCAATTTGTGCGGACCAATGAGACCTAGCCACTCTGGGTTTCAATATTTCATGCTCTTTGTTGATGATTTTTCAAGAAAAATTTGGATATATTGTCTTCCTACAAAATACCAAGCTTTTGAAACTTTCAATAAGTTCAAAGCCCTTGTTGAAACAGAGTTTGGTAGGAAAATAAAAACACTCCACTCATATCGAGGGGGAGAATACACTGCAATGAGTTCAATGATTTTTTGAAAACACATGGCATTCATCGTCAAATGGATCCTCCTCACACACCACAACAAAATGGTGTTGTTGAAAGGAAAATTGTACTATCATGGATATGGTGCGATGTATGATTGATGATGCAGGTTTATCAAAAACATTTGGGCCAAAGCAACTAAAATGACAGTCTATTTACTAAATAGAGTTCCCACTACAGCTCTTGATGGAGTAACACCACAAGAAGCATGGTCAAGGCATAAGCCATTTATTTCACACCTTAGAGTTTTTGGATGTAAAGAAAGTATGCACATTCCTAAGAAACAAAGAACTAAGCTTGATATGAAATCGAAAAACTTATCTTCTTGGGATACAGTGATGAAGAACTTGGCTATAGACTTATGAATCTAAGAACAAGAAGGGTATACACTAGTTGAGATGTTGAGTTATTTGAGAAGAAAGAAGCAGATGCTCCTTCCATACACTCACATGATGAAAAAATCATCCCTACAGTGAAAACAAAGGATGGTAATCACTTTGATGACGACAATGATGATGGGGAAGATAATGAAATTCAACCTCCCACATGAACCAAAAAAATATGCCTAAATGGTATACAAGTATGATTAGATATGCAAAATTGGATAGTGTCCCCGACACATCTACCATTGGAATGAGGACTCGCAAAGTATGGCTCAAAATGAGGTCAATTTGGCCTTAATGGGTAAAGTTGTTGAAACTATTGAGCCCTCCTCAGTTTCAGAATCCCTATAGTCTAAACCTTGGAAAGATGCTATGGATGCAAAATATAAGTCACTTATGAAAAATAATAAATGGAAAATTACAGATCTTCCATAGGTAAAAAGCCGATTGGATGCAGATGGATCTTCAAAATGAAGTACAAAGAAGATGGAAAAATTGATAAACATAAGGCTAGATTAGTTGCTAAGGGATATGCTCAAAAAGAAGGCATTGATTATGAGGAGACTTTTTCTCCCATAACTAAGATAAAAAAATTAGGTTAATAATCTCTAGCTGCACAATTTGGTTGGAAAATACACCAAATGGATGTGAAAAGCACCTTTCTTAATGGTGATTTACAGGAAGAATTTTACATGACTCAACCAGAAGGTTTTGTCATACCAGGTAAAGAGGAAAAGGTATGTAAACTCATAAAATCACTATATGGTCTAAATCAGTCTCCTAGGGCATGGTACATAAAAATCGACAAGCATCTCATTCAACATGGATTCAACAGGAGTCCATACGATCCTAATCTCTATCTCAAAAAGAAAGGGGAGGAGATAGTGATTGTTGTAGTATATGTCAATGATCTAGTCATCACTGAAGGATCAAGTGAGGATGATTGAGTCAACAAAGAAAGATCTAACACGATCATTCAACATGACTGATCTCGAGCTTCTGCATTATTGTCTTGGACTTGAAGTTTGGCAAAGAGAAAATCATATCTTTGTGTCACAATTGAAATACGCCAAGACAACGCTCGAGAAATTCAATATGATGGATTGTAAGACATTTTCCACACCTATGGAGACAAGACTTCAACTGTCTCGAACAGATCCATCACCACAAGTAAATGCAACTCTTTATCGGTAGTTGATCGGGAGTCTCATCTACTTGACTTACACTAGGCTGGATATTAGCTATGCAGTCAGCTATCTTTCATGGTTCATGCAAGAACCAAGGGTTTCTCACTGGAAATCAACAAAGTGGATATTGAGGTACATCAGAGGAACTATGGACTATGGCCTAGAATACAAGAAGAATAATAACTTCTTCTTGACAAGATATTCAGATTCAGATCATGCAGAAACATAGAAAATAGGAAATCCACTTCGGGATTTGTATTCTTTTTGGGATATTGACCGATATCATGGGAGAGTAAGAAGCAGACTTGTGTTTCAAGGTCCTCCACAGAATAAGAATATCATGCGGTGGAGCTATCCTGTGAAGCGATATGGTTTCGTTGTATACTTAAAGGATTGGGAATACCACAAAAAGATCCAACTATCCTACATGTTGATAATGAAGGAGTTGTAAAACTTGTTCGAAATATAGTTTTTCATGAGTGCACCAAACACATTGAGGTGCAGGTACATTTCATTCATGAACATATTCGCAAACAATAACATCCAGCTCCAATATTGCCCAACAGATATGCAACGTGCAGATGTCTTCACAAAGTCACTTGCTCGAGGTAAATTTGAGGGTTTTAGAGAATTTCTCTCTTGTTCACTTGAGACCATGCTAAATTAAGGGGGAATGTTAGGAATAAAACTTAGCTTAATTCATCATTAGTTGATATTTGAATAAATGTAATAAGTTATAAACTTATGTAAATAGGTATTAGTTATCCTTAGTTATTAGCTAACTAAGTGATAATGTTCTCATCCCAATGTTTGTGGGATCATGTTCTATCTTACATATTTTTTCCCAAATGATTTCCATGAGGGGCAATAGGGGTAGTTAGGGGCAATATGTTATTTTTGCATATTTGCTCAGATTAGTTGATTTGCTTCCATATATTGTGGATGAGATAGAAGCTATCCAATATATATAAATATTGTAGCTCTCTCATTTGTTTGTAATGCTTAATTTTGATATTAATAACATACACAAGCACCATCTTGTTTTTGTGCAAAGCTTTTGTGTCAAATATTGTTTTCAAGTATTCATTATCAAGAAGGCCAACTTGGGTTTTAACAGGTGCCAAAAATGTGAACAAATTCTTGATGCACGCGTGATTGATGAAGAAGCAGTACTCAAAACTATCTAGGAGAAGATGCCCACCAATAAAATTGAGCACACCAAGGTTATGGTTGAAGTGACGAAACACAAAGAAGTAATTAAGGCCAAAAAGGATAAGTTAGATCTCTGGATAAGTCAATTTCAAAATATGGTGTTGGAACATATGGATGTGATTGAAGGATTATGTGTAGAGATGAATGTGGTGATTCAAGAGATCAAAAGTAGAGTTGAGGAGATGGTGTCGACCACTCAAGTGTTAGGAATTGTAAAGGCGGCGTCAAGGAAGGCTTTGACAAAACTTGATGAATGGAAGAAAGTGGAGAGTGAAATAGATGTTGAGTTCTAAGAGTTATTTCAACCACTAGAGGTTTGATTTGATCACTGTAGGGGTGCATGATTCTTTTGGGCATTGAATTCTTATTCTTTCATTGATTATTCATACATTCTTTGGAGAAATAAGTTGGACAGAGTCATTGTCGAGGATGGAAATCCAATTTAGTGTGGGGTAATATTGCACGACCAAAATCACTAAGTGCATCACATGGCAAGGATTTAGAACAGTACACACAGGAAAGAATGGATAGGGTGCGATGGTTCACGCCCAAGAATGAAAATTTCAATACATAGCCAATTTTGTGAAGCACGGGCTAAAAATATACAAAGACCAAGAGAGTGTCGATCAAACAACATTTCAGATTTAGAGAAAAGCGAGGAGACTTGAAGACCAAGGAACGTCTATTTTTGGGATAAAGTACATGCAAAGCAAAGATGAAAGGTCATGCATGGGTCGATCTAATAGTAGAATTAAAGCAGAGTTTATTTATAAGATTAATCTATTATTAGATTGGTAGAAAAGCATGCATAGTTTATGACTGCTTTTGTATGTACGCATGGCTATTTTGAGCATGCAATCTATTTTGAGATTGCATAGGTGGTGAAGGGAAAGTCCTCACCCCTATATATATTTGTTATAATTCATTTTTTGGGTACCATGTATTATAAATTCCGCGATGCAAGAGAGTTATGTTCTTTATGATGTCAAAAGTGCGCATGACTTTGTGATGGTGATTGTTATGTATTTAGCTTCTAGTATGTGATAATCTTGTTATGAATGGATCAATGAGGATGGATTCTGGTGATTGATGTGTCTAAATATGGTGATCACATGATGTAATTGATATTAGTATTTGTCTTATTTGTATGTTTCCTTATTACATGTGTTTCTATTCTAAGCTTATGTTATGATGTTTGTAATGCTATGCACTTGAATGTATGCTTTGGTAATGGAAATTGTTGACACATAGGCTAACATCTTGATAAGATAAAACAAAGGAGGGACTCGTTAGCTTTGCGTGCTTGAGTGAGCGTTCATATTTGTCTAAATGAGGTGCCAACACGCATAGCAATTGAGTGGAAATAAAATACTACAAAAAGTTTTAGCCTACGGATTTTTACTAATTAAACAAGTAAAATGTACCATGTATTGTCCAGGTCTGAAAGAAATTCCCTATAATCTTGCAAACAATCACCAAATAACAAACTGAGTAGGGGTTACCAACGCCCACTTCAACTAATATCCCATTAAAAGGGACCACAACGTAGCAATATTAGACTATACATAAATGGTATATGATGGCAAACTGCCCTTATGAAAAGAATAGGAACTTGTAAAGTACTGGTACATTCCCTTGGTAAAAACATATATGTTAAAAAAATGCTATGATGAGGAAGAGAGACCTATAGAAATTGCCCGCTCGTTTCCCAAGTATGTTGGCCGTGCATTGGTATCCCCGCAAAACAAAACAATGCATCAATCACGTAACGTGGGAGCACATAGACAATGACACACGTCCTGTTGTTATAGGTGGAAAAATCGTTAACAAAATAGGTATTACCTGGGATAGGTGGGGAAATATATTAAAGGTTAGGATCGATTTGTATGTCATCACATGCAAGATCAACGTTTCCTATTGAATGGAATGTGTCAATTGTAGGCACTCTTCTTGCATAGTAAAATGTTTACTGGCGTGAAAAAAAGGTGAAAGTGATGTGAACGTGAATTGTAAGGGTGGGTAGAATATTAGTTGACACATACTTACTAGTGCATGAAGGTGAGTTGGAAGGCACCCTATGGATAATTATGCCAATAGGTATCTTACTATTGACTTTTGTAGTGGGATGGAATATAATTGTATATGCATTTATATGATACATTATGTCTAAAATATAAAATGTTGGAAGTGTTATTTATTAACCGATAGTTAGCTGATAGGTTATATTATAAGAGAGAGAACCCTCCCACAAAAATATCAAAGTGTTCTAACCCTGATTTTTTTTGGAATTTTGAAATGGTCTCATAGCCAATAAAGTAGAATATTTACTAGCAATTGCACGTGAGTTGCAATTTACCCAGAAGAGTATAACATTTTTTTGTTTGTTGGAGTTGTAATTTGTGATGAAATATATGTTATCTTAATTTTTTTGATGTTTGTGTGATGGGAAGGAGAAAGCAATGCAGCGAGTTTTGACTGCCTATTATGCCACGACATATTTCCATACGTTGTTGCAAAGTTATTATTTTGTTACGACCCACGAGTATGTTCATAAAGGTGAGCTGATTGGGTTGAATATACATTTGTTGTATTTAATGGAACAATCACAATGGCTCTTGAGGATGAGTGTGTTTTATGTAAGTTGTAATTATGACATGTGCCACAAATATATCACGTTCCATCATTTAGCCGAACACTAGGCATTTATCTACTAAAGCTCCCAGTTTGGCATTTAAATGTTCCCAAGGTGTATTCAACAACCCCATGTTGTGAATATCCTTACCAACATACCGTGAAGACTGGCCTCATAGGGAGTATCAACCATTGGATGTGGGCAAGACATTTTTTAAGGCGAGGGATTTGCATTTTCCATCACTCATCTAGCTTTGTTGTATATTTTTTCCCAAATTGTAAACGTAACCTTGAAAATCCAAAGACACTTTTTTGTTGACTTCAATAATAATCTGAGGCAATAACACCGTAACAAAGCATTACTCGATAAATAAACTCAACAAACTCATATAATATTTTTTAATTTTTTTAACAAGTTTTCATAATTGAAATAACTGAACAAACTTTTGACAATTAATTAACTTTTAAAAGACCTTTTTGACGGGCATTGGCATTGTTTCATCGACTACAACAACCAAGATACGTTCACGATGTTTTGAATAAATGCTTGAACACGGTTGTATAGCTAAAAGAAGACACATGCTTCCTCACACAACATTGACACTATTTCACCAAATGCAATCACCGGGTCTCTAGTCTGATCGAGTTACCTTTGCTAGCATGCTACCAGCCTGTGCACCAATATAAGCTTTCTAATAGGGTGTGGCATCCAGTCGAAGCATTATGGAAGTATGACTTTTGTCAAATGTTGTAGTTGTAGGTACCAGGGGAGATATGCCCAAACTGCATTCCGCACATAGCCAGTTGATCAAGTTGGACACCGGTTGATTGCATTTGGTGAAACAATGTCAATAAAGAGGTAAATGTGGAATATGACGAGGGTTATAATTATCCTGATTAGAAGAGGCTTGTTGAAGCGTAGTTATGCAGGAAGAGTTGATGAAGAGGGTAAAATTGTTTTCAACTAACTTTCGTAATAATTTGATGTTTTATAACAAAGTTGTTGCGTGTTTGGGGCGTACATAGTATGAGTTTTCATGTTCCATTTTCCCTACTGCATATTTCACAAATTTAGCCATGTGAGAGGAGGATAACAACGGAGAATTTATTTTTGGCTGAATGAGACAGTTAATAGTAAACAATGGAAATAGTGCCGAATGAGATGTCTGCCGCGAATTATATCTTCCAAAGAGTGAAATCCTCCATCTCCTAATCCGACGGCTATGGTAGAGCAGTCATCAAATGATGTTGTGGTGATGTCACTCTCCCAAGATTAAAAGAGTAATACAAAAATAATGCAGTTGGAAAAGGGTATCCGAGAAAAGCTGTTGGAATTTGACACATTCCAGCAAGTGCATCCTCAAAGGTGAATGCCTTCGGTGAATGAATAAAAAGTGTCACACCGGAATAAAATATCTACAGCTAGACTATATTATCTTTGACTTTTCTCACGTCTGTAGGGTTTGGTATTCATTAAGGCTCCATACAAATTCAGATCTGGGAACTTTATTATAATATTTTTTTGCAAACAGGCATGGTACATCATGTGCCATTTATGTATGTTGCATATGATCGAATACTTAGAGCGGAAGTTTGAAACTCCATTATTCTTTTCAAAATAAAAAGCGCCCCCATGTGAAATGAACACAATAAGAAATTAAATGAATATGGATCTCTAAAATTGGTGACACTTTATTTCTTCAATGAGCTTTTGAGCTATCACCCTTTAGGTTTTCTAAAAGAAGTTCTCAAGCATTTGTAAATGTTGGCATGCATTGTTTTTGTTTATTTTTATTAATAAAGTTTAATAAGATGCATTTTGATGGTGGGAAATTTATTAATGTATTGCTCGCTCAATATGTCTACTTTGAGAGAGATTTTGGTCACGACTCTAGCCCATGTTTAATGTTGATGATTGTTTACATGTGTTATATGTTTTAAACTATAAATAATTAATAATTTCATAAATTTCTTTATAAGTTTATTATTTATAGGTGACATATGGTGTCACAAAGATTTAGACATGGTCATAGTTTATTGTGATCCTTATGTCAATAAGGGTGATGTTGCAATGGAGGTGGCCCTCTCACTAATATAGTATACCAATATCGTGACACCCCAATCTTTGTCTTTGACTTAGGGACATTCTTAGTGGTGACGATGGACACGCTTCGTGTTGTGGGCTCTGCACCTTGGAATTGCTTCTATAACTACAAACTTTATGTGGCTTACTACTCAGTCATACATACCTCTTCGAGTGCATATTGAAATTGCTTCGACGACTCTACAAATCCTCATATTTAACAATTGGCGTAACATTGCACCTCCTTTTGGAACAAGTGCTATTATTATTATTTTATTTTTAAAATTGATATTAAGTACCTTATTATTGACAAATGACAAGTACATGGTTGTATATGAAAGGGAATATTACATTAGTTTTAAAAAATTTATGTATACGCATGAGATATTTTTAATTCAAATTTTAATATTTTAATGTATTAAGAGTGAAGTGAAGGAGACCACTATTAGGTAATGCTCCACAAATGACTTCTCTTCCTCAAATATTTTTGTGACATTTCCATAGAAACATTACACATACATGCTATCCAACATTTGGGACATTTCTTGTACATCATGTACAATTGATAGTAGTGATAGTATGCTACTATGATGGCCACTTGCTTATGATGCCATGTTATAGCTTATGAAGGATATGTTGAATACGTCACCAAAAGTGAAAAACTTGGTAGCCTGTCAAATTTAACCAAAAGTTTTTCAATCGTAGTATACCTTCGCATTGGCTGCCTACGCTGTCAAGTTGTTATCCAGCTAATATTCCACCTCGGCAACTGCCACCTGCGACTTTCACTTTCACCATCAGGTTTCACCGTGATTGAGTTAAGCAGGCTGGTTGGAACGTGGCAATGTGCGAAGAAGGAGTTGTCGCTCCGGCAACGTGTCATTCAGCATGTGGAGGGGCGCCATCACAGCTGTCTTCAATAATGGAGAGCGGTACAGTTGAATTGGCAGGAACACGGTAAATAATAATGGCAATCCCAATGGCCGCCAGTGCCATTGGGATTGCCATTGCTAGCACACTATTTATATCGCTACCTCATCTTTTCATCTCATTCGGGTTTCATTCACTGTTTCAATACGGAAATCAAAAATATTCTGTGTCAATACGGAGGGTAATATTTTACTGTTCAGTAGAAAGAGTAATTTGTAAGGTTTTAGGGTTTGAGGTGTAAGGGGATTTTCAGTTTTGTATCAAATGGCCGAGCTGTGCCTTTCGCTAATGGCGAGACTTGTGTTGGTTGTCTGTGTTGTCGAACTTATTTGTGGTGGTGCTGCTGTTGAGACAGTCAGCTACTCCAGAAAACTCGCGGCTCTGGTGGATGAGCAGCCCATGGTATTGAATTATTTTCAAGGGGATGCATCTGCGCCGTTGGAGGCCGTGTCGGCGTGTACAGGAATATATGGCGTGTATCCAGGCTATGCTGGGGAGCTATTGGTGGATGCCACAACAGGAGCGAGTTTTAATGCGCATGGAGTTAATGGGAGGCGGTATTTACTTCCTGCAATGTGGGATCCTGCAACCAAATCTTGCAAGACATTGGTATAAACTATTTGGTAGCAAGATAGCCAAGATGGATACTGAGAACCTACATTTTGTAATTCTTTATTCTTTATACGAGATATTTTAAACATTTCTTTTTAAAGATTAAGCCCTGGATTTTGTCTTCACCACACGTATTGATAATGTTTGGGTCTTGAACTGATACTGCTACCAATCTTCGCCTAACGGTCAAATTAAATTCGGTAATTAACTTATTCGAGGAAAATTGATCAAAATTCAGAAACTTTCGAAGGAAATATTCAGAAAAAGTGCAAGGAACATCGTAGTTGTTTAGAATCAAAATGATTATTTGGTTTGGTCAATTGATTTTTAATCTTTTAAAAGTGAAGTGCAGTGTTATTTTTGAAAGGATTGTGTCAGATGTGACGGAAATTTTTAGGGACCGTCAAAGTGTCTGCAGGATGAAATCATATGTAAGTTTTTGGTAAATAGTTTTTTATTTTGTTTATGATGTTTCCTCTTTGAAAGTGATTAACATGGATGGCCAGCGACGAGCAAGGGCAATGTTGAATGGATGGCTGACATAAAAACTATCATTGTTTGGGTAAAACTGATTGTCGACCGGCATAGAGTGGTCAATTTTGGGTGGAGACTACCCTTCACTCAAAACTCATCTATGTATGGGTGCACGACTCATGACACTACATGATGTCATGTATGCACATGTCTTGGTGGGTTCCGTGCGGCCGAGTCACATCAGTGGTGTTTTGTGTTTTTTAACAAAATGAAATAAAATCATGTTATCGAATGAATCAATGGTGAAGATGTTTGGCTCTTAAAGAGCCCACCAGTTTCATTCTCGCTACAAGAGAAGTCAAGAGATGCACTATAATAAGGGATGAGGCCGTGATCGTGCCCTCGAGTGAATTTGTGGAATGGATATCCCTCAAGTCCTTGGTTGCTTAGCTTGAGAAATCTACCCATTTCATAGTAGGCGCGATTTTCAACAATGTTGAAAAACATAGTGTGTTTTTCAATCGCCAAAAACAAAACTAGGAAATGAATTGACACGTGGCATGATGACATCATGGGTTCGCATGGGTTGCATGGGCATTTCATACATGCATAGGTGCAAAATGAGTGAAGGGTAGTCATCTCCTCAACTTTGAAATTATATTTTCAACCGTCCTTCCACGTTGAAAGCAATTATTTTTTTGTACACTTTTAAGACGAGAAATTAAATATAGATTTGAGTAAGTTTAAAAAAAAATGGGAGATTATATTTTAGAATAAAATATTATGGATAAAGGTATTGTGGTTCCATCTATACATTAAGTCTAATAAAAAGAGTTAATAAAAAATATGCTAATTTATATGAATCATGTGCATTGGGTTAAACCAAATCGACTGCAGATATATATCAGATTAAAGCATACAAGCAATAAACATGGAAATAACCAACAAAAGAAAATACACAAGATATAACGTGGTTCACTCAGTGTGGGTTACGTCCACTAAGAAACAACCAATATATTATTCTAGAGGTTATAAAATTGAAGATTTGCAATCTTCCACACTTTACAAGATGTACAATAATTTTCCTCTCACAAAACTTCTCTAAGCTCTCACCAAGGATTCCTTCTTACAATAATCATTTCCTTAACCTCTAACCCTAGTTTTCTAGCTTATATAAGCCTATACAAACTTAGGCACTTTAGCCATTCATTCGGAACCATCGATCAACTTTATACAAATATTAGATCTAATTCCCATGACTTAAATATAAACAATCATGTACAGGTAACCGATGTTGGTTACCCTAACCGATTCTGGTTAGTATGTTAGGTGACCGACACCGATCAACCGACCGATGTTGGTTACATGTAAACCTATAAGTTGTAAATAAACTCCTTTGTGAAGCAATTCAGTTCCACAATCTCAACAAACTCCCACTTGGAGATAAATTATTGCACTATTCCGCACAACTCCATCCTTGGTTCCTCTCATGACTTTGTTTCTTTCTTTTCAAGTCTCAAACTCAAAGACCAACAAAAGTGGAGTGTAGCTCCAACTTCTCCTTTTCCAACGAATTTGTTAGCATATCCATAGGGTTCTCATTTGTATGAATTTTCTCTAACTTCAACTGCCCATCTTCCAACACTTGTCGTATGAAGTGATATCTCAACTGAATGTGTTTCGTTCTTGAATGAAACATTGAGTTCTTTTCCAAATGAATTGCACTTTGACTATCATTGTACAATCTGCAATCCTCTTGCTCATTTCCCAACTCTTCCATGAACTTGCTCATCCATACCATCTCTTTGCTAACCTCTGTAGCTACAACATAATCGGCCTCTGTAGTAGACAAGGTCACAAGCTTTTGCAATCTTGAAATCCAGCTAACTGTCGTCCCACCTACTGTGAATACATACCTAAAGTGGTGCTTCTCCTACCATCTAGATCACTAGCCATATCTCGAATCAACATAGCCATATAAAGAAATATACGATCCTCCATAAGATAATCGCATGTCCCTCTTAAATACTTGAGAATCCATCAGACCTGTTTTCCAATGCTCTTTACCTAGATTGGCCATAAATATACTCACAGCTCCTACTGCTCTGTGCATTGTTTGTCAAGTACAAACCTATTATTAGCGCACTTGCATGTGTGCATATTATTGTAAAGGCGCATGGCTATTTTCAGCATGTGACCTATTTTGGGAAGTGCATAAGTGGTGAAGGGAAAGTCCCCACCCTTATAAATATGTATGAACTATGTAATTTAGAGAGATAGTGTGTGTGAGTTATGTAGAAGTTATGTCACAGTTGGATCTGCGATCTATGCACAAACTTATGGTAATATTTATATGATGTAAGGAGCTTCTATGTTTTACAATGTTTAATATAATGGAGTATATTGGATGGATAATGGTGTTAAACATGACTTGTAACTAGTTCTTGTATGGTTAATCTTATCATAGTTATTGTTTAATTCATGATTCCTTAAAATCTAGATAGTTATGCTTTGTGGAATGTTTATGTTATTTATGGATCTGAATGCATTATATCTTCATCATGCTAACATCTGCACAAGAAACTCTAAGGAGGGGCCTGGTACCTTTGCATGCTTTGGGTGAGCACTCAGCTCAAGATGAGTGATGTGCCAGTGCACCTGGGTTATTTCATGGTGGATTCTAGGCTGCATCATTGGTTCCATTTCGGGACCTCTTTTTCAGTTGTTTTTCAGGATGGTTCGTGATGAAGACGTACCGGTTGACCCTAACAAGTGTTGAGGAGTGGATAAAAGATCTGGAAGAAGAGTACGCACATGAGGTTCAACACTGGATCTGAGTTTGATGCACACGCGTGGGTGGAACATAATCTATATGACTGTTTTTATGAGAGCTTCTTTTCTATCTTCCCAGAGAACTGTATGAGTGGATGGTTGCTTATGCATCTAAAAGAATTGGAGGTATCACACACTTGTCTAGATGCAAGAAGAATTTCAGGCCCTTTATGATGTTGATATGATTTGGACGCGCATTGTGGATACTTGGTTCCATGGTGTTTTGAATAACTATATTTTGGAGTACTCAATTTCCACTTATTCTTTCCGGAGGTAGCTGAGTTCCAATTTTTATGTTATCCTAGGGGAACTTACTTGCAAGGCATTCCACTGGAAATCAAGATCTTGATGGTAACCTGAACTTGGAAGAAAATCGATGGCTAGCTAAACCCCACCACGTAGGGGGGAAGGAGTAGGTTTGGTGAAAGATGGTGGACCTAGCAGGTAGAAAGGACAGAGAGAAGAAAGGTGGCTTAAGTACAATGAGGCACACGAGAGGGAGATAGAGAAGTAACGTGATATTACAGAGTGGATGGCATTGAGGAGAGAGATGGCTCGTGAAGGATTTGGAGCTCACGTAGAAGGCATGGAGCCAGAGCATCAGAACTCCCCATTTGGGAAAGCATGACAAGGAACCCTCCTCGGCCTCACAAGGAGAGTGCCAATAGAGATGACATGGGCCATGGGTGCACATCTGAATCTACCTGACAACCTAGCCCTTGCACTTGGTTTTCCAAAGTATCTAGTACAACAAGTAGTCAACAAGCTAATTTGGGTAGTAGGAAAGCAGGAGTAAGTCAAATAGCAAGTACATCTATGGTAGGGAAAAATGTCTTCTTTGTTTTTTGGAGGTACCTTTTAGGTGCATCATCACATAAATTCGAGCACGTAGAATTTTGGACTCACTTCTGGGAGTAGTACCACCACCTGCAGACCTGTAGGAGTTCTAGTTTAGTACTACTATTGGGACATAGGAAGTACATCTTCTGGTCACTTTCGCTACATACATGGAGGACTGGGGGGGTATAGGTGGCTCTAGTTTTGGTGGATCTGGTGGTTCTGGAGGTAGAGGTAACACATGAGGTTTGGATCAGGTGGGTAGGGATACACCAACCCTAGAATATTTACATGGAGATGTCTCTCCATCTTCCAGAGTATAGGGGCATAGAAGATGTTGTTGAACACATGCACATGTGTGAGATATATTGGTGTGAAAAAGGGATCATGACTTTTGAGTGCAAGGCAAGTCAATTTACAACTACATTACAGGGACACACACAATTGGTATACATGAAGTTTGACCCTGATCAAACTTGTGTAGATTATGCAACATTAAAAGATGCTTTCCTTAAAGAGTTCTATATCCCTGAATTTGAGTAGAAGAGTATAAGCGCGCTCAAGGATATTAGCAGGGAACTACTACTGAGAGTGTCTGGGAGTATGATGCCCATTTCAAAACACTTTTGTCTAAGCTTTCTTATGATATTCATGCAAGCCAGCATGCACAATGGTTTTGGAGGTTTGATCACACCTTTTAGAAGGGTGTTGTCACATAAGACATACACTGATCCACGTGAAGCACTTGAAGCAATCTTTACATGCTGAGGTAGTTGGAAGTATAGACACGGAGTAAGCCCATTCCTCTGAAGCACATAGATTATAGCTATGGAAAATTAATTGGAGAAACTATCGAAAATTCAGCACATGAGACATGCACGGGATTTGGTGTATAGATTGTGAAGTGGAAGGGCACACTAAGGATAGTTGTCCCCATAGATAGTGTAATTCATTCATTATTGCTAGAGACTATGAGATATGTCATTTGAACCATGATGATGTCATTGCTTACCCATTATTACAATGTGCGATAAGGGAAAATGTATCTGCTATTGTAAAATTTTTTGGTGACCATGACTCACGATATAAAAGACTCGTAGTTGATTGGTAGATCCATGATGCTATAGATATTGGTGTGTGACAGACATAAGAGTATCAGATAACTCTAAAGGTAAAGGTGAGCACTCAGGATCAGGATCACAATCAAGCACGCTATGATCAAAATGAAGGGCGCTTTGAAGGAGGTCGTGGCAGAGGTCGAGGATACGTGGTGGATTCAGAGGACGAGGCCGTGGTGGTGGATGAGGTGAGTTTCCTCATGGAACATGTGCTTTACATGGATCTCCGACCACTACAAGCATGTGAATGTCCTCATAATATTACTTGTTCTTTTGTGGGAAGAATCATAGCTATGAGGAATGCCCAGACTTATATGAGCATCTTAGTAAGAAACATAAACAAGAGAACAAAGGTGCATGGATGGTTAGGATACAACACGCTGTGGAAAATCAGTGGATGCCAAAGTTGACACTAGAAACCTGAGGTATTACCTATGAAGATTACTACATGCGTTGAAGTTGCACTGCATGCAGAGAAGTGTTACAAACAAAATCCTAACCATCACTAAGGAGGAGGTTTTACATGCAAAGGTATCTAGATCCTTGCATCATAGAAGGAGGTTTATCAGAGACCATGGAGGTACTCAAAAATCTTTAGGGTGAAATACAATGTTTAAAGAGAGCAATCATGGAAGATGGAACAAAAGAAGGCAACAGAGAGATGGTCCATCGGATATTGATGACTTGAAGGAGGTATGCAAAATTTTGCCAAGAGAATATCATTCCATTACTAGGGAATTGGCTAAAGGGAAACACTCACATGTAGGTATTGAGAATGGATGCATAGATCCTACATGCAAATCTTCCCCTCATAGCTTAGATTATGACAAAGAGATCACTCTGAATGTTGTTGTGGATGGATGGCTTTTGAGTAATATATTGATTGACACAGCATGGAAGTAAATGTGCTTACTTTAGATGCATGGGTACAGATGGGGAGACCTCCATTGCAGCCATCTTCTAATGTGTTGTTTATGGCTAATCAAACTAAGGCCACTCCCATCGGAGTTTTAAAAGATGCATCCATTACTATACAAGGGGCCAAGTTCATTGGGACTTTGAGGTTTTAGCACTTGCAGAAGAAGACAAGTTTCCCAACTCTACTTGGGCCCTTGGTGTTATGCAAATAATGTTGATCTATGGTTCAACAAGGGATATATAAGTTTTGAGAACAAGGAGGAAAGAGTTATTATCCCTTTAACAGATGGGAAATCTGTGCCTTATGTTGAGCCTTTGAGTGAGGAAGATCTGAACAGGATTTATGTACATGTCATTCGAGACCCAAGAAGTACTTGAGCCATCTAAGGAAGGAATCCTTCAGTGGGAAGATGCACAATCTATTAGTGATACTACAAGTATTGCTTGTGATAATTGGGCTCATGGTACTTATGAGATGGTTGGGCATGAAGTAAGAAGCACATTTACATGGAGAAGAAAACCTCGTTGTATTAGGAGGATAGGTAACAACTCTATACCTCGGTACACTGGAGAAGGAGACCCTATGGTATTTCCTGTGCACCATGGAGGAACAAGTGGACAAACCAAGTTGAAAGAAGAAATATGTTAGCATATACCTGTGACAATGGGACAACAATGCATGGTGGGTGGTTCACAGGATAATCTTATAGAATGGAATGGAATGAATTCAAGGATTGCTCTTCTACTCATTTTTTAGAGCAATGCACCTACTCAAATCTGCACATATCATGGTAATCAACCTGTTCAACACCACATTCAAGCAGTGTGAGAGACTCTAGATAGAGGGGCAGGAAGCTTTACCACCTTCACTATGGGTGCACAAAATTTATTCCACTTTATAAAGGTTGTGTGCTTGGTATGTATATGTGGAGCTACATAGAGAGACTAGAAATTGGTAGGATTTGATTGCAGGAATGGTCCAGAATTTTGACTACTTCTCTACTAAACCTCTAGTGGAAGAGGCATTAAGGGTTATAAAGTGCTTAACTATGGGAGACAAGTGCAAAGGGAAGAAGAACTCATTCAAGAGTTATTTGGTGAGACAGACTCAGGAGCATGCATTTTGATGAAGAAGAAGAGACAAGATGCCACACTACTTAAGCACATGCTTGCTTTGAGAAAGAAAAAGGAAAGATGGTCTACATAGTGGATGATGAAGAAGTAGAAAATCTTGGATATAGATCATTCAACAGGTATGCGTGAGGTTTTGGAAATGTGGATAAAAACATGTGTGCCTATCATGAACCTATGAAGAAAAGAAAGTGAATATTGGCATGGATGTTGAACCTAAGGAGGCAATAATTGGGGATTATTGGTCTGACTCTAAAGTGGAAAAAATCATTGAGTTACTATGAGATTTTAGGACTTATTTCCTAGGGGATACCATGAATTAAAAGGTGTGCATGAATCATTAGGAGAGATGAAGATCAAGCTTAAGGAAGGTGCGCTGGTCAGGAAGAGACCCTACAGGATGAACCCTAACCTACATGTGTGTAAAAATTTAAGGAAGAAATTGACAAAATGTTGAAATATGGCATCATCAAGCCCCTAGAAGAATCAGAGTGGGTTAGCCCCATGGTCATCAGTATAAAGAAAGATGGATGGATTAGGATTTGTGTGGATTATAGGAACTGAATGTTGCATGTGTGATTGATCCTTTTCCTACACCTTTCACAGAGGAGATATTAGAAGGCGTTGTAGGGTGAAATTATTCTTTTATAGATGGATTCTCTGGGTATCATCAAGTTAGGATTGCACAGGAGGATCAAGAGAAAATGAATTTCACCACTGAATGGGGAATTTTTGCATATATTGTGATGCCCTTTGGTTTGAAAAAATGCACCTTGTATTTTCACGCATAGTTGTTCAAGCATTCAAGATTTTATTCACAACTTCTTACATGTTTACTTGGATGATTGGATGGTGTATGGACTTGTTAAGGATCATTGTGACAATTTTGTGCTTAATGTTTGAAAGATGTAGATAGTTAAGCATCTCTTTAAACATCAAGAAGTGTGTGTTTGCTACACCTTTTGGCACTTTGTTAGGGCACATCATCTGCAAGGAAGGTTTGTTAGTGGATCCAGCTAAGGTTGCAGTTATTGTAGGCCTGGAAGAGCCTACCAATCAAGAGTGAGTGAGTGTGTATGGATTCTTGGGTCACACAGGTATTATAGAAAATTTATCAAAGGATATGCAAAGATTTTGCACCCTTGGAAGAGTTACTAAAGGGAAAAGGGACATTCTATTGGGGAGAACCACAACAACGTGCATTTGAGGCATTGAAGGAGAGACTTACTACAACACCTATTCTATTTTGTTTTCCTTCATGGAACCAACCATTTCATGTACATGTGGATGCCTCTGGCATGGACCATTGGTGTGGTGTTAGCTCAGCCTAGAGAAGGAATTATAGATCATCCTATCTATTTTGCTAGTAGAAAGTTGACTCTCTAGAGCTAAAAAATTTACAACATACAACTACGAAAGCAAAGCCTATTGTCAATGATCTATGCACTACATAAATTTAGAAAATATTTGCTAGCAACACCATTTGTATTTTATATCGATCACATGGCATTGAAATACTTGGTAAACAAGCCCATTTTATAAGGGTGCATATGTCGATGGGTGCTCTTATTCCAAGAATTTGATTTCACAGTTGTGGTAAAACTAGGTAAAAGTAATTCTGGCCCAGACCATTTATCAAGAATTCAATCAGGGGGACACAGACAATTGAAGATACAATGCTAGATGCACAAGTTATATAGGTTACAACACGCACCTTTGGAATTGGAGGATATTTTTGTCTTTTTACATACATGTATGGCCTAGAAGGAATGAAATCCTTAGAGAAGAAACAACTTGCAATTCACGCGACACCTTTATGTTGATAGTGGTGACCTATACAAGTTAGGCCGAGATGAAGTATTATGCCGATGTGTACTAGAGCATGAGCACACATGGATATCATGGAAGAGGCTCATGGTGGTATTGTAGGTGGGCACTATGTAGGTGATGCCACTGCGTGCAAGATTCTACTTGGATTATGGTGGGAGACCCTCTATAAGGATTGTAAAGCATATTGTAAGGCGTGTGATCACTATCAACAGTGCCTTGGTAAACCTGGGCAAAGAGATGAAATGCCTTTAAGACCTATTCCTAGTGTAGATCCATTTGAGAAATGGGCTATAGACTTTTTGGGTCCTATTTTCCAGCCACGCGTAGAACTGGATCACTACTACATCATCACTTGCACATATTATCTTACAAGGTGGGAAGAAAGCAACACCTACCAAGGATTTATACAATAGCTACAACAACTAGGTTCTTATGGGAAAATGTTCTTACAAGGTATGGATGCCCGTTGAGCTTGACAAGTGATAGGGGTACACATTTTTGAATGAGACAATCAGGATACTATTGGATGAATTTATGATTACGCACCATAAGACTACACCCTATCATCCTAGGAAAATGGGACTGCTGAGGCCTTCAACAAGATTTTGAGCCAGACATTGAAAAAAAATTTGTGATGTTGGAAGGAAAGATTGGGATGATAAAGTTTCTTCCATGCTTTGGGTGTATAGAACAACATATAAGAGGTTGAACAAGGCCACACCCTTTCAGTTGGTGTTTGGCGCAGAAGCAGTTCTTCTATGGAATTCATGTTACCTTCTTTTGTGTATTGTGTGCATGCTGGAGGTCTAGCCGATGAGAAAGCATTAGAAGAAAGAATTGATAAATTGATATAGTTGGATGAGAGGTGTGCCATAACACGTTGGAGTCAAAAGAAGTAGGAAAAGGCCAAGTAGAAGGCATGGCATGACATGAAGCACATCAGGGAAAAAAATCTTGAGATTGGATAGATGGTGCTTCTTTATGATTCTAAGTTTTTGCACCATCCAGGAAAGCTTAAAGTGCATTGGTTGGGACCGTATGTTATCACTCATATACTTGAAAAAGTGCACTTTCTAGTTAGAGGTGCTTGATGGAATATGGTTACCCGGTTATTTCAATGGGAGTAGGCTGAAGCCCTACTATAAATAAGTCTTCTTGGTGTTTGTAATAAGGCAATATTGCCATTTAGAATAGGTTTTCTTTTTGTATTTCCTTAATGTATTTCCTTCTTCATCGCTATGCTTTGTCAATTTAGTTTGGTGTTTTTTGTGTAATAAGTGTTTTGCGCATTGGAAGCTAATTACCATCTGAAGTATTTTTATGCAGAGGACTACACATACCATTGGTGTGGGGTGGTGGTTATTCACAACTGGGTACACATGAGAAAAAACTATTACATGTGTTATTAAGTTTGGAAAGGAGTTGTTAGAAAGGAGATTGCTTTAAAAAGATGACCATAGATGGAGATAAATGAAGGAATAATATAACACGTGAGGTAAAGCCATGCCATGGAACTACTACTAGGGAAGGTGCAAGTGGTGAGGTACTCAGGCGCATGGAAGCACATCAAGAGAAGTATTCTGTAGCCAGAAGGTAGGAAGGCGCACTAGAAGGTTATAGATGGGGTGTGAAGATGTACCACATGAAAATTGTGAAAATGGTCAATTAATGAGAGGATTGTTGGTAGGTGAAGGAGCAATAAATGCACTAATTTTTGAAAATCTATATAAGGATGTGATGTGGGTTCATTTTTACCTTTGTGATCACAAGTATTTGAGTGAGCTAAGTGTGACCAAGCCGAGTGAATGTGTTGAGGTGTGGAGAGTTGTGAAACTAGATGTGGAGAGAAGATTATTACATGTGGAAGAGGCTTATGTCCCCATTGGTGAAGGGTTTGAGTGAAGAAGAAGCATTGAGAAGGAGCTAGGGCATGCAATGGTTTCAAGCTAGGGCATGTAGATTTGAGCTAGGGTTTGAGTTTTCTCATTACAAAAGATAAAAGGTGGGATTTTTATGATGGCACCAAAGAAAGCACCTACAACAGGCATGAAAGGAAAGAAGAAGGTAGAAGTTGAAGTTGAAATTGCTCCGAGAGTAATTTTTAGAGATGTAGTACTCGGAAGGAGTAATAGTTAGACAAGAGTGGGATTCCCACATCCACAGATGCAAAATAAGTGACTACAACCACCGTACCACTAAAAACAAGGGAGAGTTGGATGCTTTGTTGAATAAGAAGACCAACAAGTGCACAGTGGAAGATATGTTAGTGTATGATGATTTGGGGAAAAATTGCTTAAGTAGGTAGGAGTTTATCAGTTGTATGAGCTCCCATATTTTGGAAAATATGAACCCTTATACCAATGGCTTATGAGCCGAGTCCATGAGGACTTATTTTATTTTTCCGGATGAAGGGTTAGGATCACAACGGCCCTGGTTTGACACTAACAAGATTGAAGGGCACAGGGATAGACCTTGTTAGTGATCTGAACTGATAAAGCAATGGTTATAGAAACAAGAAAGGAGTTGGGGTATACCAAGGGTCACATGGAATGGACATGATAAACTGAAGAAGTTTCCTGTGGTGTAGGAAGCCGCACATCTTCTCACCAAGTTGAATGACCAAGAGAGATGGTCAGTAAACACCATGTGGCTTCATATTAAAAGAAAATGTCTCAGGAGTAGTATACAACTTAGCAGGCTATATTACGTAGAAACCATTCATTGAGGAAGCAGCGCACAGTGAGAAAAGATAAGTTTTGTGCCTATCCTCTTACTTTCTCTTGTATTTTTAGAAATTGGAGTGCCGATGGGCCAAAGAACAAGATCTGGGAGTACCCCTTAGAAAAGAAGTCCCTCGTGGAGAGGTTTGAAAAATATTTATGTGAAGGATCAATGAGTGGGCCATTTAAAGAGGGGTAGAAAATGTGGTATGACCAAATTCATGTGGCATTTGAGGAGGAGTGGCACATTCCCAAGGAGCTACCTTGGTAGTAGAGGAAAGGCAAGTATAGTTAGTGTGGTGTATGTACCAACACTTTGCATCATCGTGGTTTTCTATGAGGGATGGGACATGGAGCCCATGGTGAAAACTACCATATGCCTTCATAGCGCTACTTCTAGGCCTCAGTTCACATATTTATTGATGTGTGCCATTAAAATTCAACGCAGACAAGGTAGATTGTGACTACCACACCCTGAGAAAGACATATGTGTATCCAGGTTGAATTGCCTACATTGAGAGGCTCATTTTAGATGTCATAAACATGAAGCCAATAAGCTTGGCTATTGGGGACAGTGGAGCCATGCTCATATATCTTCAACTTAAGCCTAGGATGGAGAATAAAAAGTATGTGGAGAATGAGTTCATGCTCCAAGGCCACCTAAGGGAAAACATATAGTGGAGAATGTGCCTCTCAAATCCTACAGTGACTATAGAGGTAGATGAGGAGGAAGAAGAAACATGAAGATAGTGGAGGCTTGGATCATAGAGGCCGAGAGGAAGCCCATAGATAGAGTGGAGACTGAGCACGTGGATACTCCACCTCCACCTAAGTGCAAGAAGGAGATGAGGACTTGGATGTGGATGTAGTCCATGAAGAGCACCGGTTTAAGAGGGTATTCAAGAAGAACAAGGACCCAAGGTGTGGGAACTCCACAACCTGTAAGAAGATCACCATGACTCTCTCCCTCGAAAGAGGAAACTGAGAAGAAGAGGAGAAAGCTAAAGCTGAATGAGGAGGTGGAGGAGTCTGTAGAGAGAGAGTGCGCCTAGAACCCCAGTGTAACTAGAAGATGTGGAGGATCCAGAGATGAGGACATGAAGGATGAAGAGGAAGGGGTGAAGGAGGTAGAAGAAACAGAGCATGAGAAACCTCACGCACATGATACTACTCTCAGATGTCAAAGGGCCAACTCCAAACCTTGGCGCTCAGGTTCCTAAGGGGCCAAGAACAAAGAGAACAAGTGGAGAATATGTTGTGCCAAGTATGGGCTATGCTGAGGACACAAGAAAATTTCTGCACACCCATTTTCAAAGCATAGTAGGCCTTAAGGAATTGTATGGATGGGAGCTGATGGATGCAGACATGGCCACCATGTGCACAAGAAAACAATTATCCTGGTCCATGCAGACCCATATGGATGAGCCAGATTTTGATGTGTGTGAAGAATCTTGTGTATCAAGGAGAATAAAGAAGGCACCCCAATAAAGACACATGATGACTATAAATCCCACTCTAATGTTTGATGAGCAGGTGAGAAATGCCTTGGTTAAGGTATCTACAGAGGTGGCACGGAGGAACATTGATAAGGTTGCCACTATTAGAGTGCTACTTGAAGATAAAAAAAAAATAAGAAATAACGTGTCTAAAAGGAGAGAAGGATCTAGAGTAGAAAAAGAATGAGGCCTTCATCAACATGGAAGAAGAAATTGGTGACTATGTCCTAAAAGCAAGACCGCACCTGGAGTCTAAGGTACCTGAGAAGTTTCCTTGGCTATGCATTATGTGCGCACATTAGTTGATTTGGTGCTTGAAGATGGACCGATTTGAATGCCAATGCCAAAGGATCCTGAACAGAAGTAGAGAGAGAAAAGGCCTCTGTGGTTAGGAAGATTTCAAGTTACGAGGCCTTACTCCAAACTTTACAAGATGAGTGAAGAAATTAGATCAAGCTCTAAACATATGTGCAACACTCAGAAGTAGTGATCAGGATCAGGACTATGATAGAAGATAATGAAGTTCTAAAGGTAATGAAGGATGAGACTTTAGGGCACGCATAAATATTGGCATTAGTAAAAAAAAAGTGCAAAGCCCTTGTAACAACAAAACCCACATAAGGAGAGGCTAGATGAGATTGGAAAGCTCTATAGCGCAAAAGATGGATCTTCTGGAAGGAAGGATGTCTGTTATGGCAATGTTGTCCTAGTATTGTAGAATGAAAAGGAAGAGATAACCCAAGATGAGTTGGAAGCCATCACCACAGATGTTCCAGAGAAGACAAGAACCATGTTGGATGACTGGAAAACATTGGAGGCTGAGATTAAAATAGAATATCCAGAGTTGATCCTCCCAGTTGAAGAGGAGGTGTTGTAGAGTAGAAGTCTATTCTTTGTACAATAATTCTTTACATTATTTCCATTCTTATTCTTTATTGTTTGGGACAATCAAAAGAAACCCCATTATTCGGGATGACAATGTACATTAGTGTGGGGTAATGTTGAGAAGACAGAGTATGACACTAAGGAGAGGGCACACAAAAGATTCACACATGGGAACAAGGTGCATTTGAAGGCGTAGAAGGATAGGAAAGGAAATGCGTGCCAGAACAAGCTGATTTGGGACTTAGCCATTTTCATGGATACAGGCTATTTTTGGAGATAGCGTGTAGAGCACACAATGGGATGGAGACTTACGTGACACACAAATGTTATTTTGGGGATGATTCTGATAAGCGCCATGCATGAGTTCAAGATAATAATAGGATTACTACTTCAGTTAATTGTAGAGATCTATTATTAGTGCACTTGCATGTGTGCATATTATTGTAAAGGTGCATGGCTATTTTTCAAGCATGTGACCTATTTTGGGAAGTGCGTAAGTGGTGAAGGGAAAGTCCCCACCCTTATAAATATGTATTGAACTATGTAGTTTTAGAGAGATAGAGTGTGTATGAGCTATTATGAGAGTTATGTTGTTGGATCTTGATGCATGCACATATAACTTATGGTAATATTTTATATGATGTAAGCTTTATATTTTTACAGTGTTTAATATAATGGAGTATATTGGATGGATAATGGTGTTAAACATGACTATAACTAGTTCTTGTATGGTTAATCTTATCATAGTTATTGTTTAATTCATGATTATCTAAGATCTAGATCTAGTTATGCACTATTGAATGGTTATTAGCTTCCATTTTCAAGCTTCTTGAAATAAACACAATGGTCAGATCCACATCTCATATAACCATGATCATGCATAAAATTTTCAAACCTCATATACCATTTCCTTGGAGCTTGCTTGAGCCCATACAAGCTCTTTTTCAACCTGCACACAAGTTTCTCCTTACCCTTGACTTCATAACCAAGCGACTGATTCATATAAATCTATTCCTCCAAATCACCATGAAGGAAAGTCATCTTAACATTAAGCTATTCTAAATGCAAATCTTCTACTACAACTAAACTCAAAACAATATAGATGGAAGTCATTTTAACAACAGGAGAAAATATCTCACCAAAATTAATACCTAGTTTTTTGTGTAAACCCTTTACCACAAGTCTTTCTTTGTATCTTTTATTTCCACCCTATTCCTCATTGATCGTATAAACCCATTTATTCCACAATGCCCTTTTACTTACCGACAACCTAATAAAATGCCATATCTATTTCTATTTCAAGGAATCCATCTCCTCATCCATGCCATGCTCCCACTCCACATAGGTATCATGCCACATTTCTTCTTTAAAACTTTTCGGTTCACCATTATCAGTCAATAATAGATAAAATAATGGATTAAATATTTCTGGAGGTTTACTTACTCTTTGAGATCTTCTAAAAAAATTTGGGGTGCTTGAGGCTCATTCGGACCTCTTAGACAGTCATGTCCAAATTTGATAGTGACCGATGTTGGTCACATATAAATGATGTCGGTTCCTCTATATAGCGACACGCTAGTTCACTTAACCGACGCCGATCTGCTCGCAGACACCACTCACCCGACCGACACCGATGTAGGGATTTTTTCTAAATATGAGAATGCAATTTATTTCACAAACTATTCACCCAGATTCATTCTTAGGTACCAAGAATTGATCCATGTACATTCTCTTTTCATTCCAATCAATATTATAACTCCTAAAAATCTTAGCATCTTCTAAATCCCAAAACTAGAATTTGAAATCACGTAACCATAACTAATGAAAGTGCATCTCTTGGATTTAGCATCCAACTTCTTCTTATTTTCTTTATCAACATGCACAAAATATTCTAAACCAAATACTCTAAGAAAAGAAATATCTACCTCTTTTCCAGTCCATGCTTCTTCTGGTATTCCACCATTCAGTGCACTTGAGGGGCCATGGTTGATCAAATATACCGTTGTATCTACTGCTTCTACCCAAAACTGCAAGGGTAATCCAACATGTATCCTCATGCTTCTTGCACGTTCCATAATAGTTTTGTTCATTCTTTCTTCCACTCCATTCTCTTGTGGAGTTCTGGGAACCATTCTTTCTCTACGTATTCCATTCACTGAACAATAATAATTGAAAACCTTGTAGTACTCACCACTATTGTCAGATATAAGACACTTCAACTTCAAATTAGTTTGATTTTCTACAAGATCTTTCCATATTTTAAATGTTTCAAAAACATCAAATTTACATTTAATACAATAAACCCATACCTTTCTTGTGGCATCATCAATGAAAGTCACATAGTATTGGGATCCTCCATGAGAAGCTACCTGGGTTGGTCCCCACACATCTGAGTGCACAAGATCCTCCTCCTTTGTTGCCCCAACGTTAATAAACCTCACTTTTTTTTCTTTCCAAATATGCAATGCTCACAGAAATCAAGATCTACATCTTTCAAATATGATAACTTACCCTTTGCCTTTAAGATCTGCATTCCCTTCTTACTCATATGGCCTAGTCGATTATGCCACATGCTTGCATCTGAATCTGAAGTAGATAGCACATAAAAGGAATCAATAATACAAGTAGACAAATATAATGTTCCTACCTTCTTGCCTCTTGCTACAACAAGATCTCCCTTGGAAACTTTCCAAGAATTGGCTGTGAATGTAACCATGCATCCATCTTCACCTAATTATCCTGCAGAAATAATATTTCTGAGGCTTGGAACATGCCTCACATCTTTCAATATCCATGTATTTCCATTTTGTAATTTAAGATGAACTTCACCTTTACCAATAATATTACATGGTTCATCATCTCCTAAATAAACATGCCCAAAATTACCCTGGACATAATTTCTAAAATAACCCTTATTAGGGGTAACATGGAAAGAAACTCCTGAATCTAAAACCCAAGATTCAATTTTATTATATAAGGAGAGAATAAGGGAATCTTGTATTACCTGTGGTGCTACATTTTCCTCTTTACCTTTTTCTGGTACATTCTATTTGTTTTCCTTAAACCAACAATCCTTCTTTGCATGTCCTTTCTTTCCACAATTCCAATAGGTTATTCCTCTACCTCTGGATTTATATTTTCCACTCTTAGAATTTGATTTCCCATTACTCTTGCTCTTGGATCTCTCCTTTTTCCTTCCTCTACTTTCTACATTCAAAGCATTCCCAGATGATGATTCTCCTGAAATTTTCCTATGCATATTTCTTCATTTAGAATTATACCAATCACATCATCAAACTTCAAAATATTAGAAATAGATAATTTGTGTAACATGGGTACTATCCCCAGTTGTGGGACTGCTACTTGGGATAGACCTCCAGAGAAAGTTGATTCTTATTCCTTTATTGAGGTGCATGTGTTCGGATTGCAGAGGTTTCCTAATCCTAACACCTATTCTAATTTTCAAGGAGACAAAGTTAAGAGAAAATGCAAGAAAAATAAAACCTAGACTAACAAGAGGTGATGCACAAGGAATGAAGAACATCTCTTTCGCCTAAAAAGACATAAGACTTAAGATATAATACAATCACCATGCAAAGATAACCAAAATGTAATGAAAGATCGTAAAAGGATGCAATGAACAAAAGAAAGGGTTGAAAATCATCCACATACTCATATTATTGCTCCAAAGGTTTGATACGATGCATTACATTGGCCAAGAGGATGGATTTTGCATTATAGAGCTACTGGGAGGTCTGAAATTCCACAACTTCACTTACAGATAAGAGAAGCAGGGAGAGGCAGAGCAAAAATGTCCAACATTAAAAATGAGCCGAGCTCTTACATTTATAGATCGAGCAGAGAGAAGAAAAGAAGAGGGAAATGGGAAATCAAATTCAAAATCTCAACCACCAGCCATCAAAGCCTGCAAATCCACCCACAAGCTGTCAAATCGGATTCTCCATGATGCTCTACATGTTGGAGAAGGAAAGAATGGTGGATTGAGAAAGATCTGATCATTTTGAATTTTTAGATCACACATTAATGGTGAGGAAGACGTTTTTCAATGTTTCACCCACCAAATCAGATATCTAGTCAGTTTCTCATGATGTTTGCATGCAAGTCAGACATCCAGTTATTTCTCCATGATGTTTGCGTGCTGAAGAAGAGAAAATGGCGGGATTGATCAAAATCTGATCATTTTGGGCAGTCAAATCACACATTAATGGCGAAGAAGACGTTTTTTAACATTTCACCCACCAGATCCTACAAAAACAATATTTTAATCTTCCATGGCGTGGAGGAGGTCGAGATCTTTCCAATGATACCAATTTTGTCGCATTTGGAGCTCTGGTTCGAAAGATATGGCCATTTGAATTTTTGAACCAAATCCATATGGAAATTGTGAAATGCAACCTTCAAAATGGATCCACGGGCCCGCAAATGCAACTTACTCCCTTTTTGCGAAAAAATGCAAAAACCCAAAAAACCTCCGCTTCCCGCAGCTCCGCCATACAATTTTGCCCCAAAGGCCTCGCGGGCCGAAAATTTGGAATTTTGCCCCTTTTTGCCAGAAAATGACAAAAAATCCAAAGGTATGAAAAAAATCCTTCCACTTGTCAAAATTAAGATATGAAAAGGGTCCCACAAAATGAAAAGCTCAGCGCACTTTTGTCAAAAGTTTTCAAAATGCAAAAATTACCTCCGCTTCCCGTAATTCCACCCTGGAAATGAAAACTTTCCTTGAGCCTCAGTAATTTTGGGAAAAAAATTCCTCCCAAAGTGCCAAACTTATTTTTGAAGAAAATCTCCCCAAAGCCCGCCAAACTTGGAAATTTGGGCAAAAAATTCTCCCAGCGGTCCCAAAGCTCGTAACTTTAAGAATATAAGGAGTTAGAAGGACTTTTTTACCTTTTTGGAAAGGGGAAGAAAATTTATGTCTGTTGGAGGTCCTTCCAGAGATCCTTAAGTGCTTGAACTATGTGAAATTTCATATCAAAGCACCAAGAGAGAAAAGATGGCATAGTTAACCAAAAATAAGCAGGGGCTTATTTTGGATAACAATTAGTGACTTACAGGGGCATCTACCTGCTAGATGAAAGATCAGTGGCCTTGAAGCATCCATTGGGCATGGAGTCAGCCTGATAACACAAAATATGATCTGTTGGAGTGCGATGGAACCATCCAAACCCACTCCAATATAGATGTTCGCTATTTAACTCTTTGATTTGTAAGTCTCTTTCATGGCGAGATGAACTGCATGCAAGCACACACCAGAAACAATAGAGCAATGTGCACCAAGCACTTAGGGAAATAAAACCTAACTTACAACAAAACAATGTGCATACGCACTTGGAGGAATTGGAAATCCTAGATTAATATATACAGGGGCGAGAAATTCTCCTTTTAGTAGCAACGTTTGAGATGGATTCCATTGACTGGAATCTGTAATTCCTTACCATCCATCTTAGCCAGCTAGAAGGTGTTTCTACCTTTGCATTCCATTATCATGTATGGGCCACTCCATATGGCATCAAATTTGGAGTGCTTACCTAGTTTTGCACGATCAACATCCCATTTTAGTACTAAGTCTCCAACTTGGAATGTCTGGGTTTAGCCTTCTTGTCAAATATTTTATGGATCAACACTTGGTCCTTTTCCATGGTGCATGTAGTTCATGTTCTCTTGTTTTCACCTTCCATCGACTCTGCATATCCGATTTCCAAAGGCTCGAATTCAGCGATCTCTAATCTGTTTTTCCAATGCTGGAAACTCAAGTGAAATGGGTAGAACTGCTTCCTCCCATATACAAGCTTAAATGGAGAGTTTCATGTGGACCTCTTGGGTGTGATCCTATCAGCCCATATAGCTAATTTGAGCTTGGTATGCCATGTCCTTTGGTTTTCATCAAAGTCCTTCCGATGATTCTCAACAAATTCTTGTTCATGGACTCTGCTTGGCCATTATCCTGAGGGTAATAGTTTGATGAAGTGCTTGAGGTAGATTCCATTTTTACAATCCATTTATGATCTTAGTACCAAGAAATTATAGTGTGTTGTTTGATATGATGGTGGCAAGGGTTCCAAATCTGGTGGCTATCCTTCATAGAAATCCAAAATATTGGATTCATTTACTTCCTTCAGTGCCACTGCTTTAGTCCACTTGGTGAAATAGTCAGTGGCTGTAAGTATCCATTTGTGGCCTTGGCTCAAATTAGGGTTGATCACTCCAATGAAGTCTAACCCCCATTTCATGAATGGCTGCTCTACTAAAATTGGGTGAAGGGGTAGGGCTGCCAACCTTTCTTTCCCTGTGAAGAATGCACACTTTTTGCATTTCTTGACCCATGAGTAGCAATCCTTGAACAATGTAGGCCAATAGTAACCAGCCTTCATGATCTTGAGAGTTGTTACTCGAGGAGAAAAGTGGCCTCCTACCTCTCCATCATGGAACTCATGTAGTATCCTCTCAACTTGGCATGTTCCAATGCATCTCAATAGAACACCATTTATGTCCCTTTTGAACAAGACACCATCAATAAGCACATATGGAATGGCTTGCAATCTAAAGTGTCTCCTCTTTGCTTTTCTCATCTCTTGAGGGCACAAACCTGTTTGGAGATAATGCACTAGATCTTGATTCCCACATGGAATGGGAATCATTAGCTGGCTCCTCTTGATCATCTTGTAGTAGTAGGACAACCTCTTCTTTACCTTTTGGCTCAGCATGTTGCTTGGAAGCAAGCCGCTCGCACAACCCTTGGCCATGAACCAGCTTGGTCACCTTGATCTCAATGTCATATTCCATCACACGGGTGATCCACCCTGCTCTCTTCTCATTTAAGTCCTTGTTCAAGAGGAAGTCTTTGACACCAACATGAGACACTAGCAGTTGGATCTTGTTGTTTGAGACCAAGTGCTTAAACTTCTTCAGACTTCTAATGACAACAAGGACATGCTTTTCAATAAAAGAATACCTCACCTCATAATATTCTAGGCTCTGACTGAAGAAAGCAATGGGTTGCTCTGAACCTTCTCTATTCAGTTGCACCAGGATAGTTGAGATTGTGTCTGCTCCTCCAAAAGCATACAACATGAAGTCCTTGGAGAATTTTGGGTTAATAAGAGTTGGGGCTTGTGATATTGCTTGTTTGATGGCCTCAAAACTCTCTTTCCCTCTGTTGTCCATTTGAATGCCAGATTCTTCTTCAACATCATTCAAAGGCTTCACAAGAGTGGTAAAATCAGGCACAAATCTATGAACAAAGTTTATCCTCCCCAAGAAGCTTTGGAGAGATTTCTTGTGTTTGGAAATGGAAGGGTTTTGATGGCTTCAACTCTTTCAGGATCAATTGTCAACCCTTCTCTAGAGACAATGTGGCCCAACAATTTCCCTTCATGTGTCAGAAACATGCATTTCTTTGGATTCAAAGACACTCCAAATATTCTGCATCTTTGGAACACTTGCTTGAGGTGAAAGAGGTGGTCTGTTGCATTTTTGAAAAGATAGTGATGTCATCTAGGTACACCAACACCATCTTGTTGATCAAACCCTTGAATGCCATATCCATAGCTCGCTGAAAAGTTGCTCCAACATTTGATAGTCTAAAAGGCATCTTCTTGTAGGCATAGGTGCCCCATTTGGTGGTGAATGCAGTCTTGAATTGGTCCTCTTCTTTCACCATTATCTGGTTGTAGCCTGAGTAGCCATCTAACAATGAAAACCTCTCAGAGCCAGCTACAACTTGCAAGATTTGTTCCATTAAAGGAAGTGAGTAGTGATGTTTGAGTGATGCTCTTTTCAGATCCCTGAAGTCCACACACAACCTAATTTCTCCATTTCTTTCCTTACGAGCACTAATTTCACAACCCAACTTGAGTATTTGATGGGAAAGATGATGCTGGCCTCAATCAACTTGTTCAATTCTTTTCTCATGAGAGGCTCAATGTGAGGATTCACTGGCCTTTGTTTTTGTCTGAAGGGCTTGGACTCAGGATTTAACTCAATGGTATGCTCAGCCAATTTTGGGTTGAAACCCCTTAAATCCTTATAGGTCCATGTAAACACATTTGGGAATTCTTGACAGAGTTAAACCAGTTCAGCTTTCTCTTGTGGAGTGCTAACCTTCCCAATTTGCAATGTTTTGCCCTCACCTATTGAAACAAGCTCTGAGTCTTCACCTCTTACCTGAATGTTTGCTTTCTCTCTCCTGAACTGGTCATTTGGATTGAAGATGGATTCCAAAGTGACAAGACCCTTTGGAAATATTTTGGTTCTCGCCTTTGCACCACTTGGTCGCCATATTTGACTGTTCTGGCAATTTGTCTTGATTCTTTGAGGAGAACCCAGCTTCTTCTTGAAGAAAATTGACAATTTTTGATCACTCTCAAAGACTTGCCAACTTGTATTGTTGTCTAGAACAGTTGGTCTTACAACCACCTTGATGTGGGGCTAAGACTTATCACTCCTTATGCTTTCCACAACATCAAATGCTACCCCAATTAGCTGCAGTCTATTTGCAGCTTCATTCTTCTTCCTTGGGATGGAATTGATGTTGAAAGCTCCAAAATCTTCAATAAGATCCCATACCCTATTCTTATAGTTCTTCAGCAGATCATTCCTAGCAGCATTTTGTCCTCTGACCTGATTCACAATCAGCTCACTATCTCCAAAGACTGCAGATTCTTAAGGCCCTTCTTCCTTGCCCAATGCATTCCATGAATCAAGGCTTCATACTTAGCTGTGTTGTTTGAACAAGAAAAATGAAAACGAAAAGCTGAGTAATACTTGATGCTCTGTGGTGAAAAAACATTGCACCACCTCCAAAGCACATTGTCTTCTCTTTGAGCCATCAAAGAAAAATTTCCATACCTCATTATCATCTTGGTGGTCGGCTTGATGATGCTAGAAGAGGATGATTCTCCTCATGAAAGTGAGACTCCTAACTCAAATTCTTCCATTTCCTTGTAGGGGTCAAAGGTGTGAATATTTCTTTCCCACTCATCAAGAGTCAGGTCTGGAATGCTTCCAGCCTTTGTGTTAGCTTCATGGATGCTTGGATGATCTTCTTCATCAAATGTTGAACAGTTGGCATTGATTGGGCTTGTTATATGAGGCTCAACATGGAATTTTGCAATAGGCTCAGATCTGATTGTATCCTTAGTTCCATACCTCGTTTTGAACAACATGTGTGACCAATCAGCAAACAAGTAGCTTCCAATCTTGGTAGTGAAGTCTCTAGACAAGTACAATGTAAAATGTGGTGGCAAGTCTATGACTGATATGTCTTGCAATACAGTCAAATTTGGACATGCATGCAATGTGAGGCTTAAATCCTTGATGGTTCCAACTGTTGTCACTACTATCCCATCTAGTTGCACCACTCCTTTGGAGATGAATTCATATTGAAGTCCCACCGATCAGCTATTTGCTTTGACATCACAAGGTGCTTGCTCCAGAATCAATCATGCAATTGTGCACCAATTTATCTCCAATGATCAATGAGATATATAATGGTGGGGGTTTCACATTCCTACCTTTTTGTCCTCCATGATTTCCTCCAGGATGAGTTGCATTGGTAAACACTTCTTCTTGTTGGTGAGGTGGCTGCTTTGATGCTGATCAATTTTCCATAGCAACTACAACAGGTCTCTTTGCCCCGGGATAGCCAATGACTCCCACATTGAGATGTTCACATTTTTCTTCTTCATTTTCTCAATGATGTTGAAAGGAGATGAGCTATCCTTCTGCTGCCTTTTTCCCTGCACAGTTTTCTCTTGCACTGAGGGCTGTTACAACTGGCACTTGGGCTGGTCTAAGAGGTGGCTTGGGCTGACCCTACATATTTGGAGCTGCACTTTGATTTCCAACACTCTGTGGAGTAAGAGAGGGGTGTGGATCACCTGAATTGGATGACTTTCCTTCTCCAATACTCCTTTTCTTAGACCTTGTATTGGCAGCTACACTTTGAGAAGGTGTTAGATTCATACCACAGAAGTCTTCAACCTACCAGTTGACAAGTGTGGTCTCATTTGGACATGCCTCTTGCTGAGTTGATCCTTGTTGTTGATTCCCTTCTTGGCCTCCCTCTTGTTCCACGCCCATTGGTGTCACCATTAGGGCTTGGTATTCAGCACCATTGTAGCACATTGACTGGTCTTGAGGTTGATTGTATGGGAAACACCAGTCATATTCTTGAGCCATGTTATTTTGTACTGGTACCAATGCTCTAGATGTGGATATAACATTAGGGTTATGAGGCTGGAATGGTCTATTAGCAGGAGGTCTGACTTGGCTCTGATTTGTATTTTGGAAGGGTGGCCTATTAGGTTGAAATGGTGGTCTATTGGGTTGGGTCTGAGGCTGATATGGTCTGAAATTTTGAGCTTGTTGCCTCTTAATTGTCACCACCTCATTACCTAAATTTCATAGTTGCTTTATGACTTCCTCCTGAAACTCAATTGAGGTGCTAGGAGATGAGGTGGAGGCTTCAATTGAACTTTGATTCCTTGGAGTAGGAATGGGAGCTAGAGTAGGTGCTTGACTAATGCTTGGGTTTTCTAATTCTGGATATAAGGGCATAGGTGGCCTAGGTGCAAGTTTACCAGCCTGAATTAAAAAATTTTCAGCTCTAATTGAAATGTTATAGGCTACTGTACATAAAGTTAGACCCCATGGATTGAATCATTATAGAAATATTAGAATTTAAAGCCTTAAGGAAATATAGAAAAGCACCTTCAGCTGTTGGTCTCACAGCCACTGGGATTCTGTCCCATGTCCTCTGGAATCTGAAGTTGAAGTCTGCACAATTGCTCATTAGGAGCCCTCTTGATTGTTGTCATTTATTCCAATAGAGACAGATTATCCCCCTTTTCTCCAAATTGATTATGAAGGGTTGTGCACAGATGGTCCCAAGTCTGAATAGAGCCTGCTATTAGAATCCTAAACCATTGCAGAGCTTTACCTTGAAGGAGGATGTCAAGCAACTTGACAACAATGTCCATTTCAATAATCTCATGAATTGTACAGACATTTGCAATGTCTTGGATGTGGTCACGAGGAGTAGTCTGGTTTTCTCTAGTGAAATATGGGATGCTCTTTAATGCTGCAACTGGGACTAGATTTTGTGCATTGAGAGCAAGTGGGCTGCTGCCAGTGAATTTGACATAAGGGTTGGGTTGTGGATGTGCCATCCTGATTGGCCTAAGAACCCTTGTTGATTGAAAGAAAGGTCTATCAGGTGGAGGAGTTGACAAAGTTCTATTCGGTGGAGATGGAGACCTTTGGACTCTTCTTCCTCTTCTTGCTCTATCTGGGGACAAATGCAAGTATTCAAATATACCTTCCTTTCTTACTCTAGACCGAGTTCTTCTCATCAATATTCCAAGCTTGGGCTCATCCGAAACCAGTGGATTCTACCTTTGGATTCACCAAATGTGCAATCTCAAAGCTTCTTATAAGCTAAAAACTTACAACAAGTGCACATCAATCTTGTTACAAATAAAAGTGAATACCTCTTGGTCCCACCCGGCATGCCAAAACTATTATCACTAAATTACAGCACCCCTAAATGGGTTCCGGTTTAATGGAGCATTCAGTGTAATTTGTGTAACATGGGTACTATCCCCAAGTTGTGGGACTTGCTACTTGGGATAGACCTCGAGAGAAAGCTGATTCTTATTCCTCTTGTTCAGGTGCATGCGTTCAGATTGCAGAGGTTTATAATCCTAATACCTATTCTAATTTTCCAATGAGATGATTTAAGAAAATGTAATAAAATAAAACCTAGACTAACATAGGTGACGCACCAAGGAATGAAGAACATATGCTTGCCAAAAGACACAGACCAGAAGATACAATACAATCACCATGCACAAATAACATGAAATGAAATGAAAGATCGGAAAGGTAGCAATGAACAAAAGAAAGGGTTAAAAATCATCCAAAGACACGTATTATTTCTCTAAAGGTTCAATACGATGCATTACATTGGCCAAGAGGATGGATTTCACATTACAGAGCTACTAGGAGGCCTGAAATTCTACAACTTCACTTACAGACAAGAGAAGCAGGGAGAGGCAAAGAAAAAATGTCCAACATTAAAAATGAGCCGAGCTCTTACATTTATAGATCAAGCAGAGAGAAGAAAAGAAGAGGGAAATGGGAAATCAAATTCAAAATTTCAACCACCAGCCATCAAAGCCTGCAAATCCACCCATAAGTTGTCAAATCAATTCTCCATGATGCTCTGCGTGTTGGAGAAGGAAAGAATGGCGGATTGAGAAAGATCGGATCATTTTGAAGAAAATCATACATTAACACGTGAAAGAAGATTTTTTCAATGTTTCTCCCACCAAATCTTGATATCGGTTAGTTTCTCATGATGTTTACGTGTAAGTAAGACATCCAACCATTTCTCCATGATGTTTGCATGTCAAGAAGAAAATGGTAGGATTGATCAAAATCTGATCATTTGGGGAAGTCAGATGCACATTAATGGCAAAGAAGACTTTTTTAACATTTCACCCACTAGATCCTGCAAAAACAATATTTTAATATTCCATGGTGTGGAGGAGGTTGAGATCTTTCAATGATACCAATTTTGTCATATTTGGAGCTCGGTTGAAAGATATGGCCATTTGAATTTTTAACTAAATCCATATGGAAATTGTGAAATGAAACCTTCAAAATAGATCCCGGCCCGAAAACGCAACTTACTCCCTTTTTGTAAAAAAATCAAAAACCCAAAACTCTCCAAATTCCGCACTCCGCCATACAATTTTGCCCCAAAGGCCTCGTGGGCCAAAAGTTGGAAATGCACCCCTTTTGCGAAAAATGACAAAAATCCAAAGGTATGAAACCCCCTACAAGCCCGCAAGCCTGCCACTTGTCAATTTTTTTTGAATGGTCCAGTCCTCCGACCTTCTCGAGCTTGACCAAAAGTTTGCCAAAATGCAAAAAACCTCCAATTTTCCCAAAAGTTTGCCAAAGTGCCAAACTTATCTCCGCTTCCCGCAATCGCTTTTTATTTGGTATTTTTGAAAAAATCTCCCAAGGCTCGAACTTGGTCCCACAAGCTCCCAGTAACTTTTCAGAATAAAAAGGAGTTAGAAGGACCCTTTTTACCTTTTTGGAAAGGGGAAGAAAATTTCTATCTATTGGAGGTCCTTCCAGAGATCCTTAAGTGCTTGAACTATGTGAAAATTCAGATCGAAAAATTCAGATCGAAGCACTAAGAGAGAAAAGATGGCGTAGTTAACCAATAATAAGCAGGGGCTTATTTTAGATAACAATTACTAAGAACCATTACCAAATTATCCCAAATATCTGGCAAATAACACAAGAATAACAATAATTTCACTTCATCCTCAAAATGGATATTAACTCGATTTTAATTGATTTCAATAGAACAAAAATCATTCAAATGATTAGACATAGATCCACCTTCTTGTATTTTAGAATTAAACAATTTCTTCATCAAATAAAATTTATTTGATGCACTTGGTTTTTCATATAAATTAGATAAAAATTTCATTAATTCTACCGTGGTTGCTTCTTCTGTTATATTCGAAGCCATACGAATGTTGTCAGGCTCAATCTTATAAATCCCAGAGCCTTTCTGTCAAGAATCTTCCATTCTTCATCAGTCATATTTGCAAGACTTGCCTTCTCATCCAATGGTAAATATAGATCTCTTTGATACAGATAATCCTCTACCTGCATCTTCCATAGCTGATAATTATGGCCTTCAAATTTCTCTACTTTGTATTTACTATCTTCTGCCATTACTGTGCTTTTACTCAATTAGAAATCTCTGTGAGTAAATCTGTCAACACACACAACCCTCAAACAAAGCTCTAATACCGGTTGTTGGGGTTAGACCAAACCAGTTGTACAAATATATATCAGATTAAAGCATACAAGAAATAAACACAAAAATAACCAACAGAAGAAAATACACAAGATATAACGTGGTTCACACAGTGTGGGTTACGTCCACCAAGAAACAACCAATATATTATTCCATAGGTTGTATAATTGAAGATATGCAATCTTACACACCTTACACGATGTACAATAATTTTCCTCTCACAAGTTTCTCTAAGATCTCACAAAGGATTCCTTCTTACAATAATCACTTCCTTAACCTCTAACCTTAGTTTCCTAGCTTATATAAGCCCATACAAACTTAAGGAACTTTAGTCATTAATTTACAACCATTAGATCAACTTTATAAAAATATTAGATCTAATTCTGTGAATTAAATATAAAAATCACACACATGTAAATCGATGTTAGTTTACCTAAACGATGTTGGTTAGTATGCTAGGTGATTGACACCGATCATCCAACCTATGCTAGTTCATGTTTAAACACGCAAGTTGTAAATAAGCTCCTTTGTGAAGCAATTCAGCTCCACAATCTCAACAATGTCTATGAAATGTGTGATTGTTCCAAATAAGGACTTTGAAGAGGATGTTGAGCCATTGTGAATGACAACATTAACATTGTGCATTGCAATATGTTAATGTATTTAGTAGTACTTTACCCTTTATTAACATGTTTTCCTTTCATTTCTTCTAGCTATTGGTTTATGTTGGTATTTGGGAGAGGTGTTAACACTAATTACACATAACTAACTTTTTTAATATTTTAGAATAATTATCTATGCAATTCCCCTTATTGTGAGTAATCTACTATTTCTTAGTTTGGGTCCTTGTTTTCTCTTTTGAATGTTGATACACACTTTTCTCCCTCTTGATGACTTGATGTAGGATCGATTCCCTATCTTGTTTCCTTGGATTATAGGGATTCAAAGACATTGGGAAAAATAAACAAACAAACAAATAATGAAAGAAATCCATTTTTAATCGTTGATAAATTTAGAAAAAACAAACAAAAATGGTTTACAAGACCATGGGATTATATGGTAATAGTAATTGAATCTGTTGGTACACAAGGGTATTTCAACGTTGTGGTGGTAATACAAGTTGTGGTACAAGTAAATGAGACCCGAAGAGGTGCATTATTTTTGGGAATTGAAATTCAAGTGTATTGAAGAAAGTATTATTAAGGATTATTACATTTCCTACATTACAAATTTTAGAAATTTCTTACATTAAAAAATTAGTACATAAAAAAACTTAAATGTATAGAATTGGTCTAAGATAACTAAAGGAATCTTGTGCGTTAACAATCCTAGTTCTCATCAAATCCACCTGCTCTCCTCATTTCAAGTTTCAACTCTCAACATGCCAATACTTACTATGGAAATTTTTTTCTACCACCGACATTTGTGTGCCAACGACATCTTTATATTTTAATTTCACAGATTATATCAACTTTGACATCGCGAATCTAGATTTACCACCTTTAAAATGGTTATTGTTTCCAGACTTTTCTTCATGGATGTGGGTGTGAGAGGGTATCAATTACAAATAGCACGAGCATCAATTTTTTTATGTTTACTATGGACTAGAACTTTCGCTACCACCGACATCCATGCATCAATGACATATTAATAATTTAATTTCATAGATTATATCAAATCTAAGATCACAAATCAAATTTCCACCTTTAAAATGGTATTATTTCAATTCTTTTTTTGTGGCGGTGAGGAGGATCAATTACAAGTAGCATAAGCATCCAAAATTTATGTTTACTATGGTGAAACTTTCTACTACTAACATTTTCGCGTCAACAACATATTAATGTTTTAATTTCATAGATTATATCAACTCTTACAACACAAATCTAGATCTCCCACTTTTAAAATCTTTATTGTTTCATTTTTTTTTTCGTGGGAGGGGATTGATTACAAGTAGCATAAGCATAAAAAATTTAGCATGTTTACTATGGATTGAACCTTGCTACCACTGGCATCAATGAATCAACAACATATTAATATTTTAATTTCATATATTATAGCAACTATGACAACAAGAATATAGATTCCACACCTTTAAAATGGTTATTGTTTCAACGCTTTTTTCGAGGGCATGAGAGGGAATCGATTACAAGTAGCATAAGTGCCCAATAATTGTCACATGTTTACTATGGACTGAACCTTACTACCACTGACATCTATGCATCCACGACATATTAATATTTTAATTTCACAGATTATATCAAATTTGACAACATGAATATAGATTTCCCACTTTTAAAATGGTTAATGTTTCAATGATTTTTTTCATGGGTGTGGGTATGGGTGTGGAAGGGAATTGATTACAAGTAGCATAAGTGTACAAAATATAGAATATGCCATGAAAAGTGTTCATGTGATTGTTTGCTTGGTTTGATAGATTTGTTTTTATTATTTAGACCAATATTTTAATAATCATATTAATTTTACACATTTCCAATGTGAAAAATTGGGAGTATGCACAAATATGGGGGGCAAAAAAGTGGACACAAATCCATTTTTTGGCCATTTTTTCCATAACTTGCTTGCGTTATTGGTCGGTCATGATATAACATGAAAATGGAAAATATAGGTCATGTTATAACGTGATCGTGTTATGGTTTGGGTTTACCAAGCCAGAACACTCGTGTTATGGTTTTATATGTGTTTTTCCACGTTATCCCTCCCAAATGGACATATTCCACATTGGAAATAGGAACGCGAGAGCATTATACTGTGAGCACGTTATAACGCTAGCGCATTTCATCTTGTTGGGGTTTAAAATACCCAATCCAAAGGCTTGGATTTCCAAACCAGAGGTTTGGACTGTGTATTGCGTGATTAAAACCATGTTTGATAGGAAAACATAAAAATTCATGTGTGCACCCTAATATCTCATCTATTAAAACATAATATTCAAAAATAAATTATACTACGATGTCAAGCTCATTTTTACCTTGATGACGATATAATTATTTCTAAAATATGATTAGTTTAAGGCTTTCATCCATAATTTTCAGTACTAGTGCCTTGTTTTCTTCGCAAAACCTATGCATACGTTTTGGTGCACCATTTATGATTTATTCATCCAAAATTTTTTAAAAAGTGGTTTTTTCTAAACTCATTTCTACACACACTAAAAAAACAAAAAAATGACTTTTTTCTCAAAGTTATGGGGTGCACACACAAATATTTCATTTTCGGGATATGTGCACTTTGAAAATTAATAAAAAATTATATATTCATCCAAAAATTATGAAAATTTAGTGGAACCTCATACATGGTCTTAGATAACTTTCTACCAAAGGTATTTGAAAAAAACATATAAAACTAAAAAAAATGGGGGGCACACACAATAGGTTCTTATCTTTTTGACACAAAAATAGACATACTTTATGTGTGCACCACATTTGACCCTCTTAATCTCAACCATTTTCAAAAAAAAACTTAGTAGTTTAGAAACTAGATTCCGAGCTCTACGGTACTTATTCTTATCACTTTGTCAAATTTTGAGCCTAAGCATGCCAAATTATTCGATGAAGTTCATGTTTCATTGATTTCAGGAAAAAGGTGTCCCTTTTTGACCCCCTTTTTGTCCCCCATCTCCATGCACTTACCCAATTATAAATTATTCAAAATTTTATCACATTGAAGGTGTTTCCCCTATTGGATTCAAATTTATTTTTTCGACACTTTGGTCAGTGAATGGGATTGTTGGGATCTAGTTTGTAGGAAGTTGAAAGTCGACTCAATCTTCACCATCTACGTATGTCTTTTAGATACAAGTTGCTTAATCAAAACCAATTATGTCACTATGTATCTAGTCCGGTTCATCTGTTTGAGGAAACTAGAACCACTTAATTGGTATTTTATCCCTCCCAGGGTTCCCAACACTCAATCGCTACCGCCCAATAGTGGAGCACAAAATCTGAAAGTTGGGATAATTACGTATTATTTTCAAAAAGGTAAAAACTTTGGTTGTCATCAGATTACAGACAAATATTGGAAGGTAAAAAAATATGACATATGACCTCACACTTATTATGTTTTTGTAGGATTATACTATTAATATTTTGTAGTGATCCTTCGTAGAAGCATGAATCTAGATATCATCGATGGTTGCTATTTGATCAAAGCTAATTGGCATTAAAAAAACAAAAGTGTCATAAGGATAATGTTTGTTAGATAAATTAATTGACATGTGTAGAAGATAGGTCATGTCATGCTCTAGAACATGTCCTACAATCCACTTATGGATGTTTGCATTTTAAAGGTCTTTAGGTAGACATTGGGAGATGTGATCAAGATGCTAAGAATATTTTGGCCCTAAGTTTAAGCGTAACTTGCAGTCATGTGGAACCTATCATATTTTCCCATTTTTTATTGTGGCCCATTCAAGTGCAAATTGTATTCACGTCAATAATGCAAGGGACATTGAAATGATAAAGTGGAGCACATATAGTAGATATTATTTGGGCATGACAATTTGAATTGTGGAAGAGGTGTGGGACATGTAGGTATTTAATCCCCACATTTTTATTTCTAAATTTCCATTCATGTCTTTGTATTATCTAATAAATGGAACATTGTCCAATTGAAACTCAACATTATATGTTTTTTAGAAAAACCCATTTTCCCCATTTTTCTAAACAAATTCCATTTCTTTGTTGCATAAGGGCTGAGTGTTGGCATTGTAAAACAAATGGAAAAGGTAACAACACCTACTTAGTGACCCTCCATATGGCTTATAATAAAAATGGTACAACATTATTCTTAAGCTCACTACCATTTTTGATTAGGTTGATTCATGTTACATTTTGTAGATGTACTTGTCACGATACAAGTGAAAATACCACAAGTGCAAATATTTTTATCTACAACCTATCACTCATTGTAGAATAATAGAAACAAATCCACAAATAAAAAATCCTCCATTACATCAAATAAACATGGAATGAAAAATAAGACACCATCACTTATATATACACAAAAATAAAGGCCATATATGAATTATCCACAAAAAATATTGCACGATATCATTTCTTAGATTTGTAATGTTAGTAAGTAATTACATCGATAACCTATTTTCCAAACTAGATCGTTGCAAAAAAATTCTAACACCTTTGGGTTCTTTGGTTGTTTCCTTATCACCATATCTTTGTTGTGAACAAGCTTAGAGTGCTTGTCATTTAGGAAAGGAGGTCCCATTAAAGGCTCCTCTATTCCTCTTTCTACCTTGGAATACACCTTTTATTATCTTCCCTAGCTCGTTCTCCTCCGCAAACTCGTGTAAAGTGAGTGCCTCATCTATCCCCTGTGCTTGCACTTGGATTTATGCTAGCATTGAAGGTTGTACTTTCATCGAGTTTGACTAGATCCATCAACTTTGATTTGTATTGGGTTTGCAATTGGTTTTAGAATCAACAGGAACTAATCTTTGCATTGAGATCGTTTGATCTTGACATCGTATTACATTATGGATCATGTATTGAGTATTGTGATCCAAACTTTCTCACATTTAGCATCTCCCTGCACCACAAACATAATCACTCAAGTTTGCATCTTCCTCCGAATTTCTCACCATTTTGCATCACATGATGTGGTTAAAGATTACATTGGTTGACTCTCCAAACAACTAGATGATGTTGGATACACATTTCCATATGCCTCAACATAGGGGATGACATCTCTTCTAACTATCCTTAACTAAAAACATTGCATTCAAATTTGTTGGCTCATAAATACATTATAATATTCACACTGACCGAAAACATTATAATCTTCCATTGATACCTATCTATATATGGGTATATGCACCCCTATCTATATACCTATCTGCATGGCCTAGGATGAACTATCCTTCTCTCTTCACATCACCCCTTGGTTGGATGAGCTAAGCTATATAGATCATACTATTATCCAACTCGTAGCCAATTAAACTATATGATCCTTGATTGCAGTATTTTTAACTATTCAGTTAGCGTCAGGGAAGAAGACAACTGTGGTTAAATCCCTACCCCACCGAAACCTCCACCAAATTCTAATCTTCAAATAAAATGTCCCCTTTTTATAACCTTTGATGACCTAGAGGATCGAAGGAGGAATGATGTGCATGGATTTCTCCCCTCTTTTCCCATCCCTCAAACATTAATTATCCTAAAATCATTTCCAAATACAACTCATAGTAATTGTTCCTGTCAAGCATTACGGAATCAGTGGTGAAGGTGGTGTGCCAATGGTCATTGATGGACACCATCATCAAGACTACTAATGAGGGAAACCCTACAAACTACCTTTATCACTAAAAAGAAACTCTAATTGTAAATGTGCATGAAATCAGTTACATAAGGAAAGATAAGTGCATAGTTTCTAAATCTAACACATGTAGAGTTTGGGATGAAAACATGTGCATGTTTCCCTTGGAAGTATTCAATGAATACTCATTTATTTATGAGATATCTACATAAGTACGTTGCCTCAATGAACTGCACACCACACCCCGTTTTCCCTTCTTATGATTCACATAAATGGCACGTGTTTCATATATAAGTGGTCGTAAGAAAGATAAATTTTATATAGATTCACCAGTATTTTTCACAATCTTGGACATGTTACCCTCTTTTTTGGTCCTGAATCAAAGTAGAGGATGAAATAATCCTAACCAACTACAAAACTACAATTCCAAGATTTTAATCACAAAATAAAAATTTAAAAATGTATAAGAACTCTATGCCATAATCATGATCCAAATCATAGATATATAAAACAAAGTTTTCCAAGTAGAAATGTGCTAGTGTGCCTTTGTCTAAGAGAGGAAAATTCATTCGCTTGAAAAATAACACCAAGTCCACATTTTAAAGGCATCTTAATAACAATATGTACACCCTTTCCACACAATATCACATTATTATAATCACATTTAAGTCTAAACTTGGTGAATCCTTTTAACCCTACCTTTACATTCTTAGTTAGCTCATCTATGCTAGTGCAATTTACTATATTTTATTTGGACATGATTTAGGAATCAAATGTTTGATGGTATTTACTATGATATGGTATTATCTCATAGTTACATAATTTTTAATGTTTAACTTATAATAACCTAAATATTAACATTATAGAATCGAACATACCCATTATCCACCAACCCTATTATTTCCTTGTGTATCTCTTCCGTCTTTCACCCTACCTCCTTAATTATCTTTTGCTTGAAAACAACTCTTGCCTTGTATTTTTACTTGTAGGTCTATATGAAGTGAAAACCTTATTGATTTCTTTAAACAAACTTTATTTCTGCACAAAGAGTGAAGTTCGACTCATCCAAAAAATTTGAAATGTAAAGACTTTCCATGATTCTTCTCCTTGCTTTGTTGTTTTCTTATCTTCCTCATTCAATCATTCTATTCAAAATTAAATGTTATGTTAAAATAAAATGATTAACTTAATTAATGAAAATAAAATAATTACACTAGATACATTTCCTATTGAAGGAATATTTTCCAAAAAGTGTCAAACCTTTCGACAAGAGCCTTGTTTGTTAATTTAACTGACAATAAACATTATTGCGTAACCAACTTTGTTATTGGCTAATAAACTATTTCATCTAATGTAACCAATAGGTGTCTAATATGATTGGTTATCTTTTTCTATCATAACCACATAGATCCTCAAAGGATTCACATTTTTACTTTTGTGGAAAGTGTTGTCAAATCATAAGCTAGGCTATCTGTTGAGAAGTTGTCATTGATGTCAAGAGGATGATGTCAAAATTGAGTTGTGTCTTGTTGATGCTAAAATATGTCATGGAGAGTTATTGTGTGTTTTCATTGATTTCAAATGATGGCTCATGATGATGTAAAGGTATGCATTGTGGAAGTCAACTACTTGTAAGGTATTTTTTAGTACACAGATAGAGATAATTTTAAGACCAAGAGCTCTTGTGAGAAAGTATGTGCATAGTAGCTTGGTAAAATGAGTGGATATAAGTATGTAGAGGTTGATTGAGCATGAAAATTGTTAGGAATTATCCCTAACATGGATGTTCCATATTAAATAAATGTGTATGAAATTAATATGTGGATTATATATGAATAATGTAAGTGAGTTGTGAAAATAACTCACGTAGGATTTAAGTGATAAATTTTAGGAAGGTTGGTTGTGAGATTCTTTAGGGATGGTTAGTAGGAGAGAATATTTGTTGTTAGCAAAACCATCCTAGATTAGTGAGAGTGGTTTGAGGAGTATGTTTAATATGCTCTATATATGTGTGTTACCTTTGAAATAGTTAATTGATTGAATGTGAATGATTAAATTGTTCTTGTGCACATTTGAGCCTTCAGATCTTCCCAAAAATGGGGTTGCATTTTCATTTGGTATTTGTAGACACCTATAATTTAGATCTAGCAATTTAAATACTTAAATTGCGCTAATTATACCCTTTCCCACAAATTGATGACATATCATCAATATAGCACATTTTCTCTTCTATCGTCATTAATTAACTACATTACGCTAGTTAATTGACCCTTCTATCCAGAAAAGATGACAATTAATGACCTTCCATTAATTAAACCCCTTTTTACTTGAATTAATTAATTATTCTTAATTAATTAAGTTTCCTCTTCTATTAGATCAATAAATCATCATTTATTTGATTAAACCCTTCTTATCCCCTAAATCATACTAATTATTCTTCTAAAAAGATTCTACAAGCTTGCTCACCTATTAATTAATCACTTTGGTTAATTAATAAATCCCCTCAAACCCCATGAGTCACTAAAGGACAAACTAAACTCTCTTAAGGTTGACTCAACCCTCTCTAAACCATCCTTATCCACAACTAACTCAACATTGCTATTATCCCACATGTAAAGGGATGCAAAGCTTCTTTTATCCATTGGGTTATATAAGGAGCCATCCTCTTACCAACCTATTTACACCTAAATGAGCATAGAGCCTAAGCTATAGCCATTTTATCATCTTAGAGAATTCTCCCATTAGAGGAGCTAGCTATCTTCATTTCTTGCATCCATCCATCAAATTTTGAAGTCATATGGAGATATGTCAAATGGTCTTGTAGCCGTGGATTGAGGAGACTCCATTCTTGAAACCTTGGGATTCAAATATACAATCAACCCTTTGATTGCTAATGATATAAACAAGATAATAGTTCAACGGAGAATCAAGATGATGAACCAAGCCTAAGTACAATTGATGATCTTGACTTGGGTATCAAGATCAAATGGTTATCAATGATGAAAAAACATACCCACACACTTTAGACATTTAACAACTCAACTGAAAACATGGATGAACGTAAACAAACATAAAAGTGGTGAACACAACCGATTGATAACACACGTAAATTTGTTCTTATTCTAATCAACAAAGTGTCAAAAGAAAACAAATGAATTAGATCAGGTGGGGTTAAAAATGTTTGGCCTCATTTGATGAAGTTTCGCCCGCCTTATGGTGAGTGAAAAACCAAGAAAAAGTAATGTCACATAAATTTTGTGATGAATAACATGTATTTTGAACTTTAATGGACTCTCCTTTGTTAGATAAAAAAGTTTCAACTCCAAAAATTTCTCCTTTCGCAAAGGATCTAAAAAAATGATTGGTACAAATAAATTGGCTCTGGACAAGATAGCTTCCTAGGAAGTTTTCTCAACTAGGTATCACAAGTTATCTAATGTGAGCTCGGTTTGCCAAGGTTTCCCAAGGAGTATCCCGAATTTACTTTACCCACTTCAAGCATGACCTTTGGAAAAATAGATGCGTCCATCATGTACTATCAATAGGGTCACAATACGGATAAATTTGATGCTAAATCTCTTGTGTATCACTAGTCAAGTAGGTTATGCAGAGTACTTCTTGTTTCATCTACAAGGTTCCCTCTTGCGTGGGCTACTTTAGGGTTCCTAGAACCACCCCCATTGTTGTAGCTTAAGGTGTTATACCAAAGGGGTTATGTTCTAGTTGAGTGGATAGGGACGTACCCTTTTCTGAAACCTACAAATATAGTGTGATGTTTGTGGTGTGTTTTTTTAAATCTTTTTAGCTTAATGTGGTTTTCTTATACATCTTTTGGCAACCTGTATGGAAACTATATTAGTATTTTTTTTTGTCTCGATATTTCATTCTTCCACAAGTGTTTAGGTCCTACACGATGGATTTAGTAGTTTTCCATACACATAAAGAGGATAAGCATCATTTCTGATTATCAAGATCATCCTAGGATGCAAGAGAAGAGCATACGAGATGTAAAATCCAACTACGAAATCAACAATGGAAATACTTGATAAACATCCAAACTATATGCTAATCAATTAATCTCTCTTTATTGAATGCTAATTAATGAAATGAATCTATTTAGATACTTAGCAATCAAAGGGTTGATTGTATGTTTGATTCCCAAGGTTTCAAGAATGGAGTCTTGTCAATCCATGGCTACAATACCATTTGAAATATCTCCACATGAATTCAAACTTGGATGGATGAATGCAAGAAATGAAGATAACTAGCTCCTCTAATGGAAGAATGCTCTAAGATGATAAAATGGCTATAGTTTAGGCTCTATGCTCATTTAGGTGAAAGTAGATTGGTAAGAGGAGGGATCCTTATCTAGCCCAATGGATAAAAGAAGCTTTGCATCCCTTTACATGTGGGATAATAGCAAGGTTGAGTTAGTTGTGGATAAAGATGGTTTAGAGAGGGTTGAGTCAACCTTAGGAGAGTTTAGTTTGTCCTTTAGTGACTCAAGGGGTTTGAGGGGATTTATTAATTAACCAAAGTGATTAATTAATAGGTGAGCAAGCTTGTAGAAGTTTTTTAAAAGAATAATTAGTATGATTTAGGGGATAAGAAGGGTTTAATAAAAAAAATGATGATTTATTGATCTAATAGGAGAGGAAACTTAATTAATTAAGAATAATTAATTAATTAAGGTAAAAAAGAGTTTAATTAATGAAATATCGTTAATTGTCGTATTTGTTGGATAGAAGGGTCAATTAATTAACTAGCGTAATATAGTTAATTAATGACGATAGAAGAGAAAATATGCTATATTGAAGATATGTCGTCAATTTGTGGGAAAGGGTATAATTAGCACAATTTAAGTATTTAAATTGCTTGAGCTAAATTATAGGTGTCTACGGTATTAGAGTAGATCTAAACCTCTCTATTCGACCTCCATTCAAGTGTTTTTGCCTCAAAATGGTTTAATGGCTATGCAAAGTTGTAGCCCACGTGTAAATTCCATTTTTTCCATTCACCTTTCTTACATTTTGTCAACAATTAAGTAGCGTAGACCATGTGCAAAAATTGGTGACATTCACCATTCACTTGAATCTCCTTTCTCCTTCCATTTTTCTCACTCTTTCGTAGTTTTTCATTTCATTCATTCATCATTTTTATACCCAAAATTTAAATTAAAAAAAAAAAGTTTCATTATGGAGAATTCATTAGCCAAATATTATTATTTTCTTAGTTTTATGAAAATTTTCTGAAAATCAATAGAAGTGTATATTTAGTTTTAATATTTACATTCATGAGGATTTCAATGACTTACATTGGATCAAATTTATGCATTCGAGATCTCACGGTTGTATGTATCATTTTATTTAAAGGGTTTACATTTGATATTGATACATAAGAATTTGGTTTAATATTAGTTTGGATCTTCATCCACAATGAGATCACTCCAAATGGTATCCCTAGAGTGACCTTGAGAGGTATGCTCATCATTGGATTCAAGATTAGTTGACATATTTCTCTACATCCGAGATTATCCTCTACCTCTCCAGAACCATTCAAACCCACATGAAACTCAAATCAGATCTTAGCATTTTGGCATATTATTATCTCCATTGCAGATCTTGCAGTGAATTTTGTGGTTTTCTCCATGACAAAACAAAATTTCCCTTCTACATTGAATGGATCTAATCACAGAGAACTTCGAATCTTATTCAATCTAAAAGGTCTATGCACCAATGATATCTCTCCACGCTTGAGCTCCTGTAGATCCTCCTTCGATTTAGCATTCAATACATTCCACTTCTCACCCCAGTCAACAACAATGGTTCCATGACATGCAACATGTACCATATCCATGAGATTTACTCCTAAGAAGACCCCAGTCAATCCTTGGTTTCCAACTCAGCTCTCTGTCAAGTTATCTCCCTTCAAAAATTTCTCATGTCATTTCTTGAGAGATCCAAACTCTCGTGGGGAAACGATCTCATTTTTCTACCCAATGATCGACTCAAATCTCCTACAAATCTCTCTTTAATGAATGAATCCAAATTGAAGAATACAATCTAAAAGCTGACCCTAACCCTAAATTGATGGGATGTGATGTATAGCTCGATCGACTATATTTTAAAACATTCGTTGGATAAATAAATCAAGGGTTCGACAAGAAAAAACACAATTTTTATTGAAGATTATAAAAATACTAGAGGTGATGAAAAATTATTTTAAGGGGGGGAATTGTTTTAATAAAGGGGTATACAAATATATTTGTAATGGGGAGGTAATTATAAAAAAGGAATGTAATATTTTGTAAGGGAGGTTTAAGTGTTTTTTTTGAAAAATTTGTAAACATGCAGATATTATAAGGGGCCATTATTTATAAGAGGACACAATATCGATAGAAGTTGACATCCACTCTACTTCACATTATGAGGGGGGAGAAGTAACACAATGTTCATTTTGTACCACCAAGTCAAATCTGCAAAGAAGACATCTGTAACAACCTAGAAGACGGAGGCAATGACCGACCAAGACCAATCATCACTATGCGATTCTAGAGAGTTCCTCACCCCATGTTAGAACTAATGGGGAGAATGTTAGGAATTATATCTAACATGGATGTTCCATATTAAATAAGTGTGTATGAAATTAATATGTGGAACATATATGAATAATGTAAGTGAGTTGTGAAAACAACTCACGTAGGATTTAAGTGAGAAATTTTAGGAAGGTTGGTTGTGAGATTTTTCAGGTATGGTTAGTAGGAGAGAATCTTGGTTGTTAGCACAACCATCCTATATTAGTGAGAGTGGTTTGAGGAGTATGTTTAATATGCTCTATATATGTGTGTTACCTTTATAATAGTTAGTTGATTGAATATGAATGATTTAATCATTCTTGTGCACATTTGAGCCTTTGGATCTTCCCAGAAATGGGGTTGCATTTTCAAGAATGTGGTTTAGACTTCATAAATAGGGGTATGCATGTCAATTTCTAGCATGAAGACCAAACAAGGTGAAGAAAACATGGCCTAATGAGGTAGGTTGATCATTTTTAGTGCTAGTATGCAAAGGTGAGTATGGGAAGTTGTTTTTCATGTGGTTTTAGATGTGTGGGAAATTTTTTAGGTCCTAACTTGGATTATTTTGCAAGATATTACATTTTTGGTCAAACCGAGTTCTTGAAAATGGCATTTCCCGCTTTAGAAGGTCACTTTTTGATGCTCGTTGATATGTTAATACTGTTCATGATATCCTAATATCTTTAGGAGAGATAGATATGTCCTAGCTAATATCCTTGGGAATTAGTTTGGGTTTCGTGGTCCATAACTTTATAAACAATTACTAACACCAAAACAGTCAAAAACCCTTATAAAATCCTAGTTTTAAGTTAATAGGAGAGATATTGTTCAAACAGACCCAAAATGGATTGGTTTTTCTTATTTGATGATTTTAAGATGTAGAGGAGTCTTCCAAATATCTCCTGGTGGTTTTGGTTTGTCGATGGATGAGTGGACCTCGAGAGAAAAGACTTGTTTCTAAAAATTTTTTGTAGCATTCAATTTTTACATTGGACATACTTGATAAATGGATGTTTTAGGATGATATGGACCTATAATCACTATATATGACCATTTATATATAATTTATAGTCATTAAGAGGTCATACCAAGTCAATTTCTCATGACTAGTTTTATGACAATTTTTGGGATAATTTTGAGTATTCTTGGAGAAGAGTTGTTCTTGAGCCTTTGTACTCTGAGTTGAAGTGTCTGATGAATTTGGAAATGTTTTTGAGTTCATGTAGTACTTTTTCTCATGTTTCATTCAGCTTGGTGAAGTGTTTCAAGCCGATACAAGCTTCATTCTTGAATATTGGATTTTGAGAAGCTAATAGGACAATCTTGTTCTTGAGATGGTTTCATGGTGTGAAATGAAGTTGTAAAAATTTATAAGCATGGAGGAGGTATGAATATTTCATGGATAATGTTATTGAATAGGTTTTATGTTTTAATATTATCATGTAATTCTAAAGAATCATATTTGTATATAGACCTAATATAGTACGTCTTCTTGAGTCCTAAAGAAGTAAATGACCTAATGGAGATGTTGCAGACCTAATGGAGTTGATGTTCTGAATTTTTCATGTTTATAAGATTCATTTTACTCTATGATGTCCAAAATAATTCATCATGGATGACCTATATGGTGTTTGTGCTTAAAACATGCATATATACAAGGTAATTTTGATCTATTTGCTAGTGTAGTGAGTGTGAAAACACGAGCGATCTATAAGGGATAGAATGAGGTGTATGAGGTCCTAAAGACCATGAATAATGTGTCATTTTTTGAAAATATGAAGGTGTACTTATATAAAAGGAAGTTTTTTCATACCTTTGAGAAGGTGAAGAATAAGATGAGTGAGTGAGAAAACAAGACAGTTTGAAGAGTCTTGATGAACAACAAAGAAAGGGTATGAAGAGTAGCTGATGTTTGAGGATCGAGTGTGTGCTAGAGGATTTATATCATGTTGATGTGATTGATACATCAGATATTGGTGGTAGACCAAGAATAAGAAGAGAAGAAGATAGAGAAGAGAAAATAAGTCCATCATTTGTTGAGATTACAAAAAGAAGAAGGTGGAGAACATTATTAGGTGGATGATTTGGTGCTTAGTTTTCCTTGCAAGTTGGTTTTTTCTAAAAATTCAGGGGTTGGTGCTCCATGTGGAGTTGGTGCTTCACAAAATCTGGGGTTTTTAGCCTTGTTTTAAGTTGGTTCTTGCTAAATTCTAGTTGGTGCTAGATAAATTTAGGGGTTGGTGCTTCACTAAATCTTGAATTTTGTTATATATAAGCAAATTTAAGTTAATTTTATTCCCTTGAGGGTTTCCCACTTAAATAATGTGTTCATGTTTTCTCTATTGTTTCATGCTCATGTGAATGGTTGATAAGTTGACATTGATCATATGATGATGATTTGATGAATGTATAAAGATAAATAAAGTAAAATATTGTAAAGAAACTAATTCACCTCTTCTCGGTGATTGTTTTTCCAACACCATTTCCTCATAAGAAAACTACGAGAATCAATAATGGATTAGATTTGTATTTGGCACCAAAATTTGAGGATGTCATGGGGAGAAATTTTGATTATAATCCAACCCAAGATGGAAGTTGGAGAATGAGGTGAAAAACACGCCATAGATGTAAGTGTGGGTGGGAAATTTGGTGAGGCCACACATGGTGCAATACCATGATCTTTGCAATACCTTGACAAAATATTACCTACAATGTCCTTGCACTCTAAAATAATACCTTCTCCCCTCCTCGACCTTGTGGTGGATAAAAAATAAAAACATATAAAGTCATTGTTACATGAAATAACATGATATATTTCTTCTTCATATTGAATCTAACAACATAAATGTTATTCCCTTCATAAGGGTGTCACTCGTGAGGTATCATATGTTTTGAATTTTAGTGTGTGTGTAGACACACCCACACACACACACACACACACACACACACACACACACACACACACACACACACACACACACACACACACACACACACACACAACACAAAAACCAAAATAGGTACCATCACCCATGGGCGATGGTGTATGCCTTGGGGGACTCTATAAGGTAAAAGGTTGAAACAAATGAGGAGCGGAAGCCAAGAGATAAGTGGAAGAAAATGATGAAGGTCCAAAGAGAATGAAAACAAAGATAATGACATGCAATAAGAAGAAAAAAATAGACATAATGAGTGCAATGTGTGAGAAAAGGGAAGAAACAAGGAAAGCATACGGTGACTAAGGCTAATAACAACATATCTCAAATTATACGGTCTAGCCCATGTGACCAATCCTAACAAGACCCCAATCTTGATAGGCCCCTTAAGGAACCTTCTCAGGAGGATAATGCATCAGTAAACCACGAAAAGAATGGTTAGCAAACACAAAAATAGGGTGTATAGAAAACATATATACTATAAATATAAGTAGACACAAAGTTCAAAACTATATGGAAGGAAAAAATAAACACAAAGTTTCATATTCCATGATATGAAATATACAGTTGGAAAAACAAAGAAATGGAAAGGCGAGAGAAAAGGAAAGTTCTCTTCTAGATATATATTATGAAAATTACCAACAACCCCTTAAAATAGAGAGATATTCCTTTTATAGAGGAGAGGTTTTGTAACTACCTCCTAGTATCATATTGTTAGTTTTACATATTACTTTTCCTCATATAATCCACTTAAGTAAATTTTACACTTTATAATTCTAGAAAAATAAAATTCAAAAGTACAATGTAAAATAAAAAAAGATGTCCTTTTTGGAATATTAAGAGTGAAAGAAGTAGGACCTTTGAGCTTTAAGACATGGATTCTAAATTTGATCATTGTTCATGTATATCTCCTTTTTGGCTTATAGTGTTGGGAATATTTTTGATCCAAGCTCCCATAACATTCAAAAATTTGGAATTGGTACCTCTGAATAGATCCAATTTTTTAGAGGATTCCACTACCACATTGTGCAATTTTGAAATTTCATCCATCTTCTCCTTACTAAGATTATCAAAATTTAAGAGTTCTTCCTTGATGAGCTTGCTGAACTAATCTTTGATGGCATTTTCTATGTTGAGTTGTTAGGGATTGTCTTGTAAAAGATAACAACAAAGAGCCTTCATATCAACAAATATTTCATCTTCCAAAGATCCACCCTTTTGTATATAGGTTTGAAGGTCTATTGTACTATCTTCCAAGACCTTGAGACGCCACTCAAAACTATTGGACCAAGTCCGAGAGAGATTATTATTTGATTTTTTAAATATCTATTCAGAGAGAAGGATTTTTTCATCAATTAAAACCACGATCCTTAAATCTTGAATCATTCTAGACTATAAATTGGATTCCTTTTCTGCATTCTCAATCTTAGAATTCAAATTATTTTGGGCTTCCACCAAGATTTCATAAACCTTGTGGCTTTCATCAATGAAATTTAAGACATTTAGTAATAGATTTTAAACCCATGTTTCCTTAAATTTTCCCCTTTGAGTGTCCTTATGAATTTTATAAATGGTCTTAATATTAATTTCGCTTACTGAATTGGAAGATTGAAGGGATGCAATTAGAGTAGGGTCTAGAGAGAGGAAATATTTGATATAAGATAAGTAAGTTTGCAGTTGTTCCTCTAACTTCTATTTTTTTAATTTTCCTTTCTCAATCCTTTCAAATAATCAGGAGGTTGTTTCCCTCAGATTGTATATATCTATCTTTGGTGTCACTTCTCCCAATTATATCCTTGTTAATTCATAATCAACCACAATGATATCATTTTGACCTTTATGAATTGTGGGTTTGTAATCTCAACAAATTGTTGGCATGATGTATCTAATACAAGGTGATAAGTTTTTACTTTCTTTGGGGCTGAAGTACCTTGAAGGATATAAACTACAACATTCTAATATATAAAAATTGCCTTTGAATGTGTTTTTTTATTATTTTCAACCAAAGGTTGAACCCATGTGAATGAAGTATCAGTGATAACGACCTAAGTTAGATTTGATATAGGAAAATTTAGAGTGAGAGGAGGTGGTGAATGGGCTTGTACATGTATGATTTCAATAGAATGATATTTTTCACTTGATACATATGGATAAACAAGATCTCTCTTTATATCCAACTTCTTCCTCAGGTACTTCTTCCTCGACATTCTATGAAGGGAGTTCAGTAGGATTTTATTCCTCTTCTGGCATAGGGTCAAATCTTGGAGTGTGAATGTAAACCTTTGGGTTATGAGGTCGTTGGATTGGTGAAGAAGACATGTTTGGATGGATTTGAGAACCAATTTTTTTTCTGAAGCTTTGAATTCTTCCAATTTATTTTGTACCATATTTTAGTTCTGGAGATTATGGGTGCTAAAAATTATCAATGTTATCTTTCTCCTTCTAAGACTAGTCAATAATAGAAGAGAGTATGTTGAATACATTTTTCATATTCAGGCTCACACATGTTATAAACATCATCAACCATACCTTTTTGAACTTGATACAACTCAAACTCTTAATCTATTGAAGATTCATTCTTGTAAATGATATTCTCCTTCAAATTCATTATCATAATCTTTCTAATAATCTTCAATAGTAGAAAAATGATAGTATGTTGAGGAAAATGAAGATTATTTTTGATGAATTTATTTCTATCAAAAGAGGATATTTTGGAAAATGGATGTATATAGAAAGGAGCAATTGTTCTTTCAAAATTAAGCATCAATGCATAACCCGCACACATACCGCCAAGGGTGATGGGAAATTGGACTCCTTATACCTTTTTATCCATGTAAATTCTATCAAGAATATATAACTTCCTACATAAATCAATGAGAATAAGTTTATCAATTCTGTAGATAAGTATTTTTATGGAATTACTTCAAATTTTGTAACCCTAATATAGGAAAATATTTGAAGCTTGGATAAAAAGATGCCATATTTAGTCACCAATCGCTTGGACTCTTGATAAATTTAGTCAAGTGGTACATCCCTCTAATAATTTTAATTTGAACATGGTGAATGTGTATTCAACCTTCGAAGTGAATATTTTTATTCTCATAGGTCAACTGAGTATATTAATCATATATGGGTCTAGATAGATTTTGTATCCCTTGTATTGAAAGACCAATCCATATCCTATACTATGAAATGGTATACATCAAGTATGAAGTAATATAAAATGACTTAGTGTTATTCAACTAGGTGAGTTGAATATTTAAGTTCTCGAGATATTATTTCTCCCTAGTTTAAGGCCTATTTCCTTCGAAAATTAGGTTGATGAAGATGCTTATGCATTTGTGAAATTATTTGGTGGAAGGAAGTCCCATCACCCTTTCCAAGAGTGTGATTATGTCTGATAAATATTCAATAAAATAATTCCAGTAAAGAGTTTTGGAAAGTTTAGAAGGCCCTTTCTTCTTCTTATTTATCAAAGCATTGACAATCATGAATTGATACTTGTTGGGGATCAACTCATGCTCCTTTTGTTCCATTTCCAAAGTCAATACTTTAACATATGCAATGAAAACAATATCGAGTGCTAGATTGATGTGGTGAACATCTAATTGAGTAATAACTTGTCCCTATGGATCTCTCGATTCCTTGGTTTGAGAATTGAAACATGAAACACTGGCCAATACAATATCTACACATTGAACTAAATTAAGAAAACCACTTGCATGTGCTATACAAATGCTAAAAATCCTTTCTGTCAATGCAATTCTCTTATCATTTAATTTTTTCCCAAAAATATGGTACGTCCATATGCTTGACATCACTATCCACTATTTTAGAAATAATGGTTTCAAGAGAGGATATTGTCTCATACCTAGCATATTAGAACTTCATTTTGATGGTTAAGAATATTAATCAAGTAGTTTAGAGGGGGAGTGTGAAAAATAGAAGTGATTTTTTATAAGGGAAAATGAAATATTAGAGGAGAAAATTACTCAAAAAATACAAACAAGGATGACATTATTTATAGAAGCAAAGAAAATGGAGCTCTTGGTGAGATTCCATTAAAGGTTCCTTTAAATTTGAATTTCACTAGAGGGGAAATGGTACAGGGAAAAAAATGACTAGGGAAAGTGAAGCACAAGCGGGCATGGCTTAAAATTAATTTTAGGCAATATAAATGATTTTGAATATGACATGGCATTTGGTTTTTATATTATCCGAGACTCAAATGGTTATAACATGAACCCATAGAGCCCACACATTAAAAATGATTTTCCTTGGGTTATTCAAATTATTGGCTCTGAGAGGGAACTATGGAGCAAATCCATTTGTTTTTTTTTTATGCGATAAGCCTGATGTTTATTGTTAAATATTATTTTAGGCCTTTGGGAAGGGATGCAACCTCGAGAAAAAATGCAAAGGTACCAAAAGATGCTGAATTCTCTCCGAGTAAAACGTTTGAGACACTTTCTTTAGTTGGATATGTCTCTAGTCGGGGAACATAAAAACAAGGGATCACTTCCATGTGTTGCAGATGTAGAAAACTTAGTCAACTCAATTCCCAAGTCTAAAATAAATTATCTAATCATCGGTAAGCTTATGGAACAATGGAACAAGAGGAAAAATTACATTTGTTCCCCTAGGGTTGATTAAGTGATAAAGAGAAAAAATGACTCAAAAAATGGTTAAGTCCTAAAATGTAAATTTGAAAGAGGGACTCATTTTGTTATGTAAACTAATGTTTTAATTTTTTTGGGTAAATGTTTTATAATTTCACTTGTATGACAATAATTAGATCTAACTGGGAAAGTGAACTGTGATGGAAGTAATTTTTTGGAGACAAACAAATCCTAGAGAACCATAGAATATTAGATTTATATAGACAAGTACCTTATCCATTGGGCCATAGAGTCATATGGATTAACCATCTCAGAGGAGATAAGGAAACATAAGATAATGAGGAAAACAAATAAGACAAAAAGAGAGCACACAAAATGAATAAGACCAGAAGAAAACAAAACCAAAATCACATATATACATGCAGAGGACAACCTGCTTTTACTATTAATAAAATTTCAGATATTACCACTATAAGGAAATGGAAGATGTATCCCATCTAGATATGTAAGGTATTATGTATTATCACCACAAAAATGATGAATCTTGAATGGTCTGAGCCAAAGAGAGTCAAATTTTCCATGGATGTCTTTTTGTTCTCTTCTCTCATCCTAATGGAGAACTAAAACTCTAATTTCAAAATCCCATTAATTTTGCTTATTATTGGAGAATTTATTAAATATTTGTTGGTGTAACATAATATGATCAAAATAAATACATGTTATTCTTCTAACTTATTTAGATACATAATATTTTTATCTAGATAATTTTTGAAGGGTTGAACTTTAATGACCTATGCGAGGAAAAGGGCTGATAATTTTAGTGTAATGGGGATCTCAAAATTCAAACCATAAAGAAATTGAAAATGATACATACCTATTTAACTCTTATGCCATTTATATGATTGACCAATAGAAAATCATATAATTTCTTATGCCAGTTCCTTTGATTGTCATCAACAAATTTGCAAACAATAGTGACAATATTTTTGTTTATAGATTTTTCTTTCCTGTTTCTTTTTGGGTAGTAATATGAAGAGTGAAACAAGGAAATACTATAACCATAGAAAAATCCAATTAGTTCATGTGAAGATAAATTTGGAACATTATCTATGACAATTTTATGAGGTACTTTGAAACTAACCAAAATGTTCTCCTTTACAAAATTACAGACCACTTTTGAAGTTTTTTGTTTCAATGGGATAGCTTCAACCCACTTTGTGAAGTAATCGATCACTTTGAGAACATGACTATGACCAAAATTTTAATGAGGATTTAATTTATGAATGAAATCTAACCCCCACTACTGAAATGATTATTCAATTATCATTGGTTTGAAAGGAAAAATTGCAAGCTTTGGCCTACCAACATATTGTTAACAACCATCAGAATTAGATACCCATTTTCCAACATCTCTAAAAAGTGGAAGACAATAATATCAACCCCTCAATATTTCATATTTCGTAATTGGAGAATAAAAAATTCCTCCACATCCCTGATTGTGACATGCTTTCAACAATATTTTTTATGCTCTTTATCCACACATCTCAATAAATGTCTGTCAATACCTCTTTTGAAAAGATATTTGTCCCACAACATAAACCTTACAAATTTGATCTTATTTTCTCTCTTTTTCTTAATAATGATATGGGGAGGCCATTCTTCATAATTCAGGAAGTGTGCAATATTAGAATATCATTCATCAATGGTATTGAAAAATAATATTGTAGGTACTTTATCAGAAACATTATTCTCTTTAACATTTCTCTTATTTTTGTGATCAACCGACATAGTCCATTGCCTCAAACTAATTTAGTTGGATTGATATCAATGTCATACTCTTAAATTTTTTCAATCAAATTACCTCTTTTTGTGCCAATTTATTGTTGAGTGAGAATAAATTTCACAGTAGGATCTGGTACTAGAACAATTGAATGTGAATTCAAAATATAAAATTTGAATTGTTTAACTTCTTTGAAAACAACAAAAGTATGTTTTTTAATCTAGGAGTATTTTAGTTCTTTCAAACCTTAACTCATGAAAGAAATTGGGGAATAAAAAAATTCCTCACTTTTATAAACCAAAATAGAGGAAAAAGTATGCTCGAAAGAATAACATTAGATGATAATACCCTTATCAAAATAAGGACAAACTAACATAAGGGCACTTACTATAACAATCTTAATATATAAAATGCTTACTTTACTTCATCGATTTAATAAAAATCATTCTTTTCCATCATCATGTTATCAATGTGTTGAGTAAGCAAAACAAAGTCAGGATTAAACCTTATGATAAAATTCACCTAAACAAAGAAGGAATGAACTCCTTGTTTACTAGTAGGAAGTATTAGTTTTTGTATGTCTTGGACTCTTTCCATATGTTCTTAATCCCATAATTTGATACTATATGCCCAAATAAATTTCCTTTTTTACTCTAAATATTTAATTCTTGGGATTAAGAGAAAACCCACAAGCTTTGCACTTTTACAATTCTTGTTCCAAATGATTAAGGTGATCCACGCTTTTATGTGAAAAAACTATTAGGTCATCGAGGTATACCACTATGCACTTATTCTTGAGGTCATGAAATGTTAAATCCACATCCCTTTGAAAAGTTCCTCCCACATTAATTAGTCCAAAAGGAATCCTTCTATAGCTAAATGTTCCCCAAGAAGTAGTAGAAGTTATTTTATGTCGATCCTGCATTGCTACCTTTATTTGATTATACCTAGAAAAACCAACTAACATAAATAGCTTTTTTGATCTAGTAACAACTTGTAAAATCTAATCCATTATCGAGAGAGGATAATGATCCTTGAGGAGTCTGATTGAGATTACGAAGTCAATACATATCCTTATTTCCCAATTTTCTATTGAACATGTACTATATTAGCTATCCACATTGAATGGTGAATAATAAAGATGATTTTCGAATTCAACATTTTTTGAATCTCTTCATAAATTTTCCTAATTTTTTTTGGGTTATGATGTCTCTACGATTTTTCTTAAATGGATAAACTCCTAAATTCAGAGGAATGGAATGTTGCATCTCTATAGATTTGAAGGATTTTTAAATCAGCATATGAGTAGGCAAAAACATCTACATAATATTTGAGGAGAGTAACAAACTTCCTCTTTTTTCTAGGAACAACATTTGTTTATATTAACATGCCTAGGGATTTCTTGGGACATGATATTCACTTTTTTAATTTAGCTAATTCATGGGTTTTCTATGATGACATAATTCTCACAAATCGATCATGTTTGTAAAATATTTATTCTAAAGATACCATTCCTTTTTGGATTTTGTTTCCTTTCAATTTTATGAAGCCTTCTTGATCTACCTCTCTCAATTCCTTCTTATCTTTTTGAAAAAACAAATTCCCTATAATCCAGCGTCACCACCTTCAATATACAAATTAATGAAATTATCCCTTTGTTCGAGGAAATAAATGATGCCTTTTTCATCAAAAAAGCTTTCCAATTCTTAGAATTATTAGGAATACTAGGACAAAATACCATTTCAATGGTATATTTTTGCTTCGCAAATTTAAGATTTAGTACTAGAAGTGATACAAACGCTGCTAAGGTATATGATTTGACATTATTTTATATTAACACAACATTGATTGGAAAAGATTATAAAAACTCAATATAGTTCTAGACTATATTCTTTTAATGTTTAAAACTTTCATTTTTAACTTGGAACAAATTGTTTAACCACAAGATCAACATAACCTTGAGATTTTTAATTATTTATTATTTCTTCAACTACTTTGATAACAAGAAGAAATTATTTGTATTAAAAATTATTATTAGTATTTATGAACCACAAGTTGTAAGAAAAGGAATGGACCTTTCCTTGAGGAGAAACAAGTAAAACACATGTTCGAAAGCCAACGAAAAAAAAAATTCCATCAAGTTCCAACATATAAATTTAATTGGGATATTCTTGTGTAACAATGGAAAAATTAAGGCAAGTTTCAAACATAATCATGTAGTTATCATGACCCATATCTTGATATAAAATATCAGCTCTAGGATAATTAATTTTTTGAACTACGTATGTAGCATGTATTTTTGGAACTAATTTATTCATTTCAACTTTGAACGCTTATTTCACTAAATCTGGATTCCAATATTTCAAGTATTGGAAGAAATCCATCTCCGTTTTTGCGTATATTGGATTCTATTTTTGTCTATACTGGATTCTATTATTACTATTATTGGAATCCATTAGTAGCAATGTTGGATTCCAATATTTTCATTATTGGACTTATTCTAGTTCCAATTTCACTATTATTGGATTCAATCTCGCTATTATTGGATTCCAATATTGTTATTATTGGATCCCAATATCTTTATTATTGGATTCAAATTTGGATAATATTGGATTCCAATAATGCTATTATTGGATTCCAATTTCACCACTAATGTAATCTAATTTATAAATCCTGATTTGTGGATTTTAGTTTCACTATTTTAGGATTTCTATTTTGTTATTATTTGAATCCCTCACATAAGCCAAGTGGACATTATCTTACATAAGCCTAGCGGTTGCTAACTTATATGAAAAAAACACATGCTAGGTGAAATATTCCTAGGGCGTTAAAGTTACATCTACCTTGCGGCCACTAAGTTACATTTTCCTTATACCACTAAGTTACATTTTCCTTGCGGCCACTAAGTTACATAAGCCTTGCGGCCTCTAAGTTACATAAAAAGACGATAATCCTAGAGACCACTATCTTACATAAACGTATAGGTGTAGTCACAAAATCACACACTTACTATTACATTAATACCACTGGGTATGTTATTTTATATATGGATCTGCATAGTAAAATTATTCACTAGTGACCCATCCTTTAGTCTTGTTGTCAGTTAGTCATGCATCATTGTTGTTTGTCTGGTTCAGTCGTCATTTGTCTCTATAGTTTTGGGCATCTTTTAGGGTGTCTCAGGTGTCATAATTTTCTCAGTTGTTGTCTTTAGGTCTATGTTGGGGTGCCTAGGGTTGCATTGGGGGGCACCTCGAGGTCCCCTAGTTCATGATTTTAGCCACCCGTATCATCGTAATTTGTGGTATTAATTTGTATGTTTGAGATCGGTCTTAATGGTTACCCACACATTCCCGTAGGTTGTAGTCAGCACTTTCGGGTCACTAGTGTCAAAAGTTGAATAAGAAATCCCTATATAAACACAACATACTCACTACATTAGAGGCGGACATCTTACTATCAAGGGAAACTATCTACTAAGGCAAGGGACTGCATTTGGGCATCTTCTACATCTGTATAACACAAGCATAGGGGAAAGGGTTGTATTATTTCTATTCCATCCCCAATTTTACATTTTACTATCTAGTTATTTCCCCTACTACTACGGCATTGGCTTTAGGGAATCCTAGGTAAAAAAAATTAAACACACACGCACATAGAACTACATGGGGTCCGAAATTTAGTGCAACGATTAGTGGAAGACCACTAGTTTGGAAGCTGAGGTCGAGTCGACCTATTCATATGCATTTTTATTTTTAGGAATTAATTTTTTGAATAGGGTTTTGTAAGTAAATATTCATGTGACATCTACAATGACATAGACAACACTTTTGTGACACCTGTGCGATAGGAGCGAAGGTATTGCAGAGATATTGCGACACTTTGCCGAATTCAAGTTTTGAGCTTTTATGCATTCTACAACGTCCAGATTATAGACCGGGGTGCCCTAATATCCTCCCAGGTGCCTCAGTATAAGAAAATATCCAGTTTTTTCCCTTCCTGAGGCCATTCAGTCACAACTTTCCTAGTCCGCATACTAGTCTGCTACATTCTAGCACACAACGAGGTAAGTTAATTCAATGTTAGTACCATATCCCTCTTATTTCCATTATTTCAATACATTCCAATATCAAAATAAAATATTTAGATCTAAAATTTCAATATAACTTTTAGTTTCTATTTATATTAACTCATAAAATAGGAAGAAAACCCTATTTTTAGTTAATCATTTTGGTGAACCCTACGTTTTGAACATTTTTTTTTCATCTTCTTTCATACCCTAGTGGTTAGCCATAGTTTTTATTTTTCCTTATCATGTCTCATTTTATTGTTAACCCTATCTATGATGAGAGTGCCATAATAGAAATTAAGGCTTTATATAGTTCTTCTATGATCTTACCTGATGATACTCAACAAGCCCTTTTGGATGGCCAATAATGTGTGCCAACTAATCCTGCCGATTCTCCTATAGGATTATGCCTTGTTGATGACACTGTTACTTTCACTCGTTGTACGCCATGCCATCCAGTTGCATGTGATCTTTCTTATTCTTCTTTTGATATGCCACCTGATATTTTATATCCCTCTATCATTGATTATTTATTAGGAATTGATTCCCAATAAGGTGTCTCTCCTACCTCTCATCCAACTACTCATATAGCTACTCCTATGTCTTCCGCTTTCTCGATAATTCTCCTCATACATCCCATTAAAGCATGCATTCTCCTTCATATTATATTGATGATCCTATTGATTATTATGACCATAACACTATTTATGGGACCTTACCTTCTATTAATAAACATCATGGGTCTCCTTCTTTCCATACTGCTGCATGTGACTCTCCCGCTTCATTGTTATCCTCTCCTGAGGTTGCATCTAATATTATACATGAGTCACCCCCCACCATTGATTCTTCTCCTTCTATTCCCACATCATCTACCTCTCCTACTACATCTTCACCTATTGAGGGTTATTTCTTTATCACCACACCTACTAGGGTTTGTGTTTATACTAGTCATACTACCACTCCTACATCCACATCTACCACAACACCATTAGCATCCAATTCCTACTATATCACCTCTTGACATTCCCATGATTACCCATAATGGAAAAATTCAACCACTTAATACATTATTTCCATCTCCTACCATCCCCTCACAGGATATCCTATCCCTCATGCATGTTATAGGACAACTCCAATCACAAGTTCATACTCTTACTTTAGAAAGTAGATCCTATTATGCCTCTATTGACAACAACTCTTTACATGGAAATCCTGTTCCTAAAAAGATTCATAATTTTTCCTTCCCAAAATATTTTGTCATGCCTACTTTCATATGTTTTGATGGTACCAATGATCCTCATGATCATATCCTACATTACCATACACTTATGGTTGACTACTCTAATGATTGATTGTTGCTTAAGGCCTTCCATTATAGTCTTACTGATGAGGCACTATAATGGTGCACCCACTTAGCCTTTGGGTCAATTAGTACTCTTTATGACATGGAGGATGCTTTCTTCCGTCGATTTATTCTTAACAATGGTCCTAGGGTTATGTTGGTGAGAAAATTTGTCAGGTGGAAAATTAGGTGTCTCCACCAATGTTCTCTGTGCTACGCCCTCTGCATTGAATGGTACAACTCCCATTATTGAATGTAACTAATCCTAATACTATCTAACTACTATGGGTGGAAAATTTGGCCAAGGATCACACAAGAACACTCCACTGAACCTATGGTAAAGTGATTGTATGAGGTATAAGGGAGAAAATTACAATGATGAGGGTAAAGGAGAGAATGCAAGTGAGGAAGATTACTGCCATGAGTAGATTTCAAAGAACACACCCGAAGTAACTGGAGTAGTTTGAAATTAAATATAGAGGAAAGCAAAATGAAGCTAGCGGGATCTATGAATCAATACAAAAAGTCTTTAGATTCACTTACTAAAGATACACAACTCTTACATCACTATGCTTGCAAAGTGCATAAATGAGAGAAGTGGAAGAAAAAAATGCTTATAACAACTATGCTTATCATGCCAATGATGAGAGGAAACCATGCATACAAAGCTGCACACATTCATACATCTTAGAAAGCAGAAAATCTATTCCTTGATTGTCATTTACACATGTTATACAAATAAAGGGAAAAGAAGAAAGCATGTAGCAAAAATGTAGCTTTATTTCATGTATATAGATGACACAAAGTCCAACAACATATCACAATCCACTATTACTACCAAGAAACAATATTCAAAATATGGAATCCTTTAGAATGGAGAAGCCATCCCAATTTATAGTAATCTGAATTGTCCTTTCACCTCCCTCACATGAATCTTCATTTTCACATTCAACTTGTGACCTTTTGTTTTCCATGAATTAAGTATTTCCCTTTTATTTTTGAGAAAATAATTTTACAATTTAAAATAGGTCACTTAAGTGAATAAGATGAAATACAATTATTAATATCAACAAAGAATTAGAAAGGAGAGAGAAAGGAGAGGGAGAAAAAGAGAGTAGAAGAGAAAGGAAGAATAGTTATAAGCTAAGTATGTTTGCAGTTGTTCCTCCAACTTCTATTGTTTTTTATTTTCCTTTCTCAATCCTTTCAAAGACTCAGGAGGTTATTTCCCTCAGATTGTGTATATCTATTTCTAGTGTCGCTTCTCCCAATGATATCCTTGTTAATTCATAATCAGCCACAATGATATCATTTTCACCTTTATGAATTGTGGGTTTTGTAATCTCAAAAAATTGTTGGCATGATGTATCTAATACAAGGTGATAAGTTTTTGCTTTATTTAGGGCTGAAGTACCTTGAAGGATATCAAATAAAACATCCTAATATAGAACAATTTCCTTTGAATGTATTTTTAATTATTTTCAACCAAAGGTTGAACCCATAAGAATGAAGTATCAGTGATAACAACCTAAGTTAGATTTGATGTAGGAAAATTTAGAGTGAGAGGAGGTGGTGAATGGGCTTGTACATGTATGATTTCAATAGAAGGATATTTTTCACTTGATACATATGGATAAACAATATCTCTCTTTATATTCAACTTCTGCCTTAGGTTACTTCCTCCCTCCACATTCTATGAAGGGAGTTAAATAGGATTTTCTTCCTCTTCTGGCATAGGGTCAACTCTTGGAGTGTGAATGTAAACCTTTGGGTTATGAGGTCAACTTTGGAGCATCCCTGAATATTTGACATTGATGGAGACATTCTTCAAGATCCATTACAATTGAGGCAATGTGACTTCGGATACCGGTTAGGGACTCTAAATTGTTTTTGTTGAAGGAAAGAGGACCACTTGCCTTCTTCTTGACCATCTCCTAGAATGTGATGATGAGTTATTATGATGATGATTCTTCATTGAGTGGGGGTAAATCAAACCTTTGAACACAATGGTGAACTTCATTCAAGATTCTAGAGACGTGATACTCGTGGGAGTCCAACTTGGATATGACATTTTTGAGCATTGCATATCGTGCATCCAAGATGCGGATCCAAACTTGAGACAAGTCATGGACAATTGATATGAACACTCCCTTAATCTCAAGGGATTGGGAGTTGAAATAAATCATGTCGAATAACAGTGGGAGCATCTCATCTAAATGACCGACTTCCTTCTCAAGCTTATTCTTTTCCTTGTTTACTTCGCAATTTTTATGAGCATATTTGATGAGAGAAATGATGTCAGACACAATGCCTTGCCTTGCTCAATGATTTATTCAATAAAATTTTTATAGGATTTCCCACAAAATCATGTATTCATGTGTTTTATTGATTTTCTTGGGTTGGTACCATTAATTAGAGGGATATCTTCAATCAGAAGGGGGGTGTTGATTCTGCTCCTGAGAAGGGTTGAATGTATGCATTGAGAGCTCTTACATGTTCCTCCAATTGCACAATGGTTTGCTTGTATTATTTGATCTGAGATAGAAGAAATGAATTATATTCTTCAAATAGATGAATGTCACCTTCATGAGAATCTTGACCTAATGAGATGTGGGTCAACTCATAATCAGATGGAGTCATTTCCTCTATGGGCTTGTCAGTCTTAGGCCTGAAAAATTCAACATAATAATTACTTAAGGTGTCATTGAAGAAGCGAGAAGCTACCTAGGATTTATTTATTCACTTGGGTTTCAAAATTCCAAATATTTCTACGAGACTGGGAATGGTATAAAGTTGCGTTGTTCTTGGCCCACTCTCAAGCACTTCTTGAATCCATGGAAACAACTCTTCGGGAGTTACCGCAACGTCTATCACCGAGTTGCTTGCAGAAGCTTGCCTTGGAGATAGATATTTATCACCTTGAGAAGACATAATCAGATGTTTGTGCAGAGGAGGATACTACTACGGAATACTTCTTCTTGTCATGAGAAGCTCAATCTAACCAACTTTCCTTGGCCCACTTAACCAGCTCTTCCAACTCACCGAGCTCACTGACTTAGCTTGTCTTGAACCAAATCACCAAGGGGAGAGTAGGTGATCTTGACCAGAAAAATTGAACTTCATGGTGGAAAATCTGAGATATATGTCATTATGGAGGTTAAAACAAGTTCCTGCAAATGATACTAAAAAGCTGCTATTTTTGGAAATCGGGACCGGGGTTCTTTATTAGGGCAGTTACTTTTTTAGTCCGTTGTCTTCACTGGAATGTTTCCTTCACATTCCGAATCTACCACAAATGTTTTGGGGTCATCTTGAAGAAATTTCCATTTTTGGAAATATTCTTTGTTGATTTTTTCTTTTTTGCGCTTTTTCACCTGCGTGTCCTAGTTTTTTGTTCTAAAGGATTTCAATGCATGTTCTTTTGGAGGAGTTTTCCATTTCTGGAAACTTACTAAAACTGGAAAGTTTGAACTAGAGAAACTTGATATTTTTATAATATGAAAATTAATGTGTCATATTGATGAGAAAAACATGGATTCTTTCTGGGTTTTCTCTTCTGATGATCTGTTCAAAATTTCAGTCAATCTGACGCACAGTTTGATGACAACTGAGAAAAAATCATCCTAGAGCTGAAATATTTGAATGATGATGTAAAATATCCTAATCACATTTGGGATTTTTGTTTTCTTATTCTTCAAGGAACTTGGGTGAGGAATATCTGATCAAAATTTCATTGAGATCAGGTGTATGGTTTGAAAGATATGAGTGTTTTCTTGTTTCCGTGCCCTAGGGTGTCTGCCATCTCTTGTCCATGGATTTATTTTGAAAAAACCTCTGTTTATTACAAAACCAACGTGGGAGGATTATAAAATGATGTATGATGTTTTGGAGAAGGTGTGGCAGAAATATAAATGGAATATTTGAGAGCTAATTATCTAGCAGTGGAGGAAAATAGTGCGTGCGTGAAGTAAGAAGCAGGTGACATTAAGACAGTTAGAAAAATTTACAAAACTTTGAAGGATTGGAATGTGAAACACTTTATTGAACCTATTGCACCAAATATTTGGTGAAATTGGTGTAGAAAATTTCTCCCTATGCTGATTGGGCCATGTGGCGGAGTGTGGTTGGTTGGAGCGGAAGCGGGAAATGAAGCCTAGAGGGTTTATTTGGAAAGCAAAAGCTAAAAATTGGTCGTATGGAGGGTCCAGGGGTAAAAATGAGGTAGGGGAACATTTTATTGCACCCATTTCACCAAATATTTGGTGAAATTGGTGTAAAAAGTGCTCCAATTTACCATTGGTTGGATTTCCAACTTGAAAAATGGCTAACTGTTGGAGGTTGTGCATTGGATAACGAATTGTTGGGACCATATCTGGAGTTCCAGGAGGAGTTTTTCGATGAAATTTTATATGATATTAACTGAAAATTTCCTTTTGAATCCAATGGTGGAGGTATCAGATATTGATTATTCTATTTGAGCCCTTAAAAATAGGAATTGTGTTCTAGCCTCTTATTTGTGCATGAGAAAAACTGCTGCAGACCTATTGCACCAAGGTGTTGTGAAAAATATGATTTCACCATATTTATGGGATTGGAATTAAATTTATGAAGGTATATTATTTGGCTCCTAACTCCATCTGGAGCTCCTAGAATCACCTGAGCTTCGGGTATATTATTTAGGGTATGGTTGTCATGCTCAGAAATTGTGAATTTCCTTGGTGCACATTTACATGACAACATGTTACAAATGACCACATTCAACCTTACATAAAGGCTCCGCTGAAAACATCAAGGATTATTTTTATGCTTCAATTCTTGTATACACCATCTCATTTTCCAGCCCAAAGTGACTTAGAAAAGCAATTCATCTTTTGTCGTGGCCTTATTCCTCCACTTAAGCAAAGGCTACAATATGAAACTTGTGAGTCATTCATTCTCTTGTGTTATAAGGTTATCGATCTAGAATAATATATTTCATCCTCACATGTCGTTAGACCCCACATGTTTCATCTACTTATTAGTCTATCTTTGGGGCACCACATGAGGTGCCCTTGTCCGTGATTTTAGGCACCCGTGTCATCGTAATTTGTGGTCTTAATTTATTTGTTCAAGGTCAGTCTTAACAGTTTACCCAGTGCATTCCCTAGGTCATAGTCAACATTTTCGGGTCACTAGTGTCAAAATTTGAACAAGATATCCCTATATAAACATATCATACTCACTACATTAGGGGCGAACATATTACTATCAAGGGAAGCTATCTACTAAGGCAAGGGACTACATTTGGGAATCTTCTACATCTGTATCACACAAGCATAGGGGGAAAGGGTTGTATTCTTTTTATTCCATCCACCATTTTAAATTTTACATCTAGTTATTTCCCCCTACTTCTGCATTATTGGTGCTAGGGCATCTTAGGCACAAAATTACACACACACACACACACATATAGAACTACACGAGATCCGAAATGTAGTGCAACGATCAATCGTAAGACCACTAGTTTGGTAGATGAGGTCAGTCCGACCTATTCATATGCATTTTTATTTTTTTAGGAATTGATGATTTGAATAGGGTTTTGTAGGTAAATATTCACGTGTCATCTACAAAGACATAGACAACACTTTTGTGACACTTGTGTGACATGAGAGAAGGTATTATAGAGATATTGTGATAATAGAAAATTCAAGTTTTGAGTTTTTATAGTCTACAACACTCGGATTACGAGACCGGGTGCCCAGGGCACCCCAAAGTATCCTCCCAGTGCCTCGATGACGGGAAAATATCCGGTTTTGTCCTTCTTAAGGCCATTTAGTCACAACTTTTGTAATCCACATACTAGTCTGCTATAGTCTAGCACAAAAGCGATGTAAGTTAATCCAAGGTTAGTACAATATCCCTATTATTTCCATTATTTCAATACATTCCAATATCAAAATAAAATATTTAGATCTAGCATTTCAATATAAAATTTAGTTTCTATTTAGATTAACTCATAAAATAACAAGATAACCATATTTTTAGTTAATCAATAGGTTGTTAACTTACATAAGCCTAGCGGCTGCTATCTTACATAAGCGTATAGGTTGTTAACTTACATACTAGCCTAATGGTCGCTAATTTACACAAGAGTAGATTTGTCTAGGTGAAATATTCTAGCGGTTGGAAAGTTACACTAGCCTACTTGTAACAAGTTTCATAAGCCTACCCACTGCTAAACAACATAAGTCTAGTGGATGCTAAGTTACATAAGCCTAGGTGCCACAAAGTAACATCAGCCCAAGGGTTATATTTGAAGGCCACCTATGCTTGTCACACAATTTTTAGATGGCAGTAATTTTACAATATTTCCCTTTAAAAAATACAAAATAGTAGTTAATTAAATACTTAAAATTTATATTTATTTAATATTTTATGTATATTATATATTGATATAATTTTTATTTAAATCTATATAAAAAATGATGGTAATATTGTAAATATGCAAGTTAAGTGTGATAAAGTCAACTAATTTTATGCTTTCCCATTCGTAAATCATAAATAAAAACAAAGAGTTAAGAATTACATTAAATAAGTTGTTTTGAGGAAATGGATTCAAAAATATATTTCATAGGAAATCAATCCTTCGATAAAATTACATAAGAATTGATTATTGATTATTGTTCTTGAATTTGTGTAAGGTATTTTGGATAGCTTCATGACCCCGATTCAGTATTTTAATTTGATCTCCTTTCCATATTTTTATTAGAATCCATGCCAGATGATGTTGTCTATATCAATATCTGATGTGTCCCTTGATTTTCGCCACCATTGATTTTTATTTAAGAATTCTTAGTATCTTTATTTTTCTGTATTTCCTTTTCCTGTGGGTTCCCTCCAGTGCAACCTTATATTTTGAGTGTTTGTGTGAACATCTTGTATTAGTTTAGTTCTGCCTTGCCCATCCATATAGGTACATTATCATTAGTTGGTATTACTAGTATCATCTTCCCAACATTCACATCTACTACTAGGTTGAACTCCTCTCGAGGTCTATCAAAAATAAGCCCAACATATATATCCTTATTTGAAAGGAAATTTTGACTATAGTAGCTATCCATGTCAAGATGTGGTGCACCCACTATCTGATCATACATTGCGCTATCCTAAATTGTTTTTGGAAAAATAATCTTTCCTCGTCATGCTGAAATTGCCAAAGGGATTCTCTAGGGAACGTAGAACATTTTTCTAATATGCAATTTTCGGAACCCAGTATGCTTCTACACCATCAATTAAAATATTTTCCCAGTGTGTGATGTATGCATGAATTCCTCTCTACATGTTTGCCATCTATTTTAGTTCTTTGAATGGTGCCAATGGAGGATCCCCTTCGAGCAAGAAAGGTTTCTCATCCGTTTTCCAAATATTAATTGAGGATGACCAATCGAATCCATGATTGATGCTTTGAAATCCATGACAGAATGTCTTTGACATAGAATTTAAACATCTTTGGTTTTATTATACCACGATCTTATGGCTACCATCTAGCAGGTTTGGTTCCACAAAGGCCTTAAAGTCGTAGAATTCCTCAATAAGGTACAAAGTGAATGTGTTAGAATCCTCTTGGAGTGTTATGTAGGTGTCCATTATTTTGGAAAAGAGAATTTATCTAATTTTCACAATGTTGTTGACAATCGACCTAATGTCCCATCTATGTCTTCATGCGTGTGACCCACTTTGGAAGGAAAATCACATACACTTTGTTGAAAAACCTTCTAGTGTCAAAGATGGATACAAATGTGTTGGTTGGATATTTTGTCAATCCAAAATATGAAGTTCAACCACAGTATGTGGGATTAAATCCCTCCTCAAAGACAGGTGAGGCTACCTATTTATTACTAATCTAAAACACAGCATAAACAATATATACAATATTCACACTAATCTAACCATTGATGTTGGGATAGAATCCCAAAATCCATATCCACACAATTCAAAGGTATTGCTTTTCAGTAAATGGGTGGGTCAGAAACTATTACAATGAAAGAAGCACAATGGAAAGGAAATGAGAGGAACGTATTTTCTTTCAAGTAAATGCAGAGCACGAAATAATCATACGAGCTTTAGATCACAGATATAATGTTTGAAATGATTAAAAGCACCAAGAAACTAAACAAATAATAGCTTAAGATTATGAAGATAAGAACAATATCTTAAGAAACACACATCTCGACAACACAAAGTTTGCGAAAATAGTATCAATTCCTATTCCTTAAATGATCAAAAGAAAACACAAAAGTTTTCCTTCTTCACAATAGCTTCCAATGTTCAAAAATCACCCCTTGGAATGCAAAAGCATCCCTTATTTATAACAAAAGGAGAAGAGAGAAAATAGGATAAATCCTAGAAAATAGCATTCTTTAAAAGAGTTCTATTTTGCTTGACTCTCACGCAGGAGACCAAGTCAAAATATGATTCAAAAATGTGACGAAACAGAAATGAAAAAGACATGTCAATTTCAAGATTGAAATGACATGTTGCATTGGGACTTAATCTGAATCGTCATCCTTTGCTCCTTCACCTTTCTCTTCTTCCCAAATTGAGCACTTTTGTTCGAAACTCTTGGAACTTCCAGATTATGCCTTGCATTTCATTTTCATCAGGAGCAGCGGAATAATCATTCAAAACTTCACAGGTTTCATGGGTATCACTGGCATTACCAGGAAGTTTCTTCAATCTCTTGCTGATTCTCCTCAAGGCCTCCAAAGAATGTTCGATCTTTACAAACCTGTCGATGATTTCAATACCAAACCCGTGAGTTGGTTCATGTTGAACAGATTCTTGAACTTGTTTGAAAAGATCGTCAGCTGATAGGATGCCCGAGTTTCCAATTGACACCTTTGGACAAATATTCAACAACTCCTCTTCAAGATCGCTTCTGCCATCAATCAATTGATCCCTTGATTCTCTCAATTTGCCTGAGCTTCATTGAGAATCTTCACCCCGAACTCCGATGGCTTTGGTCAATTGGAAATGCTTATCCACATGTGGGATAACGCCTTCTTCTACCAAGAGGTGTGATGGTATTTGCTTTAATACTTGGAGAGCTTCGTAAGTCAAATCAAGATGTCCAATTTCTTGAGAGAAATCATTGTCCATCTTTTCCCCATCACTTTGAATATTTCCTAAAGATTGATAGACCTCCACGATGTCTTGATCTAATTCCTTCCCCGCTGGAGTAGCCTTTGGATCCATTCATCGATCACCCTTCCTTTTTGTTAATCTTCTCAATGATAGGCATTGCGATGAGAAATCGAATCTAACGAGGGACAGAGGAAGATGGTATGGATTCAAGGGTTTTAAGAGCTTAAGCAAAATTTTTCACAATTGCTCCACCTTTCCTTTAAGCTCATCTCTCTGTCTTTTGTTTCCTTCAACACGGCACAACATGTTGGTAGCATCCTGTGGATCTGTTGTGCCCCTTCAGTTATCACTTTCCTAGAGCCACCCTGGTTATTTGATAATCGAGAGGCTGTTATGTCCCCTTTAGTTTTTTCATTGCGGGGTGGCGATCTCTGCAAACTTATGCCCTGAAGCGTGCACCAAAACCCTTGAAATCTGTTTTGGGTTTCTTGGCTGTTTTTAGCGTAGAGGCTTTGAGTGAGCTAAAATCAAAAGTGGTAAGGGTACAATTACCTTCCTCTTCTCGGGGTTTGCTCGAGTAGCCATTGTGGCGTATCGGAGGAATAACCACTATTGAAGGAGTTGGTATCATACTATCGTGGGGAGAAGGATCCATTAGCAGAGGAGAAAAAGTTACCAATGTGGTAGCAGATTCAATAAAGAGAGGCACGAGAAGGGGGCATGTTGGTGATTGTTCTGGTCCCAGCGAGAGAGGGGTGAGAGTCCGAGAGAAAATACGGCCATGAATGAAGAAGTAGATGGGGAAAGAGGAGGCGAAGTGGTTGTGAAGGAGGAAGTGTAGATCCCGACTCCAAAGCACGAGATGCAAGAGACAAGGTCCCTTGAGTTGGAAAGTCACAGATGGTGGAACTAAGCGGCTGGTTCACTTCTCCTTCCAAAGAAATTTCTCCTATTTTACGGTGGTGTTGGTGATTCGGCACATTCACCATTTCAATTTGGAGAAACAATTGAAGAGATTTATCTTTCCTTTCTCTTCTTGACAAACTTGACCTTTATAGGGCCCTTAGAAGGTCTTTTGTCTTTTCCCTTTTTGGAGGGCCCCGCCTCGCCATTTTGCCTAACTTTGAAAATTTATCATCTTTAAAACTCATTCCCAAGAGGAGAGCAAAACTTTGGTACGCGTGAGAATCGGGGCTGACCTATCGTAATGGAGGCTTTTTCTTTGCGAGACAATCAATAGGTGGGAAAACATATTGATCTTCATTCGATTCATCATAGGAAGGATCTAGAACACTTTCATTGTCGCTAGTACCTTCACGGTAAATTAGCGAGCTCAAGCGTTTGAATCTCAGCAAGTTTTAATCTGCTATGATCCTTTCTCTCGGGAGAAACTTCATCTTGTAGATCAATCCAGGATGTCTTCTACACTTGGCACATGCAGTGCGAGTTCCATAGGCCTTAAGGACTCCTCGAAAGTCAAACCCGTCTCGGGGCTTCATGTGCTTCTTCAACTTATCCTGAAGCTCATGGACAACATTCTTAGCTTTCACCCACTCGAACAAGTGTATCTTCCAATAGAAATTGGGAAAGATACAACAGACCTTATGTTTACTTTGTTGGAATTTGTGAAAATCCAACAATTGCCTAACCAATTCCATCAGGATTAGTTTGTCCCCTGGATACCGGGGAAAACGGAAAGGATCCCCTGGGCACATGACTACCCGAAGATATGTGAACTTCTTGAACTGCAAGAAGACACAACCCCATTTGGAAACTTCAGCCCATGCCTCATATGAGACTCTTGTTTTCCTTAATTCAGGATTTAACTGCGAGATGTTTTCGTAAAAGAAGGCGTCATTTACCCTTCGAATTGATCTTGGGACCCTTTCCTTGTCGGTGAGGAAAATAATGATAAACATGGTTCTTTGTCTTGCTTCCCTTGGTATCGACAGGATAGTTCCTCATGCCATTTCTTTGCCATACAGTGACATATGAGGACATATAAAACTTTCCCGTAGATAAAAGCTGTTCTCATCGGGAATCTATCTCATTACTAATGAGAGTGCCCCAATCAATTCCTTGGTGATTCTTCTTGATGGTGATCATGAATTGATACATCCACCCTTGGAAAAGATTTGATTTGGGTAGACAAAAACCCGACTCAACAGAGTGATGATGTCGTTGATTTCTGAATGAAATCACTTCTTGGGACAAGCCTTGGGAATGGAGACGGCCGGTTTGGCTTTGATCGGGGAACTTCTTATTTACGTGCTTTATACAATCTTCGATCATTATCCCAAGCTTTCGAGATGACTTGATATCTAACTCTGTCCATATTCTTCAAAATTTAGTAGCTTGAGGAGGTCATTGAAGTACCCTCCGTCCCAACTTGATCACAACTTCTCCTTCCTGGTTTCTCACGGAGCGAGAAGTAGAGTCATAACTCGAGGCGAGCTAAGATGAATTCGGGGCGAGCGAGACATAGCGAAACCCATAGCAAAGAGGTAAAACACTATCGGTTATCGATTTCATCCATGGAGTTTGGGAAGAGCTCTTCACCCTACTCCGAAATCCTCTATATCTATATTCCAGAGCTCGTATCTCGGATTTCATAATTGCAATCGATATAGGATGGAGATTCTACCTTTACGAACTTGTATTTCATCCTCCCTTCCTTACTTAGTCTTTTCTGCGATGGACCGGGGGTCCGACATGAGGATTTTGAAGGAGGAAAGTTTTAGAGATCGGAGAGATGTTGCACCGTGAAAAGCCCGACCCTTTGGAGATCGGAAAGGTGGAAAAACCTTGACACCTTGAGGAGGATGTTGGGGAGTATAGAAAACCCGACACATTGAAGATGTCGGAAGCTTGAAATAACCTGACACTATGAAGATGTCGAGAGACTTTGAAAACCCGACACTTTGAAGATGTCAGAGATCTTTGGAAAACCCGACACTTCAAATTTTTGATATACCTCGGGTTTTTGATCGCATGACACCACTCATGAAACGAGAATAGGGAATAAGGTTTTTGTTGAATTTAAAAATGCAAGTTATTCCTTCAAACATTTAAAACATATTTTAATTACAACAACATTTCGAGGAATAACACAAAGTGATAATTCCCAAGAGATAAACCTAAAACACAAACTGGTTTGAAAAACAACCCCAGAGAATGAAAAAGATAAAAACCCAAAACAACCCGATGGGAAAATTGGAAGAAATCCTCACATAATCAGTCCACAAAACCACAAGCAAAGAATGTAGAAAAATACCTTCAACCAGGACAAGGAAAGATCAAAAAGCGAGGAATGTAGTTGAGCACGGAGAAGGTGAATTTCAGTTTCGGGGTTGAAGAAGCATCGCGAAAATCCACGAGGTAAAAGTACGTCTGGTAAAAATGACGTGGAAATCCACATATAAATAAGAAAATTTGCGAGTTAATACACTTGCCGACACGTGCCACCACCCCAACTCGGCATTAATGCCATGTCGGCATGCTCAGGATATCCAAAACCCGAAACAAAGGTTTGTAGAGTAATTCGGGTTTCGGGTTGCGGGAAACAATCGACATGAAGCATGATGTGATGGCCTCGGAAACCTGAAACAAAGGAGGAAATCGGGCTTGGGATCGGAAGGCAGGTGACATAGAACATGTTTTGGCGAAGGCCTGTTCCGATGCTCGGAAGGTCATGCAAACCCGACTTAACTAACTTGAGGCGGGTTTGGGTTCAGGGAACACACGACATGAAACAATCAAAACATATGTTGTCTTGCTTATGAAACCCGAAAATCCGATTAACTCTTTCTGAGAGGTGATTCTTAGGAAATCAGCTTCAAAAATTTCTTAAGGTTATCTCAAGTTTTTGGCGTAAACACAGAAAATGGGATAACAGTGGCTCTAGTTGGGGACTTCCTTTATAATATCAAAGGAAGAGAACTCAGAATCTCTGGTTATATCCATTGGGCTACGGAGTCAGAAAAGGAAGAAACTAAAACAAACCAAAAATGAAGAAAGAAAGAAGACTAAAAGCAAACACACAACAGAAAGTAAAGTATGTACAATGCAAGAGAACATCTTGCATTAATGATGGAACAACTTTAGATGTTGTCCGCTGAAAGGTAAAGGGAGTAACTCTCCATCAAGATATGATAGAAGGAAACTATTTTCACCATTCAGCTCATGGATCTTAAAAGGTCCTTTCCACAAAGAGTCAAACTTCCCGTGCATTCCTTTCTCGATCCCTTCTCCTATCCCAAAGCAACAAGGTCTCTAATGCGGAAATTCTGTTTGCTTTGATTTCTTTTCAAAATTTTTCTTAACTCTGCTTTGATGATCGTAATGTGATCAACCACCTTGCTTCGTTCTTCTTCTAGCTTTGGCTGGTACATAACCCTTTTCTCAATAGAATTTTGAAAAGTCGTATCTTCGAATTGCTTTGGCCAAGTATTGTAAAAGTGGCAACTCCCTTTGTGATAGGTATCTCAGCATCAATCCCATACATCACTTGGAAAGGAGACATCCCTATAGCTCGCTTTGGGGTAATTCGATCAGCCCACAACGCATCATACAATGCTTTGTGCCATGTCCTCTGGTTTTCATCTACTAGCTTTCTAATTATGGTAACCAGGTTCTTATTGCTGGACTCAGCTTGCCCATTGCCTTGGGGGTAATAATCGGATGAGTGAGCTGGGTGATGCCAAATCCATAGAAAGATTCTCATCAACTCATGTGATGAGAAATTGAAGGCATTTTCGGCCACAATCTTGTGAGGCACACGAAATCGACAATTATATTTTCTTTAAGGAACTTGCACATAGCTTACGAGGTTGCTTTGCTTGATTGGTGCGGCTTCCACCCACTTGGTAAAATAGTGCAGAGTAGCAAGACGTAATTATGTCCAGCCTTGGAGGCGAGGATTCAACATTCCAATGAAGTCAATCCCCACTTTGGTGAAAAGGTTCTTGATTACTACGGGCTTGAGGAAGAGCTGCTAGCTTGGGACGACCAACGAAATGTTGGCAAGCTTCACACTTGGACACCCACTCGGCTAAATCACGAAAAGAGTAGCCAATAGTACCTAGCTTTGAAGGATCTTATAAGCTATTACAGAGGATGAGAAATGTCCTCCGTCATTAGGCTATGGAAGGATTCTAACAAATTTAGGCTGTTGTGACTTATCAACACACAGTAGCGCAGAATACACCGTCAATACCCTTCTTATATATACCATTATCCCACGGGAGGTATTTAGCATATCTTAACTTGACTGCATTCTCTTCTCCTTGTGGCTTAAATGCGGGGGGCATTCACCATAAGTTAGAAAGAAATCAATATCCGTGTACCATTTATCGATCGTACTCACAAAAAACCACCATGGGTAACTTAGAAGAGGTATCTTGATCTTTTCACCCTCTGCTTCCACATGATTTTCCGTGATCAATTGGCACAGGCCTTCGTCGTACTAACTTGTTAGGTCTAATGTCCAAATCATACTCACGAACTTTAGCTATCTAGTTACCTCGTTGACTACCCAACTCTTGTTGAGTCAAAATGGATTTAACGGCGGTGTCGAAGCGAGAACGAGAGTATGGGAGTTTAGCACATAGTACCTGAAATGTTTCACTGCTCGTACCACTGCATAAGCATGTTTTTCTATTTGTGACATCTTTAACTCATGTTCTTTCAATGGACAGCTCATAAATGCGATGGGAGCTTCAATGCCCACCCCATTCTCACGCATCGGGATGGTGACACTTTGTGTGAGCAGGCGTAGTAGCATGTACATGATGAAATCTTTTTGAAGTCTGGACATACTAGGATAGGAGCACAAGCAACTGCCCTTTTGATTTCTTCGAATGCAAGCTTCCCTTCAGTACTCCATCGAAATGGAACTTTTCCTTTCATCATCCCAAGGATATCCTTGGTTTTATCAGCGAAATCAGGTACAAACCTTCTTAGGAAATTGACCTTTCCAAAGAAAGAATGAACTCCAGTTTTACTTGTGGGTAGGGTAAGGCTCTGAATGGCCTTTACCCTTTCTAGGTCGATTTTGGTTCCTTCTCTAGTCACGATATGACCCAACAATTTTCCTTCGGTCACCCGAACATGGACTTCTTAGGATTTAATGAAATCCCGTGACGCCTGCATCTCAAAAGTACTTGCTCTAAATGATCATAATGATCACTCCGTTTTTTGGAGAAAATGGTCAAGTCATCCAAATATACTACTATGAATTTTCCCATCAGGTCTCTGAAAGCCAAGTCCATAGCTCTCTGAAAAGTGGCTCCAGCGTTGATCAAGCCGAAAGGCATCCTCCTGTAAGCAAAGGTACCCCATGGGGTTGTGAAGGCCGTCTTGTGTTGATCCTCCGTAGTTACCTCAACTTGATTATATCCTGAAAATCTGTCAAGCATGGATAGCATTTCTGATCTAGTAATGGTCTGTAACACCTGATCCATGATAGGCAAGGGATAGTTATCCTTCAATGAAGACTGATTCAGGTTCCGGAAGTCAACACAAATTCGAGATTTCGCCATTCTTCTTCCTGACAGGAACGATGTTAGCAATCCAGGTGGAGTGATGGATTGGAAAAATAATTCTAGCATCTAACATCTTCTGGATTTCTGCAAGGATAGTTCCTGAGATCTTGGGATTGTAATGTCTTTGTTTTCGCATGCGGTTTCACGTCGGGCTTCAAAGGATACTTGTGTTGTACATCTTTGGGCTTGAAAGATTTTAAATCTGCATAAGACCAAGCTAGGACATCCATGTATCTTTTCAGGAGTGAAGTGAATTTTTCTTTCTCCTCAGGGGAACAACATTTCCCAATATTCACCATCCGAGGTTGATCAGACGAACCTAGATTGACTTGATCTACTTCCGAAGAAGAAGCTCCTTCAACTTGTCTCTTGTTTTGAATAAAACGATCATGCTTGTCAAACAAACCCTCCAGAGAAACTAGACCTTTGGGTATCTTGTTTCCTTTAAGCTGAATAAACTCACCATCAACCTCTTGATATGGATCTAAGATAGATTCACGGAAAGCTGATTCCGAACCTTCAAAGTACAGCTCACTGAAATTGTCAGCCTTTTCTAGAAAAGCCAACACCTGTTGATCATCATTGAACACTTGCCAGTGAGTTGCATTATCTGGGATACTGGGACGGTACACAATCTCAATGGTGTACGTATCTTGTTTGAACTAGGGATGAGGGAGAAGGAGGGATGCAGACACGGCCAAAGAATCAGCCTTGTCGTTATAATCTCTCAAAATTGCCTTAATGGAGAATGCATCAAAGCATTCTATACTATCCCAAACTTTGTTCCTATAATGTCTCAAGCGATCATTTTTAACCTGATAGATTCCCTTGACCTAGTTGACAATAAGCTCCGCATCCCCCTGAACCTTGAGATTTTGAATTCCCTTCTGTCTGGCCATTTCTAATCCTAGTAATAGAGCTTCATATTCAGCTGTGTTATTAGTATTATCAAACTGCAATTTGTAAGCTGATGGGAAAATCTCAGAATTAGGAGATATAAGAACTACACGGCACCCGATCCGGTGGTTGAGCAGCTACTATCAAATTCGAGGATCCAAACAAAGCATTAGGATCTTCTTCCTCGACATCCACATCCGGTATCTTTGAAGTCATGAAATAATTTCGAAGTTGGCATCCTCGAAAAGAATTTGAGCTTTAGGGTCATCTGATTTAGTTACCAAATACCTCGCCTGAGGTTCAGGATGGAGAACGTGATAAAACCCATTGACTGGAATCATGGCCTTAGTCCAATCCATATTGATCTCTCCCCCGACGTCTTTACAAAAACCTCTACCCAAGAAGATACCGTAAGCTGAAGGAATGTCCGCCACTAGAATGGTCATTCTCACTCTCTTCCCGGGAAGACGATGAAGGAAAAGCGTGCATCTTTGATTTGACCAATCAAGGGAACTTGTTTGGTTTCCATGGAGTAACACTGTCCATATGACTTAGTCAGAGTAAGCCCAAGGGCATGGGCTACTTTTGTGGGCATAACATTGTCGGAGGCCCCTGAGTCGATGATGCAATTGCTGAGTTTAAACCCATTTATAAGCAAAGACAAATAAAATGGTTCAATATTTCCTAAAGAAGAAGTAGAGGTCAGATTGTTCTGATGTGGGGGTTGAGTAGGATTTGGAAGGAGACCTTTTGAAGATGGGGGAACAACGGCTTTACTTCTAATGAATTTGGCAAGTTTTTCAAACTGTTCAGGATTTGACTGAAGGTATTCTACTTCCGACATTTGGATTTTGGTTCTCTTTGCATGATCAATAATGTCAAAAGCAGTATAAGAAGGGGTGATGGTAGGCTCAGTTCTAATCACATGAGCTTGAGCTGGGGCACTGACCTTAGGAGAAAGAGAATGAGGAGAAGTTGCCTTTTTGGTGACTTCTCTTTCAGTTTGTGCTGAAATAGGAGTACCTCTCTTAACTATGGCTATGGGAGGTTCCTTATTCTTCTCCTTGGGGTTTTCAAGAGGTTTTCTTGGATTCTGAGATTGGGATCGAGTGAAGATAGCAAATGACTGACCATCCGGCGTACATTCATCTTCTTCGTATTCCAAATACCCAATGCTGGAGTCGCCAGCTGAATCGTCATAAGACTCATCAGCATATCCTGAAGCTTCAAAAGCCTTGGGGGAATCTTGTTCTTCTGGTTCGTCCTCTTCTTCGATTATTTCTACTGCTACATTGACGGGAGGAGCTTCGATTGCAAATCGGTTGAGCAGGAGTTAACCGTGGCCTATCCCTGGCAGGCACACCATTGTTGTTATTGAAATTCCGTCTAGGAATATCCCGATACGGAACATTGCTCACCTATTGGGACATTTGCTTTTTAAAGCGATCAAATCATTAGCCATTTTTTGAATCATAGGATCAATATTACCTTGAGAAGAACCTTGATTTTTGAGTTTGGGTATGTCTTTCTTGATTCTTCCGGCCAAAATGAGATCATCTTCTATTTCAATAGCTATTGAGTGAGCGATAGCCAAATCTGGGATAGCAGACCTTCTTAAAAGAAAGCTCACATCAGGAGGCTGAGCATTAATGAAGAAGCATTTCTGATTCTCTGGGGTTGGCACAACTACTTCTGGAATCTTCCGGATCAGCTTGTTAAACTTTGCCACAAAGTCCCGCATGGGTTCATGTGATTCCTTCTTCATATGAGTAAGTTGAGCTAATAAGGCATGAGAGTCTTCGGCTGGTTTGAAACGTGCTTCAAATTTAGTCCGCATGGTAGCCCAATTTGTGATGCATGCATTTGGAAGGTGATAAAACCATTCGGCTGCTGCACCGTGCAACGTTTCAACGAAGAGTCAAACAGAGACATCTTCATGAGCTACTCCGAGGAGACCACATGCTACGAAGAAAGATGTAATGTGTTCATCAGGATGCTGCTTCCCATCCCCATTGAACTTGGGAATGTTTTTACGTGAACCATGTGGTAACTCGTGCAACGGTAGAGTTAAAGAAAGAGGACCAATAGCTTTGCCCGGGGCATGAGGTTGTGCTTCCATCTTTCTGACAAGAGTGTGTATAGGGATTCGAGTGTTAGACAAGAACAACGCACGATAAGTAGCGAGATACGTCCGGTTCTACAGGGGACCGGTTTCTCGAACGGGTGAAGAACTTTTGGTTCGGTTAGAGATAACGCTATTGGGAGAAAGACTCGAAGTTGTGCCATTGTAGTAATTCAAAGAGTGGATCAATTTCACCCAGGCTCGGTGGGACCGAGTGAAGATCTTTCCGGCCAATTTGAACCGGGAAAGAGATCTTGTTGAAAATAAGGCAAATATGGAGTTGCCAGACACCAAGAGGATAAGCTTTATACTATTAATCCGTATTCCCCAGTGGAGTCGCCAAAAACTGTTGGTTGGATATTTTGTCAATCCAAAATATGAAGTTCAACCACAGTATGTGGGATTAAATCCCTCCTCAAAGACAGGTGAGGCTGCCTGTTTATTACTAATCTAAAACACAACATAAACAATATATACAATATTCACACTAATCTAACCATTGGTGTGGGATAGAATCCCGAAATCCATATCCACACGATTCAAAGGTATTGCTTTTGTAAATGGACTGGGTCGGAAACTATTACAATGAAAGAAGCACAATGGAAAGGAAATGAGAGGAACGTATTTTCTTTCGAGTAAATGCAGAGCACGAAATAATCATACGAGCTTTAGATCACAGATATAACGTTTGAAATGATTAAAAACACCAAGAAGCTAAACAAAGAATAGCTTAAGATTATGAACATAAGAACAATATCTTAAGAAACACACATCTGACAACACAAAGTTTGCAAAATAGTATCAGTTCCTATTCCTTAAATGATCAAAAGAAAACACAAAGTTTTTCCTTCTTCACAATAGCTTCCAATGTTCAAAAATCACCCCTTGGAATGCATAAGCATCCCTTATTTATAACAAAAGGAGAAGAGAGAAATAGGATAAATCCTAGAAAATAGCGTTCTTTAAAAGAGTTCTATTTTGCTTGACTCTCACTGAGAAGATCAAGTCAAAATATGATTCAAAAATGTGACGAAACAAAAATGAAAAAGACATGTCAATTTCAAGATTGAAATGACATGTTGCATTGGGACTTAATCTGAATCGTCGTCCTTTGTTCCTTCACCTTTCTCTTCTTCCAGCTGAGCCTGTTTGTTCTGAAACTCTTGGAACTTCCAGATTATGCCTTGCATTTCATTTTCATCAGTGCGGTGGAATGATCATTCAAAACTTCACGGAGTTTCATGGGTATCACCGGCATTACCGGTAAGTTTCTTCAATCTCTTCTTTGAGTCTCCTCAAGGCCTCTAAATAATGTTTGATCTTTACAAACCTGTCAATGATTTCAATACCAAACCCGTGAGTTGGTTCATGTTGAACAGATTCTTGAACTTGTTTGAAAAGATAGTCACCGTGATAGGATTCCCGATTTTCCAAGCGACACCTTTGGACAAATCTTGACAACTCCTCTTCCGGATCGCTCGCCATCAATCAATTGATCCTTGATTCTCTCAATTTGCCCACAGGCTTCATTGAGAATCTTCACCCCGAACTCCGATGGCTTTGGTCAAGGCGGAAATGCTTATCCACATGTGGGATAACCCCTTCTTCTACCAAGAGGTGTGATGGTATTTTCTTTAATACTTGGAGAGATTCGTAACTCAAATCAAGATGTCCAATTTCTGAGAGAAATCATCGTCCATCTTTCCTCATCACTTTGAATATTTCCCAAAGATTGATAGACCTCCACGATGTATTGAATTACTTCCTTCCTGCTGGAGCAGCCTTTGGATCCATTCATCGATCACCCTTCCTTTTTTGTTAATCTTCTCAATGATAGGCATCGATGAGAAATCGAATCCAACGGGGACAAAGGAAGATGGTATGGATTCAAGGGATTTTGAGAGCTTAAGCAAAACTCTCATCCAATTGCTCCACCTTTCCTTTAAGCTCATCTCTTCGTGTTTTGTTTCCTTCAACTTCTGGCACAACATGTTGGTAGCATCCCGTGCATCTTGTTGTGCCCCTTCCGTTGTCACTTTTCCTACAGCCACCTTGGTTATTTGATAATCAAAGGCTGTTATGTCCTCTTTAGTTTTGTCGATCGCGGGGTGGCGATCTCTGCAAACTTATGCCACAAGCATCCACCAAAACCCTTGAAAGCTGTTTTGGGTTTCTTGGCTATTTTAGTAGTAGAGGCTTTGAGTGAGCTAAAATCAAAAGTGGTAAGGGTACAATTACCTTCCTCTTCCTCGAGGTTTTCTCGAGTAGCCATTGTGGTGTATCGGAGGGAATAACCACTATTGAAGGAGTTGGTATCATACTTTCATGGGGAGAAGGATCCATTAGCGGAGGAGAAACAGTTACCAATGTGGTAGCAGATTCAATAAAGAGAGGCACAGGAGGGGGCGTGTTGGTGATTGCTTTGGTCCCAGTAGAGAGGGGTGAGAGTCCAGAGAAAATATTGGCCATGACTAAAGAAGTAGATGGGGAAAGAGGAGGCAGAAGTGGTTGTGAAGGAGGAAGTGCAAGATCCTGACTCCAAAGCCTGAGATGCAAGAGATAAGGTCCCTTGAGTTGGAAAGTCAACAGATGATGGAACTAGTGGCTGGTTCACTTCTCCTTCCAAAGAAATTTCTCCTATTTCTGGTGGTGTTGGTGATTCTGGCACATTCACCGTTTCAACTGGAGAAACAATTGAAGAGATTTCTCTTTCCTTTCTCTTCTTGACAAACTTGACCTTTATAGGGCCCTTAGAAGGTCTTTTGTCTTTTCCCTTTTGGAGGGCCACGCTTCGCTGCTTTGCCAACTTTGAAAATTTATCATCTTTAAAACTCATTCCCAAGAGGAGAGCCAAGCTTTGATATGCGCAAGAATCGGGCTAACCTATCTCGTAATGGAGGCTTTTCACCGTGAGACCAATCAATAGGTGGGAAAACATATTGATCTTCATTCACCCATCATAGGAAGGATCCAAAGAACACTTTCATTGTCGCTAGTACCTTACGGTAAATTAGCGAGCTCAAGCGTTGAATCTCAGCAAGTGTTAATCTACTATGATCCTTTCTTTGGACATCAACTTCATCTCGTAGATCAATCCGGCACGTCTTCTACGCTTTTGGCCTCGTGTGCGGTGCGAGTTCCATAGGCCTTAAGGACTCCAAAGTCAAACCCGTCTCGGGGCTTCATGTACTTCTTCAACTTATCCTGAAGCTCATGGAAAACATTCTTAGCTTTCACCACTGTCGAACAAGTGTATCTTCCAATAGAAATTGGGAAAGATACAGCAGCCTTATGTTTACTTTGTTGGAATTTGTGAAAATCCAACAATTGCCTAACCAATTCCATCAGGATTAGTTTGTCCCCTGGATACCTGGGCAAACGGAAAGGATCCCCTGGGTACATGACTACTCGAAGATATGTGAACTTCTTGAACTGCAAGAAGACACAACCCCATTTGGAAACTTCAGCCCATGCCTCATCTGAGACTCTTGTTTTCCTTAATTCAGGATTTAACCTGCAGATGTTTTCGTAAAAGAAGGCGTCATTTACCCTTCTGAATTGATCTTCGGACCCTTTCCTTGTCAGTTGAGGAAAATACTGATAAACATGGTTCACTATCTTGCTTCCCTTGGTATCCAACCCGGGATAGTTCCTCATGCCAGCCGCTGCATAGGTGACATATGAGGACATATAAAACTTTCCCGTAGATAAAATTGTTCTCATCTGGGAATCTATCTCATTACTAATGAGAGTGCCCCAATCAATCCCTTGCTGATTCTTCTTGATGGTGATCATGAATTGATACATCCACCCTTGGAAAACATTTGATTCGGGTAAACCAAAAACCCGACTCAACAGAGTGATGATGTCATTGATTTCCTGAATGAAATCACTTCTGGGGACAAGTCTTGGGAATCTGGAGACAGCCGGTTTGGCTTTGATCAGGAACTTCTTATTTACGTGCTTGATACAATCTTCCTGATCATTATCCCAAGCTTTCTGAGCTGACTTGATATCTAACTCTCCATATTCTTCAAAATTTGGTAGCTTGAGGAGGTCATCGAAGTACCCTCCGTCCAACTTGATCACAACTTCTCCTGCCTGGTTTCTCACAGGAGAAGCAGAGTCATAACTCGAGGCGCAGGCTAAGATGAATTCAGGGCACTGAGCGGACATAGGAAAACCCGCAGCAAGAGGTAAACCACTATCGGTTATCAATTTCATCCATGGAGTTTGGGAAGAGCTCTTCACCCTACTCTGAAATCCTCTATATCTATATTCCCGAGCTCTGTATCTCGGATGTCATAATTGCAGTCGATATAGGATGGAGATTCTACCTTTCTGAACTTGTATTTCATCCTCCCTGACTTCTCAGTCTTTTCCTGCGATGGAGCAGGGTCCGACATGAGGGATTTCGAAGGAGGAAAGTTTCAGAGATCAGGAGATGTTGCACACTGTGAAAATCCCGACCCACTGGAGATGCTGGAAAGGTGGAAAAACCCGACACACTGAGGAGGATGTCGGGAGTATAGAAAACCCGACACACCGAAGATGTCAGAGGCTTGAAATAACCCGACACTCAAGATGTCGGAGACTTTTGAAAACCCGGCACTTTGAAGATGTCGGAGATCTTTGGAAAACCCTGAAGCACTTCAAATTTTCATATATACTCTGCGGGTTTTTGACATCGCACAACACCCCGTGAAACTCGAGAATAGAGAATAGGGTTTTTGTTGAATTTAAAACATGCAAGTTCTTTCTTCATATTTAAAACATATTTTAATTACAACAACATTTCGAGGAATAACACAAAGTGATAATTCCCAAGAGATAAACCCTAAAACACAAACCTGGTTTGAAAAACAACCCCGAGAATGAAAAAGATAAAATCCCAAAACAACCCCGATGGGAAACTTGGAAGAAATCCTCACATAATCAATCCACAAAAACCACAAGAAAAGAATGTAGAAAAATACCTTCAACCGGGACAAGGAAAGATCAAAAACGAGGAATGCAATCGAGCACAAAGGTGAATTTCGGGTTTCGGGGTCGAAGAAGCATGCGCAAAAATCCACGAGGTAAAAGTACGTCTGGTAAAAATGACGTGGAAATCCACATATAAATAAGAAAATTTGCAGTTAATACACTTCAGTCGACACGTGCCAACCACCCGCCAACTCGGCATTAATGCCATGTCAGCATGCTCAGGATATCCGAAAACCCGAAACAAAGGTTTGTAGAGTAATTCGGGTTTCGGGTTGCGGGAGACAATCGACATGAAGCATGATGCTTGATGGCCTCGGAAACCCGAAACAAAGGAGGAAATCGGGCTTCGGGGATCGGAAGACAGGCGACATAGAACATGTTTTGGCAAAGGCCTGTTCCGATGCTCGGAAGGTCCGCAAACCCGACTTAACTAACTTGAGGCGGGTTTCGGGTTTCGGGGAACACATGACATGAAATAATCAAAACATATGTTGTCTTGCTTATGAAACCTAAAAATCCGATTAACTCTTTCTGAGAGATGATTCTTAGGAAATCAGCTTCAAAAATTTCTTAAGGTTATCTCAATTTTTTTGGCGTAAACACGAGAAAATGGGATAATAAAATGCAAACAATGTGATATTTTTTGGTCACTTGCAGCATTATTTAGTTGTAAGTAGAGAATTGATGGTTATTTTTAAATGAAATTGAACATCCGCTTATAGTATTAATTGTATGAGCATCCTAATTTTTCTTCTTATATTCCTTGTACTTGTCATATGCATCATTTTACAACACTCGCATCATGTAATGGGTTATTTGATGTCCCAAGATTATATAAAAATCACCATACTGATCTGCAAATGGTTCTTCTAGCTTCCGGACACATAGTGCCAATGATTTTATTGTGAAGTTTTATCCTCGCTCAAAAAAGGGAGAAAAAGTGCTTGAAACCCCCCATTTTGTGCCCATGTGTCTGCTCCAGTTAAGGTGACGAGGAGATTAATAACATTGCTTATTAATTTTGATTTTTTTCCTGTCCTTGGTATTGAAATTTTCTTCTTGTCCATTTTGTCATGCACAATACTCAAATAACTATTAGGATTTGGTTGTGATTGTACTCTATGTGCATAGTAAGTTGCATAACAAATTTGAATGTAATCATTGTGCCATTTATGGCATTGATATATTTTTCCAGTGTTTTTAGACATGAGGTCTTTGTACATTTGTTCTTAAGCTCTGTGCACTCGTCACATTTGGTGAAGAATTTTTATTAGTGATTTAAACATGGGATACATTTTCTTTCCTTATTTTGTTGAGATTTGATCGTGACATTGGAGGAAGGTCCAACACCGAAAGGCCCTGATTGCACTTTTGTAGTATGTAAGAAAAACTATAACATGCAGAAGAATTCTCATTATTAATTTAGTACCATATTGTCCCCGAACGATACATGTGTGGGGATACCATAATTCTTCTCCACCATTTTGGATATCAATGCAATAGTTGCGATAATGTTTGGCATTTTTTTGTTTTCTTGTATTTCCATTTACTGCCCTCCTCTCGCCATTAATCCAAGATTGTTTGTATCCATAATAGGTGCTTTTCAAGATTCCATGAAATCTATACCATGCATTCTAACATACATCCCTTCCACATAACTTCAATTTATCTATAGTATTCTCTAAAGTTTGACCTTGATCACAATTGCTAGCATTTGCGGTGAATGCATTAAGTAAAATTTTTTTGATGGCAAGTTCATTCATACCTAGAGTTAAATTCCAACAAATGATTGAAATCACTTACAAATATATTGAGAGAAATCCTTCTTTTTAGAAAGGTTTTTTTTGAACTTCAGACAAAACATTTTCTCTTGATTTTTCATCATTTTCCCTTGCCTTTGGTGTACTAGATGGATTAGAATTTACCATTTGGCATTTGGAGGTGTTGTCATGTATTTTTATCAATTTTTCATTACTACTACATATGGAGGATTCATATGAATTTGGGTATACCAGTTGAGGAAATGGATATTCAAATGTACTCCAAATTTTTATCGGCAACTCTTCTGGAATTTCTTTTAGCCTTACTTCCATAAGGGAACCATCTTGATGGGCCAACTAGCTGGCAGGTCATTGGATGAGAGATCCTTTTGATATAGAGAAACCCTTGCAAAAAGGTGTAATTAATTTATCAACATGCACCCCAAATGTATTTCCATATAATTTTTTAAAGTGAACCATGTCTCCTTCACAGATATTTGTAATTGTTGCTTTTGCAACAAATTTTTGTTGTTTTGAACAAAAATGTATGAACTTGGCAATAACCCCCTTGAACTTCAAATTGAAGTCAACATTTGATGTGGCGAGCTTGTTTCTTGGAGTTCAGAATTTCCATTCACACGAAGCGCAATTCTTGTTTCTAGATAAAATAGGTTTTGATTAGCAGGAAAATTTCTGTTGCGTTGTAGACTTGGATAATAATAGTTATATGTAATTATAATATTCTCCACAATAATACCAAACTGTGTGGGTCCCAACACTGCTCCCAAAATCACATGTTATTCTTGTACCATGGATATAAACCCTTCAGTTATGTCACCTTATTTCTGAGGACACTTATGTTTTAGCACCACGTAGGTTGTAGAAAATTCATCCCTATCTTTAGGAGTTGTGAAACAATGGCTATCATTGTTAGAATTCAAACCCTCATCCTCATTAAATGTATCCTCTGAGTCACTTCTCATGATGTTTTTAATTCCATCACCCCCACATGTGAAACATTTGAAATCACATGCTTAATCATTTTCTTCATTTTCCATGGGATAAAGTATCCCTTGTTTTCAATTTCTTCCAGGGTTTCACAATCATCAAGTGTGTATGAAAATCTCACTCGCTGCCATCAATACAATACTTATTGTGACAATGAATAAACTAGACCCCTCCCCACGTCTCTACAATGGAGTGTATCTTTGGATGGATAAACTAGTCCCTCCAGTAACTTTCACACTTTCGAATAGTAAATCCACATGTTCTCCATCTTCAAAACATAGTTAATTTTCAATTGTATCCAAAAATAAAAATATAAAATTAGTACTAAGGACACTTAAATATTTAACATTAGTACGGAGAATTGAATCACAATGAGAAAATAAAAATATACATCTTTAAAACCTCATTTAATCCAAATATTTAAACATATAACAAATTGTATTACACCCTTAGATCCCACTATTGTGTGTATAATTTTATCCATAAAACACATAGTGTAGGGGAAAGGAGCCAATGATCGTGAATATTAATGTAGGAGGTTGTTAGATTTACATAACTATCATATTTTTTTTTAAAACACCCTTTAAAATATTTAATATTTTTATAATGCACACATTTTATTTTGTGCATTTAAATTTTGTTTAAAAAATATTTCTAAGGGATTTAAAACATGCATTTTTCAATAAAAAGAAAATTAATATTGGCCCTTGCTTGTGAATAAAATCACCTTTTTAGGACAACTAATGTGTCACCTTTTTATTGGTTGATTTATACATGTGACTTGATTTTACTTGTGTTATTGGCTACCTTTTTTCTAAATTTTTAGTATAAAAGTTATAAATGTTGACTTCGATTTTTACAACTAGTGGTACTATACTTCACATTACCACTCACAATCATTGGATTACGCATACATCATTGGATTCTTTCCCCTATGGCTTTCAAAAGTTGTATATCCTAATGGCCGTTATGACGTACTTTTTTTTCTTACACGCTAAAATTCAAATATTGACTAGAATGGGAGGCCAAAAGTTGGTGATCGTACTTCAATGTGCGAGCGAGCACAATTCCAAGTTTGAAAACTCACACTGGAGGTGACAATGATAACACATCGTAGTGCAGAGAGAGTCATGGCCTCACACATCTATGACATGTGATCCCTCACACATCGACCTGTAATCCCTCACACAAAAAAGTATAAGAATTTTCAAGATGAAGTGTGAGCATTCTCACTTGGAATAACAATCACTCACATATCAAAGGGAATATTTTCACCTGCTATTCTAGTAAAAAATTGTCTAGCCTAACAACCTCTTGGACTTAAATTTAGGGCCATTAATATTGTGTTGAAGTAAATCGTTCATGTATTTAATTATCTAATTGTATAGCTATGTTTATTTTATGGTATAGAGTTCAAGTTTAGTCTTTATCTGATCAACGAGTGGTATATGATTTGATTCAATTATGTGTATTAATTGTTTCTAATTTTTTTATATCTTATGTAATCTTTTAACAATATAAGTTTATTTTTAATAATTATATATAATATTGAGTAGAAGTAACCCATGCTACCTAGTTTTTTTAATAATTTTCAATATAAAAGACTTAATTTCAATTAAATATATGCATATCAAATTTAAGTTTCGAACAATGTTGAATTTTAGTTTTCATACATTAAAAATTATGTTATAAAAATGTTACCTTAATTATTTACAATAACAATTACACTTTTTGTAAGGTCAAATGTTACCTAATTAATATTGCACTTAAACAGTAAACATTAAATTGTATAATGTAAAATACGCCACTTGAAAGAATTTTTTATTTTTTTTCTGACCGTATTTAATGTTAAGTGGTACAATATTAAATTTTAATCCACACAAACTCGTTAACGTCTATATTTGATACATTAAAATGGAAAATTGTATACTCATTTTGAAGGTGACAACACCAAAACAATGAGTACATATATAAATGGGGAGGAACAGAGTTTGAGAAAAGTAAAAGAGGAAAAGCACTTTGTTATTTTATTTTGAATAATTTCATTTTATAAACCCATTTCATAGTGATTGTAAATATTTCATTTGTTAATAGGTAATTAACTAATTTTCAATGTTTCTCCACATATTTTGATTATGTGAATTTATAGATCACAGGACCCCTTTTATATTTATTATTAGAAAATAAAAATTAAATTAATTTTAGATAAAAGATGGAGTATGTAAATTTTTTCATTTGTGAATGTTTATATTAACTAATAAATTTACAGGACATGGAAATATCACCATTTTCCTTATTTTCACGTTTTGAATCCCAAGTTTTCAAATCAACTCCAAGAAAATATGCAGATAATATGATTTTTTCAACACAACTAAGTAACTACTGTGTAAAGGAATTCTGCATGCAAAACTTAGATGGAAATAATGTCTCAAGTTTGCAAGAGAATACAAGTGGCGTAAAGAAATTGGGTCCTTACATTCCACATTCATAAATCGATCTAAATTCTCCATATATTGTTGATGATGTTGATGATTCAAAATTAGAAGAAACATTTTCAATAACCCATGCATATGAAAGAGATAGAAATAATGAGGAGATGATGAAAGAATACAAAGAAGAGATGTGGTCAAAATCTGATGTGAAAACATTTATTTCAAAATATGAAGAGGTGTATGAACATTTAAATTGTGGAAAAATTGGCAAGAAACATTGGGATAATATAATAGATGCTTTGAATCAAGTTTGTGGAAAAATATTCACTGGGATGCAATGCAAATACAAGATGAACAAGTTGAATAAAACCCTCAAGAAGGAGAAACAATTAGAAAACAAAACATTGACAACACACTCAACATGGACTTTTATGAAGATATGGATCACATGACAAAAATAAAATTACAAGGTTATTGGTTTTAATGAAAAATATATGGTTAATATAACAACTTCTACTTCTGAAAAATACATGAGAGAGCAATCATATATCCCTTCTATCAATATTGAAAATTTGGAAGGAGAAAAAATAGAAACCCCTTTGAATAAAAATGGAATTCAAAGAAAAGGTGTGAAGAGAAAAAGAAACTCTTATGGATATTTGAAAAAGGTAATCAAAAATTGCATGCATATATTCAGTCAGACATATAAAGAAATTAAGCAGGGAAGGATTCAACTTGAGCGTGAAAGAATGGAACAAGAGAAAAAGATAATGGAGAAAATATTGGATGTACAAATTCAAGTCGCAAGTCTTTTTACCCAGGTAAATTACAGTTTTTTTAACCATAGTAATATAGTATTGAATCATTAATTCCATTATAAAAGATGGTATACATTGTGTAAGAAAAAAATCATGCATTGAAGTTAGCTAATACTTCTCTATTTTTCATTCTTCCTTTTTCTTTCGAACAATTCCAACGATCAACATCATGGGCACCAACAAGATCAATAACGGTAAGTGCACTAATATGGGGGTGAAAAGTGGCTAAAAATCAAAAATTAATGAAATGCACACGTGTTTTGTAATAACACAATCACGTTATTTTTATTTGGCTTGGTAATTCACGAGACTATAATGCATGCATGTTATAATGTGTAAGTGTTATGTTAAATTATAAACAAAAAAACAAACCGAGTCCTATTCATTTTAATTTACCCCAAACGTGAATTTTACAGAAAAACCCTACCCCGTGTTTCAAATTCAGTTGGATCTTTCTCAAATGATCATTTGAGAATCACCGCAAGATTGGAATCAATGATGGCTCCACGAAGAAGAGGTAGGCACAATTATTTTCTCGAAATTGCATTGAAATTTGGTAATTATAGAGTTAAATTTGAATTGCATACATTTTTTTATTGTTACATCTCCACATCAACGTAATCAACCAAAACCAAACCATGTAATTCCTGTGATCCCTCCTAGCCCTCATGTAGTTTCTCAACATCCCCCAGGAAGCCCATATAGTGGAAAAGAAGATTGAAAATGAGGATTTAATAAAAAAAAAGAGGGATTCACATTATACAAACCCCCACCGCGCCTCTCTTACAAAAACATTAGAGGCGTTAGTGGCCAAAGTTGATGCGACAACAAGTCAAATTGATCATTGTAGGGTTTATTATTCAAAAAAATTATCATATGTAGATGTAAAGAAAAAATAAATTACAAAAGACCTCATATGTTCCTTATTCATAGACCCCTAAACCAATTTACATGTTCTGTTTTCATGTAAACGGTTTCCCATCCACTGGTGATATAATGATTTAATTAAAAATAATTTTTGGGACCGATGGTGGATGGTGTTTGATTTTCCACCTTGCAATAACAACAAGGTGCCACTATAGTTTTTGAGGAAACTCTATTGCGGGTTTATCCTCAATGAGATCCTAAACTATTTTAATTTTTGGGATTTCTAGGGCCAAGGAAAAGGCTCTGCACAGGATCAACTAGGTGCACAATGTGCACCTATTCAATAGGGTAGAGTCCCCACACAAAAGCCCCCTCACCCTAAGACTATCCCTCACGCAGTGAAGGAGACAATAGAGATTGATACACTCCACACACTTTAGGGGATATCTAATACCCTTGTTCGACTTATGAGGGAGATTTCTAATCCTAGATACTCATAGAGGTACAAAGAGTATTCCCTCAGAGAGTACTAGCATGAGGCCATCTATTTTATCGACATGTGGTAGCATATGTTTGGGGCGAGGAGGACGATACTTTCATGCATACTAGTTTTGGTGGAGTTGGCACTGGTGGTGCACATGATAATGCCACTATGTTAGATGCCTTTTTGAGAGATACATTTGGATTATAGTCATTGGCATCACCTTTATAGATATTTGTTATGTTTTATTATGTGTGTTATAAAAAGATCAGAGTACTTGATTTACTTATATATGTTAAATTTTGAAATAATTGTATTTGTACATGTATGCATTGATATTAAAATGCGCGGGAGGGGCGTTATCATCCCAACCATAGGCTATGAGCACCATGCCTACACATACATTCACATAGGTAATTTAGAATGTTAATTGTGTAAAATTTTCATGTATGAATATATATATATATATATATATATATATATATATATTTGAACTCAAATATATGTATGTTCAACTAACTTGACGTGATATATATTTGATAAAGTTGACGACTTGACTAGACACCCCACCATCTATGCGACGAGTAGAGAAAGGTGTTGCCACTACGATTTCATCTACGCAGAAAATCACTGAGGTATTCAAACAACATGTATTTTCATTAAATTGATCATGTAATTCATATTAAGTTAAATTGCATGTTAATAATGTCCTTCATTGTAATATTATTAAATTATGTTAATTATCTCCTTCATTGTGTATACATAGGAGTTACTTGACAGGTGTAGCAACCCTGTTCATTTGATTCATAGGCATGGTAAAAATTAGTTTTATATTGATAAAATTAGTTTAAAATATTTTCATTACCATACATATACTTGGTGTAATTTTTGATCTGCATTCTTGAAAAATTTATTGTTAACATAGTTCTATTTTTTCGCCCACATTTTTATAGCTCTAGTTATCTGTTGGTTCCTTTATGCATAGACATGTTTTGATTGAGACTCTGATAGATTTTGGACATTTTGCTATGTTATTTTATCCTCATGGACATTATGGTATTTTGGGCGTGTAGCGCCAATTGGACTAGATTCATATATTGATATATTTCTTGTGATGTTGATGACACTAATAGGGGTACATGATAGTGAGATTTATTGGTTAGATGTTGATTTCTTGTGGTCGATTTGATTAATGATATAGTTTTCTGGATTTAATAATGGTAATCTCATGCTAGCCTAAGTGTATGTCATTGTAATTTTATCTGTGGATGATTCATGGTGAACTATGTGTATAATTGTATGCATTGCACTATCAATTGTATAATGATGTTAGGACATTATAAGTTTGATTAAATTTGTGATGTGTAGATGATGTTTATTATATTGATGAGATGCGGTTAATGTGCAATGAGTGAGTGTGTAGGTGACAGTATAGGAGAGCATGGGTTTGGGTGGCTACGCAATTGTGCAAGTGTGGCCCATGGCTGAGTCTTAACCATGCTAAATGTTTGAGGCCTTAGAATAGGTGTATTAATTGGGCACAATGGGTGAACCCTCAATTGTAATGTATTTATGTCTTGTAAAATTAATTATGTTTAGGGTGTGTTTTATTAAGTAAACTAGTTTAAGGGTTTAATAATCTCATCTTAATTTTAGTGATGGTTTTGGGTAAGTGTGTGTGTGTTGGTAGAAGGGATTGGGGACACATGTGAACCTTGGGTGGACCCCACACCCTCTACCCTTGTGCCCAAGTATGCCAAACCCGAAATTGGGTTATTTTAGGCATTTTTAGGGACCCCTTTTGAGTTTGGGAGTTCCCTTAGCATGAAAATGGGCCCTTGGACCCTACCTAATAGGTAGGGGGCTCATTTCCAAGTTTGAGAGGAGTTTCCTCCCATTTTTCCCTCCTTAGTCACCATCCATGTAAGATGGTTGGTTTGTGTGTAATTGTTAAAAGTTGCTCCACTTTGTTTTATTTTCGTTTTTAGTATTTTGGGTGATAAGGGCTAAAAGGTGAGTTTACTTTTACTTATTTGGTTTTGGAATCTTTGACTCATGGGAGGAGAGGGGGTGACACTTGTCACCTTCCCATTGGTGAGGAAAATTTTGGGTTCCTCTTCTTATTCTTCCTCATGTGGAAGGAAGGGGTCTTCTTGCCTCATTTTTTTTTGGAGAACTTGGAGAATTTTGGGAGCTTGGAAGTTTGCTTGGACAAAGGGAAAACTTAGAGTCTTGGAAAGCATTGTAGAGGTAGGATTCTTAATCCTTTTCTTTCCTAGTTGTTCTTATCTTGTTAACTATGCAATGGTCAATAAAATAATGTGTGTGAAATGATGTGTTGTAAAGTTGTATGGAGAATGTAGTTTGTTTTTTTGTTACTTTGTTGTTTTCTTTTGTTTTCTCTCCACCATCATTTGGATTGATGGTTTTTGGAGAATGTAGGGGAAGAGAGAGGGATTTCCCTCTCAAACCTCATGGTTGTTGGTCAAGCCATGAAGGTCCCTTCTCATCCCCTCATATGGTTTGAGGTGGGAGAAAGGTTCATATGGCTTGAACCTTTCCCCATTCTTGGTGAGGAAACCCTTTTGGGTTTGAAAATCCTCCCAAGAAGGATTTCTTTGACATAAAGGAGGAATAAGGAGGATGAATGATTAGGAGGAATAAGGAGTTTTGTAAACATGTTTTTTGTTGGTGTTCCTATGGTTGGACACCTTTGATTTGGGCATCCTATTTCTTCTCTTCCCCTTTGTGAGGTTGACCTTGTTCTCCTCATGTTGTTGTTTTACCATGTGTAGTATGTCTAAGTGTTTAAATGGTCTTATGTATTTCTTGTTGTGTTTTATCCCCATTATACTTGTGCACATTGTGGAAGTTTGTTCCTCTCTCCCATGGGCTTGGGGGAGGCTAGCATGGCTTCCAACCATGGAAAGGCATGTGATGATGCCTATTGGTTGGGTGGTAAACAAGCCTTGTCTCTTATTTCAGCATCCTTGGAAGAACATTCAAGTTTGGAGATAGTTGGAGCCTCCTTGTCATCTTGGTCCTCTTGGACATCTTCATCTTTTGAGGACATTACTTTCATTTTGTAAATAAATGTGGCTTTGTGAAGCTTTACCTTCTTGTAAATACCTATTTTGTACTTGATGCTACTTGTAAACTTTAGTCATTGCTAAGGAAGTTTTCCTTCATTATTGCAAGAATCTTGTAAACAAAAAAAAAAAAGAAAGGAAGGATTACCATATTGAAAACATGAACTCTTTTATTTTAATGTCTTCATTTGGAGGTCTTGGTTGTTTAGAAATCTGCAATAATATAGCTATGCATCATACATTAAATCTGAAGTATTTAGTTGTGTTTTACCTTTAAAAAGTTAAAAAAATAAAAAAATAAATGGCATATGTATATTTTTTTTGAAAATAAATCTAAAATTTATATGCTAAACATTCTTTTAAATCTACAAATTTTTATGGCATTACATTTTGGTATCAGAGCCATGGTTCAAACACACAGACTCTTTGGGTAATTTCTATTTTATGTTATTCTTATTGTTTTGTTTAAAAAAAATATAAATAAATAAATATTCTTGTAAAATAGTTAGTTCCTTTAATATGAAATGGTTGGAAATCTACCTGGAAGGAAAGTTGATTTATGGACATATTATAATTCTGATATATGTTTCCCTCTTGCAAAATGTCATGACATGATTACAAGTAAAATAAAATACTATTCTTGAAATGCATTTCTTCTTAGTTTTTTTTGTGAAATTTAGTGAATAGAATCCAACTACATTTTTTCCATACAAAGAAAATTGATATCCAAGGCAGTAACTTACTTTCTTGTAATGCTTGGAATATATTACCTCATTTAATACAATTTATAATTATTTATATATATGGAATGCTATCACTATATATATATATATATATAAAATATATTAATATAATATATATATATATTATATATGTATTATTTATTTTATATTATTATATTTTCTTATGTACATATATAAAAAAAATGTTTTTTATATATAAAAATAAAAAATAAAAAAAAAAAAAAAATTTGAGTTGGGGAGGCCGAACCCCCCCCCAACCCCCCCACGCACCAGCTCCCTATCGCTGACCCCTGTCCCCTCTCCCCACCCTTCTCTCCTCCACACATCCCTCCACGCCTCCCCCACACTCCACCCCACCTACCCCCTGCCCCACCCGTCCCTCCCCATCCCCCCTTCATCCCCTACACCCCCCGATGCACCCAGCCCGCTTCCCCTTCCCTATTTCCCCCCCGCTGCCCCTCCACCCTCGCGCACCCTACGTCCCTTCCACCCTCCCCTGCACCTCCTGCGCACCCTTCTCCCCCTCTATACTACTCCCACCCCACGCCACTCTGTCCCGAGGCATCTGCCTCGTCACGGGCTGCCGCTTATTCTTCTCCCCTTCCTCCAAACCCGCCACCTCCCTCCTTGCATAAAACAAAAAAACAAAAAATGTGGCCAACACTCACTTAGATCCAATAATCAAAAGAAAAGTAGGTATGTGGCTTGACATCTCCATGAGATCAAGTCCATAGCTTCTATTCAACCTGTAAATAAGAGAACAAGGAGAAAAAAAAAAAAAGAAAAATGAGAAGAGGGAAGGAGGAGAAGAGAACATAAGGATGATTAGGTCAGATTTAGGGCAACTTTAGGGTAAGATTCAGATCTAGGGCCTAGATTTGTTTAATCCTAGGGCCCACAATAAACCCTACACACTTAAAGTTATGAGAAATGGGATGGGAATGAAAATAAATAAAAAGGGGTGTGTGGATAAACTAAGTTAAAAGGGGAAAACAAATTAAATGTAAAGGGTGTGTAAGAAAATTAATAAAAAGGGGGAGACTAATTATTTACAAGGGGTGTAAACTTTTACTTATGACCCTAGGGAGCTTGTTAGAGTAAAATAATTAAATTATCATTAGGCTAGTGTTTATTCGATTTCGGGTAATTTAATGATTAATGTAAAATAAGTACTAACGGGAAGGGGCATTGCATCTGGTGTTACATTATATAATGATAATAACAATAATAATAATAATTAAAAATGCTTCCAACAACGTTTTAAAAAAGTTTATAAATTTTTTTTTTACCTCGGGTTCAGGATGGCACCCAAGAGGGGACGATCGGCTCGAGGCTCGGGATGTAGTGCACCTACGCGGGAGCCACCGCCCCAATTTTGGGCCTCAGATATTAGAGACCCTGCAGCAGCTGATAGGTGTCATGCAGAGTGCCTTCCACCACCGCAGGAGCCGAGAGAGGAGGACATTCAGTTGGGAGATGAGGAGTTGATTGGTGAGGATGCACATTCAGAGCCACCTGAGCACGATACCCGAGATGAGAGAGGTCACGCAACCCTTCCATCCTTGGTGAGAGGATGGCCTCGTTTCATCGCAACCGATCACATAGCTTCGAGGGACCATTTGGAGATAGGTGACCCCTTTCACCTGTTAGACCACATCGCAGGATCGAGACACAGGTAAAGTGTGATTCGAGACCTTCTTCACCTTCAGCCACCTACTTTTACTAGTTCGACAGATGGCTTTGGGGCAGAGTCCTGGCTCCTTAGCCTGGATAGCTACTTTGGCTTGCACTCTCATGAGAGCAATGTCAAATCCAGGTTCACCATACACCTCCTCCGAGATGCAGCAGGCATTTGGTGGAGGAATGAGGAGCAGAAGCTCCATTTGACTCGAGATACAGTGACTTGGGAGTTGTTTGAGGAGTGGTTTAGGGCCCAGTATATGTCAGAGCATTTTGTGCAGAAGAGGATCGATGAGTTTCATGACTTACGACAGGGCTCTAGCATAGTGGCGCAGTATGAGAGTAGGTTCTTGGATCTCTTGCAGTATGTAGACTACCTGCAAGACAAGAAATTACAGGTAAACAGGTTCATTCGGGGCCTGAATGTAGATATAGCAGGAGCTGTTAGGATGTTATCTCCTCCCACGCTTGAGAAGGCCATTGAGAAGGCCTACTTGGCTGAGGAGAATAGGACCAAGGCATAGGAACACCGAGATAGAAACAAGAGCAAGTTCTAGGATAGGATACAGGCCTTTTAGAGTCAGAGGGCATGGGGTGCAACACCACCCCCTAGAGGAGGATTTTGGTCTCTCCAAAGCATCGAGAGCTCCACCACACCCACCGCAGCAGACACAGCATCGTGGGACATCAGCATCGAGGGGGGTGGACTCGAGTGCTTTTAGCGAGCATATCTAGAGGTGGTTTTGGTGGATCTAGAGACAGAGACTAGGTACTCATCACACTCTCACCAGCCTGGCTCATAGCACCAATCTGCTAGGGTTAGACCTGCAGTTCGGTTTTCCAGTAGAGTATGAGGGACCCCATCTCAGAGGGGTACAGGAGGATGTTTTATTTGTGGGGCTCCATACCATTATGTGCATATGTGTCCACACAAGCCCACTACTATAGATATGCAGAGAGCTCCTAGATCCGAGCAGATGGTGGGTGACGTGGGATGTGCCCATCGTGTATATGCAATGGTTGAAAATTGCCATGAGTATCAAGCCACAATCATTGAGATGATAGGTACTATCAGGGGTATTTCTGTCTCAATACTTTTCAATTTAGGTGCTTCAGATTCTTTTGTATCTCCTTCTGTAGTGGACCAGTGTGGGCTAGTGGTGGCTAGGCAACTAGATAGTTGGTAGGTTGAGTTGGCCTCTGGGGCTAAACTCGTTGTGGACTCATATGTGGAGAGTTGTGTACTTAATTTGGGAGTCTTCTCCACTACACTTGACCTCCGAGTTATTCCTTTAGGATCCTATCAGGTAGTGTTGGGTATGGATTGGCTCGAGGCTCATCGAGCCAAGGTGGATTGCAGAAAGAAGGTCATTGAGTGTCAAGATGATCTTGGTAGTGCGTTGTGATTTCAGGGATGCAGAGACCTATTTCCTTGTGTATGATCTCGGCTAAGCAACTCAAGCAGAGCATGCGTAAGGGTTGTCAATTGTTTGCTATCACCATCAAGTGATCATCGGAGAGCACTCCAGAGCATTCACCCTTAGATGATTATGTAGTTTTGAGGGAGTATGCAGATGTGTTTCTAGGAGAGCTTCTAGGTTTACCACCTAAGAGGGAGGTGGATTTCACCATTGACTTAGTGCCTGGCTCCACACCAATTTCTAGGGAACCCTATCGGATGACAACTTCAGAGCTTCATGAGCTCAAGATTCAGGTAGAGGAGTTGTTAGAGAAGGGTCTCATTCGACCTAGTGTATCTCCTTGGGGAGTGCCAATCATATTTGTGAAGAAGAAGGATGGTTCTCTCAAGCTTTGTGTAGACTTCAGATAGCTCAACAAAGTCACAATAAAGAACCGTTACCCACTCCCTAGGATTGATGACTTGTTTGATCAGATGTGGGGAGCTAGAGTGTTCTCCAAAATCAATCTCAAGTCAGGTATCATCAGTTGCATGCATATCAGATGCAGATATTCATAAGACAACTTTTTGCACACGTTATGGGCATTATGAGTTCACTGTTGTCCCCTTTGGTTTGACCAATGCCCTATGTCTTCATGAGCCTCATGAATGGAGTGTTTAGGACCTTCCTTGATCACTTTGTCATAGTGTTCCTCGATGATATTTTGATATATTCTCGTTCCGAGGAGGAACACGAGGAGCATTTGAGACAGGTGCTTCAGATTTTGAGAGAGAAGTTGTTTGGGAACTTGGAAAAATGTAGCTTCTTTCAGATAGAGATTCAGTACTTGGGGCACATTATTTCAGGAAAGGGTATCTCTGTAGATCCCTCTAAGATTCAAAGCTATCTTGGATTGGCTAGCACCCACATCACGGTGACCCAAGGTGAGAAGCTTCATGGGTTTAGCAGGGTATTACCGCAGGTTTGTGTAGGACTTTTCTAGGATTGCTCACCCTATTACCTCCCTTCAGAGGAAAGGGAAGAAGTTTGACTGGTTAGAGAAGTGTGAGCAGGCCTTCCAATTGCTTAAGGAAAGGTTAACCACGACACCTATCTTAGTAGTTCTAGACCCGACAAAGGATTTTGTTGTTTGCACTGATGCATCACTAGAGGGTTTGGGAGTAGTTCTTATGCAAGAGCATTGGGTGATTACCTTTGAGTCGCATAAGCTCAAAGACTACGAGCTTAACTATCCTACTCACAACTTGGAGCTTGCAGTAGTTGTTCATGCACTTGTGCGTTGGTGACATTTCCTTTTGGGTAGACCTTTCATCTTGAGGACAGATCATTGTAGCTTACAACATATCTTCTCTCAACCGAACCTCAATGCTCGTCAATGATGTTGGATGGAGTTCCTATGTGAGTATGACATGGAGGTACAATATATCAAAGGAAAGGAAAATGTTGTTGTAGATGCACTTAGTAGACGACGACATGTGCTTGCTTCATTAACACTGCAGTCAGATTTGAGAGGCAGGATTCTTGAGCATCTTCCAGAGGACAGGTTTTATGAGGGTGCTAGATAGATGTTGGATTCTCGTGGTTCTTTTGAGGGAAGATATTAGGATGCATGTTAGAGTCTGGTGGTTTGCTTCGGTTCCATAGGTGCATTTATATGCCTAAGGTAGGTGATCTGCATAGTTTCATCCTTACTGAGGCTCATCGAGCCCCATACACAACACATCCAAGAGTGAAGAAGATGCATGCCGATTTGAGAGAGTTATATTATTGGTCGAGTCTTCATCGGGACATAGCTGATTTTGTAGCATGTTGTCTTGAGTTTCAGAGAGTCAAGGCAGAGCATTCTCATCCTATAGGACTTTATACCCTCATGACATACCTAAGTGGAAATGGGATGTGATCTCCATGGATTTCATAAGTAGGACTTCCTATGTCCTCTTATCGTCATCAGTCATGATGCCATTATGGTCATGTGGATAAGTTAACCAAGGTTACACATTTAATGCCAACCAAGGTCACCTATAATGCACATGCCATCACCAAAGTGTTTATGGAGGACATTGTTAGATTGCATGGGATCTCTAAGATGATCATCAATGACAGAGATACCATATACACATCATTTTTCTCGGACTTCTTTTCGTGGAGAATGCTTTGGGTACCTAGATTAATTTCAGTTTAGCATATCATCCAGAGATAGATGGTGGGAGATAGAGAGAGTTAATCAGGTTCTTGAGGACATGTTGAGGATGTATGTGATGGACCAAAAAAGAAGTGGGAAGATTATTTGCATTTAGTTGAATTTTCCTACAACAACAATTATCATAGCTCCACTAGCATTACTCCCTATCGATTGGATTTATATGGACGACCTTGTAGGACACCTTTGGTGGGGATGACAGACCTGGATGACATGATTATTCTCGGGGACCAAAGTGTCTCTTCGAGATTTAGAGCAGCAGGTTGTTCTAATTAGACAACGATTGAGCAAGCTCGAGCATGCCGTAAGGCATATGCAGACATACCAAGAGGATTGATCGTCACTTCTTAGTGGGTGACAAAGTATTCTTGAAGTTCTTCCTCATAAGATTCTAGATCCGTTATAGAAAGGGTTCTAAGATATCACCTCATTTTGTGGGGCCTTTTGATATCTTTGAGGTGATCGGTCTAGTTGCATATTTCCTAGCTTTGCCACCACGCATTGCACGGCCCACAATGTTTTTCATGTTTATGTACTTTATATATATGTATGTGTAGATGATGTTTCTCATGTTTTGGATTGGTCATGTGTGCATTATAGGTAGAGGATAGAGGGCTGAGTCTTAACCATGATAAATGTTTGAGGCCTTAGAATAGGCGTATTAATTGGGAACCATGGGTGAACCCTCAATTGTAATGTATTTATGTCTTGTAAAATTAATTATGTCTAGGGTGTGTTTTATTAAGTAAACTAGTTTAAGGGTTTAATAATCTCATCTTCATTTTAGTGATAGTTTTGGGTAAGTGTGTGTGTGTGTTGGTAGAATTGATTGGGGACACATGTGAACCTTGGGTGGACCTCACACCCTCTACCCTTGTGCCCAAGGATGCCAAACCCGAAATTGGGTTATTTTAGGCATTTTTAGGGACCCTTTTGAGTTTGGGAGTTCCTTAGCATGAAAATGGGCCCTGGACCCTACCTAATAGGTAGAGGGGCTCATTTCCAAGGTTTGGAGGAGTTTCCCTCCCATTTTTCCTCCTTAGTCACCATCCATGTAAGATGGTTGGTTTGTGTGTAATTGTTAAAAGTTGCTCCACTTTGTTTTATTTTCGTTTTTAGTATTTTGGGTGATATGGGATAAAAGGTGAGTTTACTTTTAACTATTTGGTTTTGGAATCTTTGACTCATGGGAGGAGAGGGGTGACACTTGTCACCTCCCCATTGGTGTGGAAACTTTTGGGTTCCTCTTTTTATTCTTCCTCATGTGGAAGGAATGGGTCTTCTTGCCTCATTTTTTTTGGAGAGCTTGGATAATTTTGGGAGCTTGAAAGTTTGCTTGGACAAAGAGGAAAAGCTTAGAGTCTTGGAAAGTATTGTAGATGTAGGATTCTCAATCCTTTTCTTTCCTAGTTGTTCTTATCTTGTTAACTATGCAATGGTCCATAAAATAATGTGTGTGAAATGATGTGTTGTAAAGTTGTATGGAGAATGTAGTTTTTTTGTTTTGTTACTTTGTTGTTTTCTTTTGTTTTCTCTCCACCATCATTTGGATTGATGGTTTTTGGAGAATGTAGGAGAAGAGAGAGGGATTTCCCTCTCAAACCTCATAGTTTTTGGTCAAGCCATGAAGGTCCCTTCTCATCCCCTCATTTGGTTTGAGGTGGGAGAAAGGTTCATATGGCTTGAAAATTTCCCCATTCTTGGTGAGGAAACCCTTTTGGGTTTGAAAATGCTCTCAAGAAGGATTTCTTTGACATAAATGAGGAATAAGGAGGATGAATGATTAGGAGGAATAAGGAGTTTTGTAACATGTTTTTTTATTGGTGTTCCTATGGTTGGACACCTTTGATTTGGGCATCCTATTTCTTCTCTTCCCACTTTGTGAGGTTGACCTTGTTCTCCTCATGTTGTTGTTTTATCATGTGTAGTATGTCTAAGTGTTTAAATGGTCTTATGTATTTCTTGTTGTGTTTTATCGCCATTATACTTGTGGACATTGTGGAAGTTTGTTCTTCTCTCCCATGGGCTTGGGAGGCTAGCATGGCTTCCCACCATGGAAAGGCATGTGATGATGCCTATTGGTTGGGTGGTAAACAAGCCTTGTCTCTTATTTCAGCATCCTTGGAAGAACATTCAAGTTTGGAGATAGTTGGAGCCTCCTTGTCATCTTGGCCTCTTGGACATCTTCATCTTTTAAGGACATTACTTTCATTTTGTAAATAAATGTGGCTTTGCGAAGATTTACCTTCTTGTAAATACCTATTTTGTACTTGATACTACTTGTAAACTTTAGTCATTTCTAAGGAAGTTTTCCTTCTTTATTGCAAGAATCTTGTAAACAAAAAAGAAAGGAAGGATTACCATATTGAAAACATGAACTCTTTTATTTTAATGTCTTCATTTGAAGGTCTTGGTTGTTTATAAATATGTAATAATATAGCTATGCATCATACATTAAATCTGAAGTATTTAGTTGTGTTTTACCTTTACAAATTTTTTTCAAAAAAAATAAAATGAAATGGCATATGTATACTTTTTTTTTGAAAATAAATCTGAAATTTATATGCTAAACATTATTTTAAATCTGCAAATTTTTATGGCATTACAGTAGGGAACTTCAACCCCTAACATTTTGACTTTAAGGGCATAGACTCCTCAATCTCATCATTTTGATACTCCCATTCATGCTCCAGAAGCTCTTGATGACTCATCTGAGTGTGAGATGTAGATTCAGTGTGATTGAGAGCTTGCAATAAGTGTGTATATTTATGTAAATAATTTCATTAGCATGGTCTTAAATACATGTTGAAAACATATATAAATTATGTTTTGAAATTTATTTTTTGCATTTACAGGTTCAAATACATGCAAGTCTTCAATAGAAGAGGACTCGTAGCATGGGCATGGATGACCCAAAGTCATATAATAGATCTCCATCTTTGTCTAAGGGAGGACCTTCTTCAAGCAAGGCCAAGAGAGGGATATATTTTGATTATTAGGATATATATATGTCTTACATGACATTTGTTTGTATTCTTATGTACATGGAATTATATGTACACCTATATGGAATTTGAACTTGATATTATATGACATATTCATGCATTTTTATATTTATTGTGCCCGTTAATACTATTTGGAACTCGATATTTTTGTATGAGACCTTACATTTATGAGATTATTTTTGTATGAAACTAATATGATGTGCACTTGACAATATTTAAGACATTACAGATTATTTTTTCATTTATTGGTGATGTATGTACTAGCGTTTTCAATGTATAATATGCATCAAAGTTTGGAAATCAATATTTATATAATGTATAAATATAAAGAGTTACCTAATCTGAGTAAGTATTCATTCAATTTATTAATGTGTATATTTATATTTACCTTATCTGCGCTTCTTCTTGCTCAGAACTAAACAAGAAATATTTAATAGGTGATTGATAACCCCTGCGTGTTCTTAGCTATTCCCCTGTTGCTATGATTGTAATTTCTATGTCACCTGAGGAATTGGAATATTTTGGTGGTAATGGCCTTCCTGTTTTTCTCCCTTAACTTTTTCCTTTCTCTCTCCAATGTACTCAGCTTCGCCATCCTGGATTGCATAATACCATACATGGAAATACAATAAATGTGATTTTTTTTTAGAAAGGAAAAGAGAGTGAGAGTGAGATTGATATTGTGAGAGAGAGAGAAAGAAAGTAAACATGAGAGGGAGAGAGAGTGAGAGGTTTTCCAATCCATTATTTTGTAAATGGTAGCTGGTGGGACCAAATCGACTTATGTCAACACGTCCGGATGTCCTGGTGAATGTTGGTGGAGTATTTGTTTCGGTGTGGGGTGGTGTCATTGCTTCCAGGATACTTCATCCGGGCATAGTCCCTTAAGAGCTCTGAGACCAAAAAACCATGTAAGTTCGACAGGTGATTTCTCAGACTCGTGGCACCTAGAGATGTCATGTTAGATCCTACACCTCCACCTAGGCACCCTATACAAAATTATATATCAGTTTTGTCCATCTTGATTCGGTGCTCTCATGTCCCATTGTTTACAAATGCACCAAATATTGTAGTTTTAGTCAGTTTAAGGTTTTCGAATCCATTATTTTACAAATGGTAGCTCATGGGACCAAACCGAATGTGCCAAAACATCTAGATGGCTTGGTGAATTCTAGTGGAGGATTTGTTTTGGTGTGCGATGGTGTCTTTTCTTTCGGGATACTTTGTGGCATAGTCTCTTAAGAGCCTTGAGACCAAAAAACCGTACAAGTTTGGAGGGTGATTTCTTGGACTCCATGGTACCAAGAGATGTCATGTCAGATCTTGAAATTCCATGTAGGAACCCTCTACAAAATCCTATCTTGGTTTTATCCATATCAATTCGGTGTTCTCACCTTTCCTATTGTTTACAAATGCAATAAATACTATAGTTTGAGTCAGTGTAAGGCTTCCAGATGCTATATTTTGTAAACGAAAGCTCAGGGGACCAAACTAACTGTGCTAACACATCTAGATAGCTTAGTGAACACTATTAGAGGATTTTATTTAGTGCGGGATGTTTTTTACTTTTGGCCTACTTCATCCGAGCATACTCCCTTAAGAGACTTGAGACCAAAAATATATAAGTTTGACAGGTAATTTCATGGACTCTCTTGGCACCTAGAGACGCCACATCGATCCTACAAGTCCGAGTAAGAACCCCCTACAAAATTCCATCTTGGTTTTTTCCATATCGATTTGGTGTTCTTGCTGCCCTATTACTTGCAATTGTGCCAAATACTATAGTTTGAGTTAGCAGTAAGGCTGTCATATGATATATTTTGCAAACGGAAGCTCGTGGGACTAAACCGATCAAGCGCTAAAATGTCTATATGGCTTGGTGAATTCTTAGGGAGTATTTTTTCAGTTCCCTACACTCTTGGTGCTTCCAGGCTACCTCGTATGGGCGTAGTCTTTTAAAATCCCTGAGACCAGAAAATGCTATAAATTTGATGGGTGATTACTCGGTCTCCGTAGCACCTAGAGACGTCCCATCAGATCCTACACCTCCATGTTGGTATGCTATCGTAAATCCTGTATCGGTTTTCTCCATTTCAATTTGATCCTCTCACTTTCCTATTGTTTTCAAAAGCATTGAATAGTCCAGTTTGAGTAAGTGTAAGGATGTCCATTGGCACCTCCAAAATCCAAATTTTATTTCATTTAAATTCACTTCAAGACATTTGGGGGAAATTTCCATTTCCATTTTCTTCATGCTTTTAGAGGTCCAGAATGTCAATTTGCCCCAAATTTGGTAAATATGGAGAAATTGGAAAGCTGAATTGCATTTATAAAGATAAGCTCGAAGTGAAGGAATGCATTTTGTAAGTAATTCCTAGTCAATTTTGTTATATTTTTTTCGTTAATTCCCACTAAAACTAGCCTTGTTATTGCATCTTGATAAAAACAAGTTTAGGAGCCGAGGGAGATTTTAAAATTATCACACGAGCATGGGGAGTTATGTCCGATAATACCAAAAATAATACCTATGACACCATGAGAAAAAACTAACAACCCGAACCGTAACTGAAATAGAAACAAGCCAGAACAGTAACTAGAAATAGAAATAGGACCGGGAACACAACCTAGACTAGAAATTTAAGAGGATTTTTGAGGTTCAATTTTATTTTCCAAAATGCATTACTCCAATGTTTGAGAATGTTTCTCCATATGCAATGACATTCTGATTCAAACATTGGATGAAATCAATGTCCAATCCCACCACAGACCCCAGTAGTCCTCGATCCATGGATACAAGGAGACACTGTTAGTTGTCTTCCATTTTTAATGATAGAGATATTTGTAAATTCGTATTATGACCTCTAAATCTATATGCATTTTAAGTTGTTTGGAAATCACATCACACCCTTCTCTAGGCTTGATGAATACCCCTATCTTTTTGAAGGATTTTTGAAGTCTCTTTGAAAGCATCCATGGTTTTATCATATAAGGAATTATTAATGAATGGAAGGTCACTAAGCCGTAGGCTAGCTAACTCCCATTAAGAACAAAACAAGAAAGAACAAAAGCTTCTTCCGGGAATAATCCCTTAAGGATGTCGATTGCCAACCATGTGAATAATATAGGTGATTCATACAATATAGGTGGTGAAATGAGAATTTTAATAAGATATTTTTACAATATAAGTGGTGAAATGAGAATTTATGCTTATTGTTCCTTTCTAATATTTAATTTCCCTTATCTTCTCTTGGATTCAAGAATAATAAATTCTATACTAAAAAGCTAACCACGTGAAGGTGGAAGCTTTTTTGTTTCACTAACCTACATAAACATTTTAGTAAGTAATTAAATAGAATTTTAAATCCTCTACAGAATTTAAACAAAATCATTAAAGTAAATATTCAAATGAAATTCATGAAGAACTTACCTTTGAAAATTCAATCCAATGAACTGCAAGGATCAACTCTACTCTTCGACAAAGAGCAATAATTGCTTCATGATATGATTTTTGAACCTTCCAAATATTCTTGTTTAATGGCCTACCTTGATATTTGATCAATTTAATATTTTTGCAAGAACCAAATGTGAATAGTGAAGTATCTTTCGATGCACTTCATAGTCTTCAAACAACCAAGTGTTTGATTTTTCATAGATATTGTCGAAGCCAAGTTTCAAAGTGACTACCACCGACCCAAAGTGGGATACTCAAGGCCTTCACCAAGAATACTGTGGATGTCAAAATTTTCCCTTCTATAAAACAATACAAGAAGTAGTTTGTTCCTCTTCGTTAAATTCACATGTTGCAATAATGCAAAAATGTTCCCTACATCACAAAGTAAAACTCAAGTCAAATTTAAAATACATTACGAGTTGATCATTTAATAATTTATAAATCTAAAACATGACATACATATATGTACCTTGGTTCACTAAATCAAATATTTTGTCAAAGTCGGTGATGTTATCATATGATTTGAAGAGACCAAGTTATAATGCTTGTGGAACTTGATATGTGTTGAGTGGAATTAGATGTCTACAAGTCCATTCGTCCACCCATTGTTGTGACTCACATTCATTCCACCCAAAATAAATGCATGATATAAAACAACATGCCATGCACCTAGTATAAATAGTCCAAGCATTTACATTTGAACTACAGAATGAGTGCATATAGCTTGATCCTCAGTAACTATCATACAATATTCACAGCTTGCCAAATGTTATTCCTATATCAACCAAAAATATATATGAAGCATTGATCTCTCTTGAGATTCATGGCCCATGTTCTTGACACAACAATCAACATTGATATTTGCATTTGTAAATTTAGCACCATCCTTGAACTTTATCTCTTCTTTTACAAGTGCTTTTTCACACATGTTCCTCTGTACCATCATGCTCTCTTTTTCCATGTTCTACCTCGGTAAAACTCCAGATATGTTGTACAACTATTTATTTTTTCATCCTACTTAGCTAATAAAACATCCGTGCATTCTTTAATTGTGATGTGTAGTTGTCTGACCAAATGTAATGTTGATTGAAACTAATGTTCCTCTTATTCAAGTTCGTAGAAAAACACTGAAACACCCTTACACATATTCTATAGAATGTGTCTAATCATCACTGATGTAGAAATGATACTCCCTTAATATTTTTGATCTTTCTCAGTTCTTTTCGAGAGTGCATGAATGCTATATGCATGAAAATAGAAACTTGAACTAAGTTATAGTATTGTGACCGAACCTCCATTTTTGGTCGTAATGTGTAATTATCTCATAAGTCAACTACTGAAACAATAGTAGCAAGTGGGAATGTTTCATTTCTTAAATTGAATTGTTCATCCAAACATCAAGCTCTCTATGTGTGCCTTGCATACTCATAAAAATTTCCTCTTTGAATTTGACCATATATTCGATACAACTAATGTTTTTGTAACAAGCTCACACATCTTAGATTATTTTCCATATTTTAATTGATATGCCACTAATTTATATTTACTAAAACCAACTAATTCTTTTCCTATTGAATCTGTACTCTCCTCATGGATATAACTTTTCAATTTTGGCAAGCCACCACATACGTTGCACGCTCCTTCCAAACATGCTTTATTATAAGAAAATGTCCAGTTGTTTTTTTCACAAAATATCATAGGAATAAATTCCCTTGCAGATTTTCGTGGGACATTTAATCCAAACTCCTACAACATGATGTCAATATGTAAAACACAATGTATTTGATAAAAACATCATCATGCATATAAAATTCAACATGATGCCTACTGCAACAAGTGGTACGTGAGCGATTGATTTTCACATAAAATATTTTGTTCATTTCAAAGAATCTTTGGATAATGTTAATTTGTCTATTTTAATTCTTGAACTTAGAGAAAAATTGTGTTTGAGTCATATCCAAGAAATATTTTTCACACAATTCACAATTACGAGAACCTATTCTTATTTTTACTGTATCTCTTCTATTCGGTGACGCCCTTGTGTTTTCATTCTAATAATTTACAAGTAATTCTTTTAGAATATCATACGTATTCTTATCTTTCCATGGGAGTCTGCTAGAGAATTCCCAATAGTCAGTGTTATTGAATGACTCAAGACTTTTGTGTCTCCCTATTTCTTTCGCTATTGTTTTTATGTTTATCTTCAAAGCTCTACTTGTTTTTCTAATTAAGTATTTATTAATTGTTTTATCAATTACAATACAATCAAGTAAGTGCATCTTTGTGTAACATTACTATCTTTGGTGCGTCTGTTGACACCTACAGTTTGGTATGATTTATGTATATTTTGAAAAATTGACACATTTTGATCAACCACATTAGATGTTCTTAACCATATGGTATTCATTATAGGTATCATCTTAATTAATTTCATCAATGGGACAAATAATTTACATCTTTGTGTGTCATTTAAATTCTCAAAGTAATTATCCCAAATTCCACTAGCTTTTCTTCTCGCATTTCTTCTAGATTTTTTTAGGCATTGGTTTTATAATATTTTCATCAATTTAAATTAAGTGAATTGGTTTTCTTCATAAAATGGAAGGTGTTATTAGAGGTGAAGATTCGTTAAAAAGTTACTTTCTTCTTCATTCAATTTTTCCATACAAATTTCGGGATTAACATTTAGATTCTCGGGTAAAGGTTCAACATTTGAATTCATATCAATTTCATCATCCATACTAACATTATCATTCAATTAAATATCAATATTCATTTAAAAATAATTATTCTCTACATTAGCTACATTTGATATAGTAGATGTACCTTTCCCTGCATGAAGTTTTTGTATTATTTCACTTTCTTTATTCACATCTCTTCCAATTCCTCTCGGTGTCTTGTTCTTGAATTTCCTCTTGTACTTAGCTCAAATTTTATCACCCATTATTACAAAATTAAAATAGTGGGGTAGGGGATAAAATTAACTACTCAAAATTTATGTAAGAATGTACATGAATTTGCAGATCAAACAGAAAGGAGTCAAAAATCTTTTTGAAAGAGATGAAAGGAACGTTGGGGGCCACAACATATAAAAAAGCATAAAATGTACATGTTATAGATTTCCTATTTCCAAGGCATGCCTCTAGGCTTGAATCATGTTTGGATCCCAAGCTCGAGGCATGGACTGCCGCACAAACACAACAAACAACGTGTTTTTGCATGAAAATGCAAAAATACCACTTCCGCCATGATGAATCAACATAAAATGATCGATTTGTTTAAAAACAATTATACCACGACGTAGAAAAAGTTTCTTCTTTCAAAAATATAATTTTCTAAAGTTTCTTAAAATTATAAGGTTTTCATATTATTTATTTTCTAACTATGCCTTTTTATAGCAATTTTTGAAGTTTAAACATGTCTATGTATTTTTTTCAGCTCATCGAAATTGAATAATTGTTTTAGGCACTAATATGTACTAATTCTATACATAATAAAAAAACTATTTTTGATATTTTTGAGGTAGTAAGGGGGTGTGGGGGGCACGGTGAGCTTTGTTATTTTTCAAAACTTAAAATATTTGTACTTGAAAAATAATAAAAAACAAATACTTGTTATAAAAATCTAAAAAAATTCTAGAACAAACTAGATGCTCCTAGCTATCTTTCTACCAAAGGGTTTTCAAAAATACTAAATGGTGCTCAAAAATGGTGGGGGCATGAAAGTCACTCTATTATATTTTTTAACAAAAACAAGAGCACCTGTTGGTATTTTAGTTATTTGACCCACTTAAACTTATCCATTTTCAATAAAATTTAGTATCTTAGAAACTAGACTCAAAATTATACGATTCATGTTTATACAACATCTTCCAATTTTGAGTGTAACTATTTCAAAAAACTCGTACAAGTTGAAGTTTTTATTTTTTAGAAAAATGCATCCACTTAAGACCCCCTTTTGGCCCCCTAACTTGGTGCACTTACCCCGACACACACATCCCAAGATATCCATTTGTGTAACTTAACAATTTAAAAATGATGTCAGTAAACATGTATATTTTTGTTGAGGATAATATGATAATTCAATATGTGAGACATCAAATGAACCACATATCATTGGTAGTATAGTCAAAGTATGGAATACTTAAATACTTTTATGTAATTTAAAGACAATAATATTGCCAATGACGATAGTGTTCTTTTATTGATAATGTTGATAATTTTGATAATATTTGTGTGTGGCATATATGGTTAATATTTCCGTGTGCCATTAAACCGAACAATGTAAAGTTTGTATGATATTCAAAATATAATAATTCAATATGTGAGACATCAATTAAACCACATATCATTTGTAGTATAGTCAAAGCATGGAATAATTATATACTCAATATATAATTTAAAGATTTTAATATTGACGATGAACATGGTTTTGATGATATTGTTGTTAATATTGATAATTTTTGCATCGGCATGTATGGTTAATATTTTGGTTCCCCTAAAAATAAATTGACTATTAACAAAACAATTTAAATTTCTCGTGATATTTGAAATATGTGTTCCATTTGATAGACATTAATTATCCATTAAATATAAAGCAAATTAACGACATTCGTGTGTCTTTTATAATTTGTGCACCAAAAAGTGGTGGTTGGAAGTGTCGGTTCCATATAATTATAGATTGTCATTTATTAGTATATTTCAAGGACACTTATATTTGTGAATATTCTAGCGATAACATTGGTGTAAGGGAAAAAATTTGTAAGCATAATAATTCTTTGGAAAATATGATCGTGGTTTGTTTTTCATGAAGGCTTAAAAATCGGTATGCATTCTCACCTTTGTTCCTTCTAAAATTTTAAAATTATATGAATGTACAATTTTCCATAGCCTTTTCAATGAAACCCTATTTTGTCTACTTCCACTAGTAAAATCTGTCTATTCTTTAATGCTCTTTAACAAACATTTCTCAACTGATAGGGTTTAACATAATTTTTTCATTCTATTTGTTGATCCATAAATGATTTGATAAATATGTGTGTACCTCGCTTGTGAGTAATGTAAAACATGTTATGGGTATTTTTTTCACAAGAGGATTGAGAAATGATTCGTAAAATACCTAACATGGACATCAATGATTACTAGAAGTGAAAAAATGGGTGTTGCTGAAAAGGCCGAGGAAAATAGATTTTGTTCAGTTAGGGTTGTTAATCATTTAGGGATTTTGGACTGCTAGTAGCTTGATTTCTATAGAAATTTTGTTATAAATTAAATTGTAGTAATGAAATAATGATAGTAACTTCCAGTAGATGAAATAGTAATAGTAACACAAATAATTGTTTTCTTATTTACAATAATTGTTTGATTACATAAGGAAATTGTTGGAAATAAATTTTTATAAAAACATATATGTGACTGCCAAAGAAAAAATGCAAAGAGTTCCGTCTGTGTAGGTTCCTCTTTGAAAAATAGTGAATCGAGGAATTATAAAACCTATTATTTGAGAAGTTAGGCTAAACAAGATTTTGAATAATGTTTCACTTAATTGATAGTTCTAGAAATACATATACAACATTTAGAGATTAAAATTATAGACTCTGGTTGTTTTAGTTAAATTATCTAATGATATATCAACACTAAAAATTATAAGATGTCATGTCTTTTCTTTCTTAATGTGATAATAAGCATATGGAAATAGGGAGATGTGATTTCATGGAAAATTATGATGTTTAATGACAAAGGAGATTATACATAGGGTTTGGAGTGTGTATGTTCATACTAACACTACAAAGAGTGTGTTCATTATATTTATTAAAATTATACCATGGCCTTTGAGACTTCATTTACTAATTAATTATAGATCACCATCGCTTTTGAGATTTCATTTATAATTAAAATGTGGAATTTTTATATTCCTTTCAATAACTTATAGTAAACAGATTATGAGAACTACATAAGGCTTGATCCCTCTTGATGGTATGTAGTGTAACACTTGGATCAGAAAAATTCATGGAACAAACTAATGAGAGCTAAGAAAAGTGTTACCCCTGGAGAAAACATGTAATGCAACTCTTTTCTCAGTTTAATAATAGATGTCTAGTGAAGGATTCTGGTGAACTCTAAGTTCAAAATATTTTGTTGATGCTGATCATATTGACTACTAAGCTTGTAAATGTTTTTTGTGGCTGACCTTAGAGATCGATAGGAATAGAATTTCGTATGTGTTAACTCCTTATTGTGATATTTACTGACCTGGGAGATTATACAATTATAATTAATTAAAAAGACGCCCATTAAATGGTGTTTAGATAATACCAAGTTCAAAATATTTTGTCGAGGTGGATGTTATTGACCACTAAGATTTATATATTTTCTTGTTAATACATTAGTATTTTTCCTGTTAATGATGTCTATTAACCACTAAGCTATAGATATATCCTTGTGGCTGATCATAGTAATAGGAAGGATAAGAAGCACATATTTATTTGTTAATGATTCTTATATACCGTTAAGCTCAAAAAATATGTTGCGACCGACCCTAGTGACCGCTACGATAAGAAATAATTATGTCTGTACCCCTTAGTAGTGCAAGGATTGACATTCTTATACTCATTACAATAACTATTGTTCTTTGAAATAACCCTAGATATGGAGAAGGTCTAAATAGTTTGTTGTGGCTGAACTTAATGACCGCTAAGATCAACACTAAATAAATCTTGACCCCCCACTAGTTCAAAGAATGTAGAATTTTTTCTCATTCTAATAATATTTTCCATGTGACTAATCCTAGATACGACCAATCTCTAAATATTTTGTTGTTGATCAACTTAGCAACCATTGGGATCTAAACTATGTAAGCCTTAAAGCCTCAAGAGTGCTTGTATTGACAAAATTTTCTCATTGCATTAATATTTTCACTGGAGTGAAGCCTAGTGAGCACCATGGTTAAAAATACATATATCTTGACCCCTCAGTGGTGCATGTACATCAGTACTTCAGTCATTACATTAATAGTAAGTCTGTGAATGATGGCTAACAATGAGACGTATTCATGATCCTGCAATGAACTAATCATACCTAAGTAAAGGTTGATCCGTATGAATACATGTATTAAAACAATTTTCTCAAGTCAATAATAGATTTCCATTGAATGGTGTTTAGCTAACAATAAGTTAAAAATATTTTGTTGAGGCGGATGTTATTGACCACTAAGATTTATATATATTTTTGTTAATGAATTATTAGTTTTCATGTTAATGATGCCTAACGACCTCTAAGCTATAGGTATATTGTTATGCAGATGATCGCAGTAACAACTACGAAGTACATATTTATTTATTAATGATTATTATAAACCGTTAAGATCTAAAAAATATGTTGTGGATGACCCTAACAGTTGCTAGGATCAGAAATACTTATGTTTATACCCATCAATAGTGTAAGGATTGGTGTTCTATTGCTCATCGCAATAATAGTTTGGGCTTTGAAATAAGCCTAGATATGACGAATCTCTAAAGAATTCATTGTGGATGAACATAGCGATCACTATGATTAGCACTACATATATCTTTACTCCCCACCAGTTCAAAGATTGGAGAAATTTTTCTCATTTTAATAATATTTTTCTAGTGGATAATACATAGATATGACCAATCTCTAAATATTTCATTGTGGCTAAACTTAGTGATCTCTAGGATATGAACTACATAAGTCTTGAAGCCTCAAGAGTGCTTGTATTGACATACTTAGATCATTGCATTAATATTTTTACTAGAGTGACGCCTAGAGAACTCCATGGTTAAAAATATGTATATCTTGACCCCTTAATGGTGCATGTACAACTACGCTTTTTTCATTCCATTAATAGTAAGTATTTGAATAATGCCTAGTGACCACTAAGCTCTAAATATTTAGTAATTACTGCCCTTAGCGACCGCTAGGATCAAAATTTATTTCATTTATTTTGAAATTATTTTGTAAGCTTACCTAATATTCATAATAAGATACATATGAATGTTGTTGTAAAATAAATTATGTCATTTGTCTCAATAATTGTTTCTATTGATGATGTATGCAACATTTGTGGCCCTTTAATTTTTCAACATGGCGAGAGAGTAGGTAATTTCGATGGTAGATGCTTATTTATATTCCAACAAGGACAACAATGTAATAAGAGATACCTTGTTTGATCTAGCTGCCTTACATAATGAATTTAAGCATTACTCAACTCTATTTTCCATAGTTTAGGATGAAAGTGTTGATGTTGATGCCGTAGACAAAAAGGGTATACCGGAAGAGAAAGCGCTACGGTTTTGAGACATAAGGGTGATAAAAAGAGCTGGTATCCATTTAATTACCACTAAACCAGAGGTGCTTCCATTTTGGAAGTGATTGCTTCCTATCTAATTCATGCCAAGTCCAAGGATTTGTCATTATTATCTAAATCAGGGAAAAAGAGAATATGTTTTTTTGTTGGGAATGCATAAAAAATTTATTATAAAATTTCAGAGCCGGACTCCTTGCACAACTCAAAAACAGTTGATTCCTGGATGACCCAAAGGAGAGTAAGAGATGTTTTACAGAGTTGGGAATTCGACCCATTTGATAATATGGATGATTCTAATCTATAAAATATCCTTATTAAAAGGTTTAGACCAAGATTCTGTATTGGCATGACACTCATGAATAGGCTATATGGAAATTCATCAATCTCTAAGGTGGATGTTTCTTGGATCCCGTTACTTTCTTTTATTACTAATGAAGGAAAGATTCCCTCCTTAGGTTAGGTGCTCTGTGTCAATTTAGTGAGACAAATAAATAATTTTGTCGACAAAGAGAAATCATTTTACATGGCTTCCTATCTTCTCGGTGCTGTCTTTGGTGTTCTCGAATGTCAAAATTTCTATTAAATCTAGTATCCTTTGAGCCCTTTGAAGGTAAATGAGAAATATTCAGACTTGTATTCCCATCATTTCAGATCACATATTCAAGATATACACACTTATTTGTATCCTGCTCTCTACCAATAATTACATGAAGCGATGATACTAAGAATATCTGATGCCATCCTCACTTCCATAAGGTAAATGAGATCTGTATTATTCCATCCACAATATATAGTTATATGATCGAGGGCCTCCTTAAACCTCCTTTTCAGTTGCCATATTATGTGTCAGAAAAATTGGCAGAACAAGAGGTTGCATATTATATTTGCAATGGTATTGCTTTAAAGTCTAAGGAGAAGAAACTTAAAACACATCCCCCCTTCCCAGTATATGTGGGATGCAGAAAATTTAATAGGTGGACCAATTTAAAGTCTACTTCAGCCCATAGAAACTCATTTCATCTCCCCAAACACCCTTTAAGGAAATACGACAAAAGAAAATGGGTTACCAACCACCTAAATTTTCTTAAAGGACAGTTAAATATACCGTATGATCACGTGCATGATGATAATGAATGGGCATGGATTACCCAAACACAAGATAGCCTTGTTAAGTAGAATATGAAGGAGACAGGGGTGGTTCCACCTTTGAGAGAAATTATTAAAAAGGATTCTATAAAGAGAAAAAAATATTTGTATTCAGAACATTCACAACAACCTTGTGCTCCCTTATCTCCACCAAATAAATATCGATATGAGTTTTGAGAAGTCTTATCCGAACCAAATAAAGCTCCAAATTTGGTTGCTTATGCATTAAATTCATCAAGTGAAGAAGAGGAGACTATGCAAACTAAAATTCCAACTAGGGAAGCCCTAGTGCAACCCTCTCAATCTTCTTCCTCCACTTCACATGAAGCGAGACACGATTGGGTAGAGAAATTTGTAATTTCCTACAAAGAACATCTAGATTGGGAGGCACAAAAAGATCCCTTAGTGAACATTGAATTCAATTAAAGGATGGCAACCTTGAAAAACGTAACCTAAAAAGAGTATATCAACACAACCGTAGTGCCCTTACTTTTATAGCTCAATTCTTGGTTGTTTCTTTTCTCATAGACAAGTTTTGACAGAGATTGAGATTATATCTTGGACATTATATTAGAGATTGGATCTTATTAGACATGTGTGGACATTTAGGTGTATAGTGCCAATTTAGCTTAATTTCTATGTTGTTGCATTTTCTTATGATGTCATGGATACTAATGGATATGATGTTGTTTTTGGAACATAATTTTATTGATGGATACTTAGTTGTTGCATGTTGGGATTCTATGGTTATATGTCACTTTATCATCTTGTCTAACTTTGGAGAATTGAGTATAATTGTGCACGTTGTCGCATTTTGATTTCAGTAGGATGTTAGGCTAGTTTAGAACTCATTGATATCTTGTTGAGTCGTTGATTTATATTTTATTAGACAGGTGCGGTTAATGTGTGCAATGAGTGTGTAAGTGACAGGTTTACAGGAGAACGTGGGATTCAGGCCAGCTACACAATCTTGCACAAGCAGCCCATGGGCTGAGTCCTAGCCATGTTCATTGTGTGAAACCTTAGTGTTGGAGATTATTATTTTGGGCACCATGAGTGACCCCAATTTTTGTAATGTATTGTGCCTTGAATTATTAATTTTGTTTAGGGTAATTAGTTATGTTGTAAACTTGTTTTGGGAGTTAATAATCCCACTTTCATTAAAATTTTGATTTTGTTTAATGAGTCACTTAATCACAAGGGTTTAGGGTCACATGTGAAACCCTTGGGTGGTCCCCACACCCTCTACCCTTGTGCCAAAAATGCAAAACCCGAAATTGGGTTATTTTGGGCATTTTTGGGGACCCCTTTTTAGTTTGGGAGTTCCCCTAACATAAAAATGAGCCCTTGGACCCTACCTAATGGGTAGGGGGGCTTATTTCCAAGGCTAGAGGGATTTTTCCCTCCCTTTTTGCCTCTTGTTTGGTCACATCCATGTAAGGGGTGTGGATTGGAGTGCTTGTTAAAAGTTTCACTAATTTTGTCTTGTTAACATTTAGGGGAATTTGGGAGAAGAGGAAAAATACATTTTACCCTTTCTCTCTTTTGTTTTGGCATCTTTGACCTTGAAGGAGGAGAGGGGTGACACATGTCACCCCCTCATTTGTGAGGATTATTGCTTGCTCCTCTTCAAATTCCCCTTCATGGGAAAAGAGGGGGACTTTTTTTTGAAACTTCTTGCTTGGGATGCTTGGGGATTTGGAGCGTGGGATTTGCTTGAGTCAAGAAGTGGAGAAATTTGAAGTTGGAAATCTTTTTGGAGAGCTTTCCTTGAGGTAGGCTCTTATGTCTTATTGCATGTGTTGTATTCATCTTAGTTGTTAGATGGGCTACTTGAATTTGTTATTTTTGCATGTGGATTTTGGTTGTTGTTTGTTTGTTTTACTCCCTCCATCATATGGCATGATGGAGTTTTGGAGTTTGTGGGGGAAGAGAGAGGATTTTCCTCTCAATCCTCAAGGCTTGATGGACAAGCCTTGTAGGGTCTTATTGTTTTCCCCTAAAATGGTTGAGGTGGGGAAGTTGATTCATTTTGCTTGAATCTCCTTCCCCATTCTTGGTAAGGAAACCCCTTTGGGGTTTGAAAATCCTTCCAAGAAGGTCTTGGAGAAAGGGTGGAGGAATAAGGAGGGGTTAAATGATATAGGAGTAATAAGGAGGGTATAGAGGTCTAGTTATTGTGCTTATAATATTGGTAACAAATTTTGGAGAACTCCTCTCCTCTCTTCCCCATAGTTTTAGAGGTAGAACATGGTTTCTCCTCTTTTTCACCTTGGAAAATTTTGTGTCTTGTCTTGGATTTTAACCTATTTTTGTGTGGATGTATCTTTGTTGTTTACCCTTATTCTTGTGCAAGTTGTGGTTAGTTTTCCTCTTTCCCATGGGCTTGGGGGAGGCTAGCATGCATCCCAACCTTGGGAGAGGCATGTAATGATGCCTATGGTTGGGTGGCAAACAAGCTCTTTCTCCTTGTTGGTTTTCTTGAAGGCAATGTACATTGGGATCTCATGTTGGAAGTGGGTTGTTGGATTGGAGCTCTTTATCTCCTTCACTCTATTGTGGACATTACTTCTTGTCTCTTGCAAGGAATGGTTTAGTAGAATCTTCATTGTTGTAAAACCTCTTCTTTGTATTTGTAAATTTCTTTAAACAAGTGTAAGCTACTCTTGAGCAAACTCTCTCTTCAAGCTTGTAAGAAGTCTTGTAATAAACTTGAGTAGCCATGTATTGGTGTATGTTTTGTATATGAAAACTTCAAATCTTGAAAATGAAACATTGTTTTGTTGTTTTATTTAATATGAAAATTTAATCTGTAATCTCCCTTTTGAAGAAAATATATAGTTTTGGAAATATGTCTTTCTTGTGAACAAATATATACTCTTCATGTTAAATGTCCCTCTTGTTTATAAATCTGAAATGTTTATTTAGTTATTGCATTTGAAAGAATTATTAATACCTTGTGGAAAGCTTCATTTGCAAAAAAAAAAAAAATGCGAATAAATCTTTTGGCACTACTTGGAACATATAGTATCTCTTCTTATTCTTTTTGTAACAATATTGTAAGGAAAGTGAATACATGATTTTTATTTTTTTAGTTTCCTTTTGGTATCAATGATAAGGTTAAAATCTGTTATTTATTTTAAGTTGAACTCCACTTTAATTATCTTTGTGCATTAAAAAAAAAAAAATATAATAATAACCAAGTTTTTTTAAAAATATATATATAGTGCTTGTAAAATTATTGTGTTGCTTAAAGTAATTTGTGATTTTATATGTGTGTAATGTAAATATTTTTTTACTTACCTAAAATAAGAATATATATATATATATATATATATATATATATATATAAAATTCATAAGTATCAATTTATAATGCAGAAATGAAAATACATATATATATATGATAAAACTTACAATATATAATATATATTATATATGTTATTATATATATATAAGATTTATGTTTTTGTTATATGCAAAAATATATAACAAACAAAGAAATATAATTTTTTTAATCTGCAAAAGAAGGTGGGAGGGTTCGGACCCCCCCCGACACCTGACCCCAAACGGCCCCATGCCACCTGCCTTTCCACCACCCATCCTCCACCGTGCCAGGGCCATCCGCTGCCCCCTTCCATGCACATGCCTCCCAAACTCCCCCCACACACTCCATCACCGCCCAAAACCACCCCTCCTTCCTTCGCGAGAGCTGCCCTATCCCCCGCAAACCTCCTCCCACCCGCCGCACCCCTTTCCCGGATCCGCCCCTCCATTTTTTCCCCCATGCTACCCTTCTCCTTTGTCACGAGCAAAACAAACAAAAGAAAATAAATAAGTATTAGTTTTAAACAAAAAAAAAAGGGTAATAAAGGTTTAATTGTATTGTTTGAAATCTTCAAACAATACAATGAAAGAAGAGAACAAAGCAACCAAACTCCATTGTTTCTCCTTCCAACCTGCACAAAACTAAAAAAAAAAAAAAAAAAGAGAAGAGAAATAAGAAAGAAAATTCAAATGAAAAGAAAGAGATGGAAAAGAGAAGAGATAAGGAAGTTTAGGGCACAATTTTGATCTAGGGTTGAGGATTGTTTAATCCTAGGGCTCAAATAAAACCCTACTCACTTTAAGTCATGGGTTTTGGTGGGAATGGTATTTTTAAAATAAAAAGAAAGGGAAATATGGATCAATATATGTATTGGGGGATGACTTTACCTAAGGATGAATAATTATATTTCCATGTGGTGAAATTACTTAAGTGAATATATATATATATATATATTAAATGGGTGTAATTTAACAAAAGCCAAAATAAAATTAAATTGAATTAATGTCTTAAGCAACCATGAGGGTTTTTTTTTAAATTAATAAGAATTAAGGGTTAATGGAAAGAGCTAGATAAAGCGTTAGTTCGCTACTTAAAAAAAAAATTTACCAACTTTTAGCCTGTTTCCCGGTGTTTCGAGGTGGGGCACGACATTTGGTATCAGAGCGAGGTTCACACACGCGGACACTCTGGGTATTTAATTAAGATAGTTAATGGTAATGTTAATAACATTAAATTTAATAAATGGATAAAAATAATTAGTTAAAAATCATCTGCAACCATTAAATTTTTAATTAATAACTTCTTCGCTCACCTCGTGCAGGATGGCACCCAAGAGGGGACGATCAGCTAGAGGTTTGGGGCATAGTGTACCTACACGGGAGCAGCTAGCACCTGAATTTGGGCCTCAGATATTAGAGGCCTTGCACCAGCTGATAGGCATTGTGGAGCAGCGTCTACCACCACCACAGGAGACGAGAGAGGAGATACCTTTGGGAGACGAGGAGCCGATAGGTGAGGACGTGCATTCAGAGCCGCCAGAGCACGATACACCGAGGCAGGAGAGGTCACGTAGCCCTTCCGTTCATCACGAGAGGGTAGCCTTGTTCCGTCGTAGCTGCTCACATAGTCTCGAGGGACCATTCGAGGATAGGCAACCCCCTTCGCCTGTTGGACTACATCGCAGGATCGAGATACAAGCAGTGTGATCAGGGATCTTCTTCACTTGCAGCCACCCACCTACACCGGCTCTATAGATGGCTTTGGGGCTGATTCGTGGCTCCTTAGCTTGGATAGTTTCTTTGGCTTGCACTCTTACGAGAGAAACATCAAGGCGAGGTTCGCTATACACCTCCTCCAAGACGCAGTAGGCATTTGGTGGAGGAATGAGGAGCGGAAGCTCCATCTGACTCAAGAGACAGTGACCTGGGAGATGTTCAAGGAGTGATTCAGGGCTTGTTATATGTCAGAGCATTTCGTGTAGAAGAGGATCGATGAGTTTCACGACTTACGACAGGGATCCTAGCACAGTAGCATAGTATGAGAGTAGGTTCCTAGATCTTCTGCAGTATGTGGACTACCTACAAGATGAGAAATTGTAGGTTAACAGGTTTATTCAAGGCCTTAATGTAGATATAGCAGGAGCAGTTAGGATGTTATCTCCTCCCACACTTGAGAAGGCCATTGAGAAGGCCTACTTAGCTGAGGAGAATAGGACCAAGGAACAGGAGCACCGAGATAGAAACAAGAGTAAATTTCGGAGAGGATACATGTCTTTCTGGGATTCGAGAGGCCACGAGGTACTGCACCACCCCCTAGAGGAGGATTTTGGCCTCTACCAAAGCAGCCAAGAGGACTCTACCGCACCCGCAGCGACGATGCACACAACAACGGGCCACCCACCCAGGGGGCTTGTGTGCATAGTTTTGTGATTTTAGCTAAGTTAGATGAATGAGAACTAACACCTAAATAGTTCTATAACAAAGCTAATGACAAAATCTTAACACCATCAAAGATGAGAGCTAAACAAGATTAATACCTAGCATAATGCATTAACTTTGAATTAAACAATGCTAAAGTATTTAAATCTCTACTTCTCTAGATTACCAACAAACAAGTAAATGGACCTAAATAAGCTCCATGTCAATCAATATTTGGTTGTCCTTGATATCTCCAAGAACCTAGGAATGGGGGCTTATCAAAATTGGGCTACAAGACCCTTTTGACACCTCTCCTATGACCTAAGCACTTTAGGCTAGAATATGAAGCTTAGCTCCTCAAGATGATGAACTCTCAAGAAAACAAGGTGCAAGCTCTTAGTCTCTTTGCTATATGCTTTGCATTTGCTCTCTTAGGAGTTTAGGTGTAAGTAAAAAGGTAGGTGGAGGGCTCTTTATATAGCCCAAAGGATAAAGGATTCAACACATTCTCATGAATGTGGGATAAAGGTAAAACATGATTAGGAATGAATAAGGTTGCTTTATTAAAGGTAACCTTACTTTAGAAGGGTTTAATACATGTTTAGCAAGTCATGGGAGTTGGGGGTATTTTAATTAATCAAAGGTGATTAATTAATAGGTAGGTGTAAGCTTATAGAAGCCAATTAGAAGAATATTAGTGCAATTTAGGCTATTATAAAGGGATTAAATCAATTAAATATTGATTTATTGGTTAAATGGAAGGGAAAGCTAATTAATTAATAATAATTAATTAGTCTAGGTAGAAGGGGTGATTTATTAACGGAAGGTCATTAATTAGGGTATTTGTTGGATAGGTAACTTAATTAATTAGCTTAGTGTAATTAATTAATGATGATATGAGGGAAAATGAGTGCTTTTGATGATATGTCGTTGATTTGTGAGAAAGGGGATAATTAGCGTAATTTAAGTATTTAAATTGCTTGGGCGTAATTATAGGTGTCTACATTTGCCCCTCTTTGGGGTGGCGTAAGTGATGCCACTTCAAAGATAGTAGACATAAGAGATTTTTAAGGGATAGAAGAAAAATTAGGAGGAGGGAGAGATTCCCCCTTGAGTGTCGATGGGGTGATGAAGGAAGCCAAATGACGATTGAAAAAGATGAGAAGTAGGAAGAAGAATGGGGACGAGGTAGGATACCCCGAGGAGAGGAAGAAGTAGGGGTGAAAGGGAAGTGGTGTAGAAGAAATATGGATGAGGGAGAGAAGAGCTTAACCTCTAGCCGCTTATTTGTTTGGAACAAATTTGATGTCATCATATTGCCATAGGAATTACATCATCGGTCCTTATGAAAAATATAAGCATACAACAAAGGTAGAATGACATGAAAAGCCATACTATGAACAATTTTCCATTGCTAAAAGTACCAACTCCATGCAACATACAATAATGCAATGCAATACGAGAAGGAAACAAGCTCATATAACAGGGAAAACAAGTACGAACGCACATATCCAACCTAACAACGGTCAAGAAAGTTGTACAAATGTTTTGTTATCAGTGCTGAAGAGATCCACAAGTTTGTGATTGATGACAAGGGTTAAAAATGATTCCCAAGCAAGGATACATGCAAGGGGAAATGAAAATGGATATGAGGTCCATGAAAAGCGCCAGACGCAACGAAACACCACCAGGTAACCAAAAGTGCCCCAGAGTACAGATGAACCAAGCAACTAGCTTTTGTGAATGGTTGTGAATCCGGTGATCCGCGAGTCGTATTAATCAGGGAAGATGTGAGACAAACCAATAGGATATGGAGAAAATACCATGTGCAAGACACAAGTTTTAGCCGTAAGAAGCAAGTTACCATTTTGTAGGGTGTTTTACTTTTTAGGAATTTTAAAAATTTTTTGCCTTGTTTTTGGATTTTTTTTTTGATATAGTAAATGTTTGTATTGTTTTGGCTTTCTGAACCATGATAAACAATAGAAGAAAGGAGAAGAAGAAAAAGAAGGGCCTAGGGGCAACAGAAAGTGCCCTAGGTGGAAGAAAAGAGAAACAAACGACAAATAATGTCCTTGTTTAGTGGAAAAATTAAGAAAAAATAATTATTTGAAAAATAATTATTTACGAGGGTGTGAAGAAGAATAAAAATTTCCAGGGAGCAATAAAATTGTCCAGGGGAGAAGAAAGGGGTATTGGACAAAAAATGCCCCAATATGGTGAAAAATAAGAGAAAAATAATTATTTAATTAAAAATAATTATTCCACAGCGAACAGAGGAGAAAATAGTGAGCTAAACGGGTGTCCCGGCCATCCGAACGGTGAAAAATAGGTTAATATACCCCCCCAGGGGGTAAAAACATCGCAATCAGTTCATTTTAACCGCTCAGTTTAGAAAACTTACCGTGAGGCTCTGACACTTAGGAGAGATGGTGATCGCACGTGATCGTTTGAGGTGTGCTATAGATTGTAGATGATAGATCTATAGACAATATCAAATGTTGTTTTCAAGTGTTATTTTGATGTATATGGATGGGATGATATGATGATATTGGTGCGGGGGATAGATTTTTGATTATGTGCAACCCCTCTTGCCCCCATTGATGATATGATATGTGATGATTAGCTTAGCATACATGCATGATGTAAAACTTAGCATTTTTGTTTATATATGATGTATAGATGATGCTAGATGTGATGATAGTGATGGTAATGTGATGTGAATGATAACAAAACAAAGCACATGCAAGAAACACAGCCAAATGCTACAAAGAACACCAAGAATTAATGCAATACACCATGAATCACCATGCCTTATTAACAAGTAACAAAACACAACCAAATGCATTAAGAAAGAAATAAAGAATTAACACACTAGCATGTCGAAACCCACTACAATATGCACAAGCAAGAATGAATCTATTCTAAGCAAGAAAAGATAAACTATGAAAAAGTACACCCAAGCAACAAACAACTCAAAAGCAAGCACGCAAAACACTATACAAGCAACAAGCAAAGCAAGAAAACAAGACAATGCAAGTAAATGTTTTTGTAAGATATGTTTTCATAAACCTGATTTTCTATTGTTTAGGTTTTTGTGAAACAATTTTATATTGTTTTTGTGTTTTGTGAAACAATTTTCTATTGTTTTTGTGTTTTCTCAAAACAATGTTCTATTGTTTTTGTTTTTTCCTCGAAACAATTTTCTATTGTTTTTGTGTTTTTAACAGTTTTCCAAAGCTATGTGTAGGTAACCAAGAAAGCATGGATGCCCCCAGTGTTAGGTGGGGAATATACAAGGGCAGAAGCCACGCGCTTATGAATAAGAAGGTGAAGTCGTTGAGTTGCCCCAGTGTAAGATGGGAAATAACGAAAGAGCATGTCCCTTACTGACGAATAGAAGAAGGCAAAGCCGGATCAAGGCTGGACTAGATGGTGTGCACAAGGAAACTCAAAGGTAGAACTAGGTCCAAGACAAAGACAACTACCCTTCTAATATGAGTGCTTGTGAACAACGAATCCTCCCGAGGTGCCGGAAACTGGTTTTCACCCAAGGACTTGTCCAAAGTGCCACAATTGCGTGGTTTTCACTAGTGGACGACCTATTTTCTCTTTTTCTTTTTCTAATGTTTATTTTTTTGATGTTTTTGTATTTTTTTATTTTTGTGCCATGTTCAAGCATAGAAATTCTTAAGATGCATGGCGTTCATTGGCTCTCGGAGCTCATCACCATTAGGGTGAGCCAGTTTGTATGCCGGTGCCGTACTTGGCAACTATGACATAGGGTCCTAACTAGTGTGGTTCAAACTTCCCTTTCTTTTCTCGCTTTTGCTCTGGTGTTGAATTGGTTCTCCTTCATAACTAAATCACCCACCTCAAACTGGCAAGGATGATTCTCTTGTTGTAGTTGCGGGAGATTCTGTGTTGATATACCTTCAGGTGATTAAGAGCGCAAATGCGCCTCTCATCCAGGAGCTCTAACTCAGCCAATCTTGCCACTCGATAATCTTCATCCTTATCCAAATAGTCCCGAAGAGAAATTCACAGGGATGGGAGTTCAATCTCTAAAGGGATAATGGATTCTGTCCCAAACACTAGGGAATATGGCGTGTCACTCGTAGGAGTGTGAATTGATGTTTGGTAGGCCAGAGGGTCTGGGTGGATTTGTAGGTGCGGTTTCGACCGGTTTTGCTAACCATATTCTCCATTATCCTTACCAAAGTCTTGTTTGTTACCTCAGCTTGTCCATTACCCCGAGGGTAATATGGCGAGGGTAATATGGCGTGGACCATTTCAATATGATTTAGAACCATTGGAAAATACCTTTCATAGTTTTGTTCTTAAATGACTTCCCATTATCTATGACAATGGTCATGCAGGGATACCATATCGGTAAATAATGTGATTCATTATGAATTTAGAAATCGTGCTCTATGACATAGGTTAAAGGGACAGCCTCCACCCATTTTGTAAAGTATTCTCGTAGCTCGATGATATATGTATGACCATCGATGAGGTACGAGTAATCTTCCTACTAGATCAAGTCCCCACTTGAAGAATGGCCATGGGCTAGTGATTGGTTGATAATGGTGCGATGGAGCATGGATGAAATTTCCATACTTTTGGCAAAGCACACATTTTCTAACATAATTACAACAATCAGTTTCCATGGTGGGCCAATAGTAACCTACTCTTAACAGTTTCTTAGCCAAGACCATTCCATTTGTATGTGCTCCGCATACTCCTTCATGTACTTCTTTAATTGCCTGGATTGACTCCGTCACATCCAGACAACGTAATAGATTCCCATCATAGCCACGATGATAAAGTGTACCTCCTAAAAGGGTGTAACGAGCTATCTGGTAAATCAGGCTTTGCTTTTCAGAATGGGAGATATTGGGAGGGAAAGTACTATCCTTAAGATAGGTGAAAATGGGTTCATACCACGGGGAATAGGGACCAACAACCTCACAAGCGTGGGTAAGATTCTCGCACGTCATACGTGGGTTAGTGTATATTTTCTACAAAAATGGCATATCATTGTTCCCTGGTGGAATACGAAGCATAGATCCCACCATTGCCATAGCATTTGCCGATCTGTTCTGCGCTCTTGGGATCTGCTCAAAGGTAATGCACACAAAATACTCCTTCAGAGTTTCCACCAACTTCTTGTAAGGTATGAGCTTGTCATCCTTAACTTTATACTCATCATTAACTTGTTTGATGATTAGTTGCGAATCACCTACAACCTTAACATGTTGAATATTCCACTTGATGGCTAGCTTCATCCCTGTAATGAGTGCTTCATATTCCGCAATGTTGTTTGTGCAAGGGAAGGCCAGGCGGAAAGCCTGTGGTATAGAATCACCCGAAGGAGTAATAAGGACCACTCCTGCACCGAACCATGAAACGTAAAAGATCCAACAAAATGTATCTACCATACGATAGATTCTTCAATCTAGAGCAAAAAGATGCATCTGGCAGATCTAGACTCAAAGGTTCTCGTGCTTTGCAAAGGTGCTTCCCACTAACTGGTTTACAAGTACTTGTCCTTTAACCGATTTTTGATGGAAAAATTCTATATCAAACTCACATCGATTAGAATGATCCAATTAGCCATTCTACCGTGAGGGCGGGTTTAGACAACAAATACTTGAGTGGGTCGACCTTGATATGAGCTTGGTCTTAGTATTTAGCAGGTAATGGTGAATTTTTTGAAAGGTAAAAACAACGGCCAAGAAAGCCTTTTCAATCTGAGGATAATTAAGTTCATAGGTGATGAGGGTGTAACTCAGATAGTACACTACTTTCTATTTATGGCTAAGGTCGTATTGGGTGAGCAGTGCACCAATAGCATATTACGTAGCGGAAATATAGAGCAAAAGTGGTTCTCCCGGAGTGGGAGGCATGAGGACAGGTGGATTAGCTAGGTACTATTTAAGCAAAGAAAATGCTTGCTATTGCTTGGGTCCCCAGATGAAAGCACCATCCTTCTTAAGAAAATGAGTGAATGAGTGACATTTATCTGCAAGCTGGGAGATAAAGTGGTGAATGGCTTGAATTTTCCCCTGCAAGCTACGCATTTTCTTGATATTCTCAGGTGGAGGCATTTCTGTGATGGCAGACACTTTAGCAGGGTCTACCTCAATACCTCATCTTGACACGATGAAGCCTAATAGTTTCCCGAGAAAGCACACCGAAGACACACTTCTTTGGATTTAGCGACTTTTGTATTCACGCAGCGTTCAAAGATATGCCGTAAAATGATAGGATGATCCTCTCTTGTTTTGGACTTTCCTAGGATGTCGTCTACGTAGTCTTCCATGATGTCATGAATCATATCATGAAATATTACTGTCATGGATCATCGATAAGTGCTCTCACATTCTCAAGGACAAATGGCATCACCGATAATGAGAAGGTGCCCCAAGGAGTTGTGAAAGCTGTTTTGTGTTGGTCTTCCTCAGCGATCTTAATTTGATTATAACCGAAAATCCATCCATAAGCGATAGCATTTCATACCCTGCGGTTGAGTCAACAATCATGTCAATGTTGGGCAACGGAAAGTCATCTTTAGGGAAAGATTTATTGATGTCCCTAAAATCTGTAGATTCAGATACCGATAGGTTTCTTCTGGATAGGAACAATGTTCGATATCCATTCAGAATAATCAATTGGCCTGATGAATCCTGCTACAAGCAACCTTTCCAACTCTTCTTTAACTAACAAGGCCACTCTTGGGTGCATCTTTCGGAGCTTTTGTTTGATAGGCTTAGCATCTGCGTGCACAACCAGGTTGTGCATGACCAAAGTTGGATCTAAGCCGGGCATGTCTTTGTAAGACCATGCGAACACATCAATAAACTCTCGCAGTAGCATAGTGAACGTCTTTTGTTCTCTGGCCAAGAGTGATGCTCCCAATTTTACTATCTTGGGATCTTCTTCGGTACCAATATTGACATCAATGGTTTCTTCAACTAACAATTTTGATAAATCCTCCATACGCGTAGGATCGGGAGGTAGGTTGAGATCTTCATCCAAGGATGTCTCTATGAGATTTTCATCCTTGGTGTGGTCACTTTGTTTGTCCTTTGATTTTCTTATTTGTTTGTCACCAGTGCCTCAAAGAGGTTTTCACTGTGTGACTTGGACTTCAATTTTTGCCGAGGATTTTCTTTAGAACTCTTGCCCTCACTTTTCTTTAAATTTTGTTGACCACAAAGTTCAGCCTCCTCACCGAAGTAGGCGTAGGTGTCTAAGTCGATAAAGAAACCCTTCTTGTGATCTCTAATGGGAATTGTATCCCTTATTCCCATGAACTCTGCAATAGCCTCGTCATTCTCGAATAAATCTAGTGGCACGTGACGTTGTTGGTCCCATTCAACAAGGGAGGGGTATCAAGGTCAAGGGTTGGTTTCGTGAGGGTGATGGTTAGGGACAAAGGTGCTATTCATGAAAAGGTTCATGGAGGCAGATCCTCATATTGGCTACAACAGAATCAGTATCATATTGTCTAGATACTTAGAGCTATCCTCATGCTCGTAACAAGTCACATCTTAATCGTTGGGGTGTGCTCCATAAGGGTGAATCCCAATTCCATATCTTTCTATTTTGAAATGTGGAAGAGGGACTGATTCTCTTTATCCTTGTTCATTCCTCCCACATCCTAGGCCTTTCAGAGCCCATGGAGTACATCATTCGCTAGATTTTTCATATTCCGAGGTTTGATAACAAGATGGTTGAGTGTCCTCGGGGACCCAAGTAGTAGGTGGATAAAGTAATTTTTCCTCGCCTAACAAGCCCCCATGTAGGAATGACCCAATAGTGTGTTCCTCTCTAGGTCTCCTAAAGTAGTAGTTGGGTCGACCTCTAGTCTTGGGCGACAAGGAGAGGTCAGAAACCAAGAGCGATTGTTGTACATTATACTCCCTACAGCCATATTCCAGAATTTTCATCTCCCATGAATCAAATGGAGATGTGGAAGTGGACGCCCATGAGTGCAAGACCTAAGAGAATCGAATCAGCCGGGATCCCATAGCCTCGATCGAAAAGGAATGGCCATATCGTGGAGGGACATGCGTATGTACCATATCGTGCAAAGCTATTGAGAGCTCTACAATGAGCAAAGGGCTCTGAGTCTCCTGGTATTGTTACCGTATGTCCCTCATGCTTCAACTTGATGCATTGATGAAATGTTGATGGCACGGCTTGCATGGCATGGATCCATGGTTGGCCTAGAAGCATATTATATGGAAGTTCCAAGTCTAAGACATGAAACTTTGTCTGATGGAAAGTGGGGCCCACCTCCATGGGCAGCGTAATGGTGCCTGCTGACTCTCTTTCCACATTTTTGTATGCGGTGATAGTGATGATATGGGACTCAAGATCTGCCTCCGTATGTCCCAATTGTTTGACTAATTTAAGCGTGCAGATGTTCAATCCAGATCCGTTATCCATAAGCACTCATTTTATTTTCTTATGGGTGACAACTACCTCAATGTATAAGGTAAGATTATGTTTAGGATTCTGGGTAGGGACCTCCCTATGGTTGAAAGTGAGATGCTCACTGGGTGCAATATTTGCCACCACGGCTTGAAGGTACATAGGATCAACTTCTAAAGGCACTCCCGACCCCTGAAGAGTTTGATACAAAATGTCCTTATGCACATTGGATATCTTGAGAAGATCTAAGATCGAGATCTTAGCAGGTGTCCTCTCAAGTTTTTCTAAAAGGTTATATTTACCAGTTTGTGGGGTCAACAAAGAGGGTTCTAGAATCACGAGGTGGGCACGCCTTGTTACACACAATGTGATCCTTTCCTTGATCCGGATGGTATTGACATGGTCAGTAGGGGAGTGAATACATCCGATAAGTGAATCGTAATGATTGTTATCTCTCTTGGTATATAAGTAATTTACGGCTTTATAGGTTTGGGATGAGTCTCCCCGATCCGGCTTTGTCTTTTCTAACTTATCATGCTTAGGGAATGGTTCCTTATAAATCCTCGCTTTCTCATTCGGTGTTTGCGTTTTGCTGTGGTTATCCACCTCTATCTCCCCATTATCAATGAGGTCTCGAATATAGTTGCGGCCTTGAGACATTTGTTTTTCTTATGACCTTTAACATGATGCATTTTGTAGTTTTCATGCTCCTTATACCATGAAGGTTTAGGAGCGTTGTCATCAAATTTTTACATTGTAGGATAGGTCATCATGTGGATTGCATCCAAATGTTTTAGTATGACTGACAACGGTTCATTAAGGGAGGTGAATGTTCGTCGCTTTGGTGGTGGTTGAATTGGGCCCTTGGTTAGTTTAAAAGGTTGACTGGTTTGGACCATTTGAACACGTTTGGAATCAATGATTCCATCTCCCACCACGTTTTTGTTTTTGTTAAAGATCTTTGGCTTTTCAATGGGTTTGACACTTTGGTTGTTTTTAGATTTGGTTTTGAGGGTGCCTTTGGCAATGAGAGCCTTTTCTATTTGAATCCCTTTCTCGATAACCTCCTCAAAGGTGTGGACACAATGCATTTGGAGGTGGAAAGCTATATTTGGGTTGAGATTAGGGATGAAAATACTGACCACTAAAATTGCTTCTCAGGGAAAGCGTAAGGGAAGCGACTAGCTATCCCTCTCCATCGTTGGAGGAAGTTAGCGAAGGTCTTATTTGGGCGTTGTTTTGTGCCGCACAAGTCTACCATGGTGATGTCACTCTCTATGTTATATGAGAAGTGACACATGAATCTTTCCGCCAACCGCCAGTGAAAATTGATCCTCATGGTAAGCGCATAAACCATTCCAATGTTTGACCTCCGAGACTCTTAGGAAAAAGTTTGATGAGGTAATTATCACTATAAGACACCTCTTGACATGCCATGTAGAAATCTTTAACATGATCCTCGGGTCTCCCTTTCCTTTTATTTTTCAAACTTGGGCATATCAAATTTCTTTGGAAAGGGTTGAAGGGTCATTGTCTTGTCAAAAGGATAGGGGCATAGTTCTTCGTATTGGTATTTCCTAATACTCCCTATATTGCTTTCTTGTATGCTCACAAGCATTGCTTTCATAGATTGCACTTCTTGTGTGAGCAATTGTTCTCTAGTGGAAGAAGTGGGGATGTGTACGGGATGATACCCGTGTCTTCTTCTCCTTGATTTTTTGATGGAGTTCATGGATCCTAAACTCAGGCCTTGACTTTTGAATGTTCTTGTTTGTGTCTTTCGTGCACTGGAAAGTAAGCAAAGAAAGTTTCGGCTTAGGTTAATGAGTTTTTGTTGGATTTTGACTTGGTTTGTGTCTTCTTCTTCTAAAGGTTCTTCCTCTTCGTATTGTGGAGGTTCTTCTCATGTCTCTGTTCTATCTTGTTCTTCGTGGCACTTTGATGAGGGGTATTCTATGCCCTACCACTTTATCATTTTCTCGCGTAATAAGTGGAAGCATGCCCACTGTTAAAATATCTTCCATATTGATAAGGGCGTTCTTTCTTAGTAGTGTCATTTGTAGTTAATATTGGTTCATTCTCGGTGCGAAATTTGGCCCCTAATTCCACGACTGTGCCAAAACTCTATCTTTGTTTTTAAGGAGAAACTCATCTAGTAGAGCAGGGTCAAAATCAAAGTCCGTGCATGGTGACTCTAATTCATTTATACTTTGGTCGACCATTTCTTTTGTTTCCTTTTTGCAGAAAATAGTGGTCCTAGATCGTGTCCGATAAATGGGTTTGACCCTTGTCTGTTAGAGGTTTCCCAAGCTTGCACTGTTGTTCCTCATATGTTTGTTTCTTTAAACCTAGACGTGTCTTGGGAGCCATGTTTTTGTGATAAGTTTCACTAAGGTAAGTTGTAGATTTGTTCAAAATTCAATGACTACCCCTAAGTGAAACACAAGATGTACGTGTTAAGAGTAAATTAACAGTGTGAGAATACCAATGTGATAGAATGATAAAGTCACCAATGAAACAATCATTTGGTACCAAAACTTAATCAAATGAAGTACCTCCTAGACTATGTTTCAAAGTAATTTACGATGCTAGATGATTAACAAGATGTATCCACTTATGCCAAGTTCAAAGGAATGAAAAGATGTAAGTAAATACATGAAGTTAAATGCGATCTCCTAATCAAGATATATGATGAGCAAGCTCAAGTCTCGATTAAGACCTATATCTCAAAAAGTGCTAATTACGATTTGTGAATGATACAACAATATCACCAAGATATGTTAACCCAATTTACAAGAAAGTGAAGTATTGATATCGAGGTGTTATTGATATAACATGCACAAATGGTAGTGCCTAGCACCTTTTGAAATCAAGGAAATAATAAAACCGAACAACAAAAAAACTCAAAGTATAGCTAGAGCAGTTAAGAATGTGTGCAGCATAACCGCACAATATAGGTATTTATGTCGAGTTTACAAGAAACAAGACGTAAATATCGAAATTGTAATGATACGAGACAAACAAGCTAACTCCTCTATGGAAGTCCGTAGTGATGAACCACGCCTAACTACAATGACGATCTTGAAGTGGGTATCAAGATCACAATGGCTACCAAATGACATGAAAACACCTTCACTCACTTTAGACGTTTAACTAACCCAATTACCGCAAACATGGATAGGCGAAAAGGACATAAAAGTGAGAGAAACAAATGAATGGCAACACAAAGGTAATCACACCTCTTTTGATCAAAAAGTGTCAAAAGAATATGAAGGAAATAAATCAAGAAAAATGATGAAAAATTCTAGCCTCACTTCAACAGAGTTTCACCTCCCCTAAGGCAAGTAAAAACTAGCGAAAGTAATACGTCACATGTTTCTCAAAAAGAAGGTTCACAACTTAACACCTTTGTTTTAAAATGGTCAAAGTGGGCTCCTCGGCCAAAGTATATTCTCCTAGGTGGTTCTCTCACCCTAAGTGTTACAAAGTTGCCACGAGCGAGTGCGATTTATCCAAAAAGTCACACCGACTAGCTTGGGAGTATCTTGGCTTTACTTTACCCTTCAAGAACAGAGAGCAGCTAGTGCCTACGTGTACTATCACCGGGGTCGCCACAACAGACAACTTGTAACGCTATCTCACAAAGGAATCACTAGTCAAGTAGGTAGTGCGGAGCACTTCCCGCTTTGGCCCACAAGGTTCCGTCTTGCGTGGACTACTTTGGGGTTCTGGAACCACCCCATTGTTGTAGCTTAAGGTGTTATGCCAAAGGGGTTATGTTCTAGTTGAGCGGAGAGGAACGTACTTTTTCGAAAACCTGCAATGATGTTTTGAATATGTTGTTCTTTTTATCTTGTTTAATTAGGTGTGGTTTACTTGAACACCTTTTGACAACTTGTATAACAACTGTATTAGTAGTTTTTGATTTTGTTTTGGTTCCTCCTTTCTTTGACAAGTATTTTTAGGTCCTGCACTCAAGCGTTAGTAGTTCTCCAAGAAAATCACATTATTTAAAAGAGGATTAAAAGTTGCTTTTGATTCTCAAGATCATCCAAGGATGCAAGAGAAGAGCATACACAACAAATAATCCAACTAAAAAGTAAAGAAAATCTTTTCAATCAATGAACCATACAAAATTCTTGATAAATGTTCATTCCTTAAACCAAAAGTGAAAGATCAAGTTTCCAATTTACCAAACGTTATAAAATGAAGACTAAAGTTACTTTTGATTCTCAAGATCACCCTAAGGTGCGAGAGAAGAGCATACAAAAACTTTATCCCAAATATATAGAAATGAAAAACTTCAAATCAAAGGACCATTGAAAAATTCTTTGTAAAAGGTTCATTCCCTTAAAGCAAAATGAATAATCAAGTTTCCAAGTTTAATCCCAATGTTAACAAGATAGAGATCAAAGTTGTTTTTATTCTCAAGATCACCAAAAGGTGCAAGAGAAGAGCATACACATGCTTTGGTTTAAATCGAGTAAGCATGGAAATACAACATTCATCAAAACATTAGACATGTTAGAAAATGACCAGCTTTTTTAAAATAACAGAAAAACCTGTAATTTTTGTAAGTTTAAAATCTCTAATTTATGTTTTCATTGCATAGTTAACTTCAATGCCTTTCCAACACAAAAAAATGGAGTCATTTCAAGTTCGGGAGCAAAAGTTATGGCCTTCGGAAGATGGGTTATGCATATGCTCTTATTCTTATGGGTATGCACTTGACATGCACTCAAAAAATGTCAAAAAACGTCCCTTAATCTGCAAAATGGGAAAAATTTTCCAACCAAGATTCAATTTTGACAACCCATCACATTAATATATGAATAGAAGACTCAACGCTATCAAACATTAACATACATGCTCAAGAATTTAAGATTTTCAAGAAATTGACAAAACTAGCATGTAGAATGATGAAAAAGTAAGCTCTAAAAATGAAAACATGATGAAATCTTAAAATTTTCTCACCAAGATTAAATTTTGACAGCAACCCACCACATTAATATGTAAATAGAAGACTCAGCACTATCAAACACTAACTTACATGCTCAAGAATTGAAAATTTTCAAGAAATTGACAAAACTAGCATGTAAAATGATGAAAAAGTAAGCTCTAAAAATGAAAAAATGATGAAATCTTGAAATTTTCTCACTAAGATTAAATTTTGACAGCAACCCACCACATTAATATGTAAATAGAAGACTTAGCACTATCAAACACTAACCTACATGCTCAAGAATTGAAAATTTTCAAGAAATTGACAAAACTAGCATGTAAAATGTTGAAAAAGTAAGCTCTAAAAATGAAAACATGGAGAAATCTTGAAATTTTCCCATCAATTCCAATTTTGACAGCACTTCACCTCCTTTATACCTACAAGGAAGACTCAACACATGCAAACTCAACAAAACAAGTTAAGAAAAACAAGTTAGATCAACATGTGTAAAAGAGGGTTAGTAACCAAAAATAAAACTTAACTACAAAAACTTGAAATTAAGTGCAAAGGACAATGGAGTAAGTCCCACCAGGCATGCCAAATGTGTGCATGGTTTTGTGCTTTTAGCTAAGTTAGATGAATGAGAACTAACACCTAAATAGTTCTATAACAAAGCTAATGACAAAATCTAAACACCATCAAAGATGAGAGCTAAACAAGATTAATACCTAGCATAATGCATTAACTTTGAATTAAACAATGCTAAAGTATTTAAATCTCTACTTCTCTAGATTACAAACAAACAAGTAAATGGACCTAAATAAGCTCCATGGCAATCAATATTTGGTTGTCCTTGATATTTCCAAGAACCTAGGAATGGGGGCTTATCAAAGTTGGGCTACAAGACCCTTTTGACACCTCTCCTATGACCTAAGCACTTTAGGCTAGAATATGAAGCTTAGCTCCTCAAGAAGATGAACTCTTAAGAAAACAAGTTGCAAGCTCTTAGTCTCTTTGCTATATGCTTTGCATTTGCTCTCTTAGGAGTTTAGGTGTAAGTAAAAGGTAGGTGGAGGGCTCTTTATATAGCCCAAAGGATAAATGATTCAATGATTCTCATGAATGTGGGATAAAGGTAAAACATGATTAGGAATGGATAAGGTTGCTTTATTAAAGGTAACCTTACTTTAGAAGGGTTTAATACATGTTTAGCAAGTCATGGGAGTTGGGGTATTTTAATTAATCAAAGGTGATTAATTAATAGGTAGTGTAAGCTTATAGAAGCCAATTAGAAGAATATTAGTGTGATTTAAGCTATTATAAGGGGATTAAATCAATTAAATATTGATTTAAATGTTAAATGGAAGGAAATCTAATTGATTAATAATAATTAATTAGTCTAGGTAGAAGGGGTGATTTATTAACGGAAGGTCGTTAATTAGGTATTTATGGATATGCAACTTAATTAATGATGATATGAGGGAAAATGAGTGCTTTTGACGATATGTCGTTGATTTGTGAGAAAGGGGATAATTAGCGCAATTTAAGTATTTAAATTGCTTGGGCATAATTATAGGTGTCTACAGGGGCTGCAGGACACAGTGGATTTCAGAGAGGTGTTTTAGAGGTGGTTTTGGTGGAGCTAGGATAGGAGGTAGGGTACTCGGTGAGGCACAACCAGCTCACACGCATCGATCCGCTAGGGTTGGACCGGAAGGATCGGTACACCAAAGTACGGGAGGGACCCCATCTTAGAGGGGTACAAGAGGTTTTTTTATTTGTGGATATCCGAGATCACTATGTGCGCATGTGCCCGCACAAACCTAATACCATGGATGCCTGAGGGATGTTAGATCCGAGTAGACGGTGGGCAATGTAGGACGCACTCATCATGTATATGCGGTGGTTGACAACCGCCGGTGAACATCAAGCCACGATCATTGAGGCGACATGTATTATTAGGGGTATTTACTTGTCTCGGTAATTTTGATTCAGTGCTTGATTCTTTTATATCACCTTGTATAGTGGACCAGTGTGGGCTAGTGGTGGTTAGGCAACTTTGACAGTTGGTAGGTTGAGTTGGCCTCTGGGACCAAACTCGCCGTGGACTCGTATGTGGAGAGTTGCACACTCGATTTAGGAGCCTTCTCCACTACTCTTGACCTCCGAGTTATTCCTTTAGGATCCTATCAGGTAGTGTTGGGTATGGATTGGCTCGAGGCTCATCGAGCTAAGGTGGATTGTAGAAATAAGGTCATTGAGTGTCAGGATGATCTTGGGAGTGCAATTGTGATATCAGGGATGCAAAGGCCTATCTCCTTGCACATGATATCGGCTAAGAAACTCAAGTGGAGCATGCGTAAGGGTTGTCAATTGTTTGCTATCACCATCAGTGATCAATCAGAGAGCACTCCAGAGCATTCACCCTTAGATGATCATGCAGTTTTGAGGGAGTATGCAGATGTATTTCTAGGTGAGCTTCTAGGGTTACCACCTCGCAGAGAGGTAGATTTCACCATTGATTTAGTACCTGGATCTGCACCAGTTTCTAGGGCACCTTATCGGATGACGAATCTAGAGCTTCATGAGCTCAAGATTCAGTTAGAGGAGTTGTTAGATAAGGGTCTCATTCACCCTAGTGTATCTCCTTGGGGAGTGCCAGTCATATTTGTGAAGAATAAGGACGGTTCTCTCAGACTTTGTGTAGACTTTGACAGCTCAACAAAGTCACAATAAAGAACCGTTATCTACTCTCTAGGATTGATGATTTGTTTAATCAGATGTGGGGAGCGAGAGTGTTCTCCAAAATCGATCTCAAGTCGGGATATCATCAGCTGTGCATTTCTGATGTAGACATTCATAAGATAGCGTTTCACACACGTTACGAGCATTATGAGTATACTGGTGGTTCCATTTGGTTTGACCAATGCCCAAGTCGCATCTTCATGAGCCTCATGAATGGAGTATTCAGAAATTTCTGGATCACTTTGTTTTAGTGTTCCTTGATGACATATTGATTTATTCTCGTTCCAAGGAGGAACATGAGGAACATTTGAGGTAGGTACTTCAGGTTTTGAGAGAGCAGAGTTGTATGGGAACTTGGAAAATGAATTTTCCTTCAGACAGAGATTCAATACTTGGGTCATATCATATCAAGCGAGGGTATATCTGTAGATCCCTGCGAGATACAAGCTATCTTGGTAGCACGCACCCACATTAGTTACTGAGGTGAGGAGTTTCATGGGTTTAGCAGGGTATTACCTTGTAGGTTTGTACATGACTTTTCTAGGATTGTTCACCCTATCACTTCTCTTCAGAGGAAAGGAAAGAAGTTTGATTGGTCAAAAAAATGTGAGCAGGATTTTTAGTTGCTTAAGGAAAGGTTAGCCACGGTGCCCATCTTAGTAGTTCTAGACCCAACATAGGATTTTGTTGTTTTTATTGATGCATCACTAGAGGGTTTGGGAGCAGTTCTTATGCAGGAGTGTCGGGTTATTGCATTTGAGTCTCGTAAGCTCAAGGACTACGAGCTTAATTATCCTACTCATGACTTGGAGCTTGCAGTAGTTGTTCATGCTCTAGTACGTTGGCGACATTTCCTTTTGGGTAGACCTTTCATTTTGAGGACAGACCATCGGAGTTTGTAGCATATCTTCTCACAGCTGAACCTCAACGCTCATCAATGGTGTTGGATGGAGTTCCTATGTGAGTATGACATGGAGGTTCAGTATATCAAAGGGAAGGAAAATGTTGTTGCAGATGCACTTAGTAGACGATGACATGTGCTTGCTTCTTTGACACTTCAGTCAGATTTGAGAGGTAGGATTCTTGAGCACCTTCCAGAGGACAGATTTTATGAGGGAGCCAGATAGATGTTGGAGTCACAGGGTTCATTAGAGGGCAGATATTCTGGGTGTGTTTTAGAGATAGATGGTTTGTTTTGGTTCCACAGGTGCATCTATGTGCCTAAGTTAGGTGATCTGTGTAGCTTCATCCTCACAGAGGCTCATCGAGCTCCATATGCAACACATCTAGGAGTGAAGAAAATGCACGCTGATCTGAGGGAGTTATATTATTGGCCAGGTCTTTGATGGGACATAGCATATTTTTTTGTGCATTGCCTTGAGTGCCAGAGGGTCAAGGTAGAGCATTCACATCCCACAGGACTTTTACACCCTCATGATATTCTGAGTGGAAATGGGATGTGATCTCCATGGATTTCATAGTCGGACTTCCTATGTCTTCTTATTGTCATGACGCCATTATGGTCACCATGGATAAGTTGACCAAGGTTGTGCATTTTTCACCAACCAAGGTCACCTATAATGCACAAGCCATTGCCAAAGTGTTTATGGAGGACATTGTTAGGTTGCATGGGATTCTGAAGACCATCATAAATGACAGGGATACTATCTACACTTTAGTTTTCTAGACTTCTTTTCAGGCCGCTCTGGGTACTCAGATTAATTTTAGTTCAGCATATCATCCAGAGATAGATGGGAAGATAGAGAGAGTTAATCAGGTGTTAGAGGACATGTTGAGAATGTATGTGATGGATCAACAAAAGAAATGGGAAGATTATTTGCATTTAGTTGAGTTTTCTTACAACAACTATCATAGTTCCATTGGTATGGCTCCTTACCAGGCTTTGTATGGATGACCTTGCAGGACACCTTTGAGTTGGGATAGACTAGATGACAGAGATTATTCTAGGACTAGCCTATCTTTAGGATTTGGAGCGGTGAGGTTGTCTTGATTAGACAATGTCTTGAGAGCAGACCAGAGCACGCCGAAGGCGTATGCAGACACCAAGAGGATTGATCGTCATTTCTCAGTGGGTGACAAAGTCTTCTTGAGAGTTCATCCGCATAAGAGTCCAATCCGTTATGGAAAGGGTTCTAAGCTATCACCTCGTTTTGTGGGGCCTTTTGATATTTTAGAGGTCATCAATCCAATTGCCTATCATCTAGCTTTGCAACACACCTTGCATGGGCCCACGATGTATTTCATGTTTACGTACTACGTAGATATGTGCACTGATGCTTCTCATGTTTTGGATTGGTCGACATTGGTAGAGGACGGAGGGCAGTGGAGACTGGAGCCCGTACGCATACTGGAGCACCAGAGGTTGGCCCTTCGGGGTCGAGACTTGGACCAAGTTAGAGTACAGTGGGACCGGTATGACGAGACAATAGCTACCTGGGAGGATGCAATACCTTTGAGGGCTAGATATCCCTATCTCTTTCAGTGACTTCCAGGAGGAAGTCTAATTTTAGTAGAGGGGGATGTAGTGCCCACACTTTTTATAGCTCAATTGTTTGTTGTTTCTTTTCTCATAGACATGTTTTGACAGAGTTTTGTTATATCGTGGACATTATATTAGAGATTGGATCTTATTAGACATGTGTGGACATTCAGGCGTATAGCGCCAATTTAGCTTAATTTCTATGTTGTCGCATTTTCTTATGATGTCATGGATACTAATGGATATGATGTTGTGTTTGGAACATAATTATATTGATGGATAGTTGTTGCATGTTAGGATTCTATGGTTATATGTCACTTTATCATCTTGTCTAACTTTGGAGAATTGAGTATAATTGTGCACGTTGTTGCATTTTGATTTCAATAGGATGTTAGGCTAGTTTAGAACTCATTGATATCTTACTGAGTCGTTGATTTATATTTTATCAGACAGGTGCGGTTAATGTGTGCAATGAGTGTGCAGGTGACAGGTTTACAGGAGAATGTGGGATTCAGGCCAGCTACACAATCTTGCACAAGCAGCCCACAAGCTGAGTCCTAGCCATGTTCATTGTGTGAAACCTTAGTGTTGGAGATTATTATTTTGGGCACCATGAGTGACCCCAATTTTTGTAATGTATTGTGCCTTGAATTATTAATTTTGTTTAGGGTAATTAGTTATGTTGTAAACTTGTTTTGGGAGTTAATAATCTCACTTTCATTTAAATTTTGATTTTGTTTAATGAGTCACTTAATCACAAGGGTTTAGGGTCACATGTGAAACCCTTGGGTGGTCCCCACACCCTCTACCCTTGTGCCAAAAATACAAAACCTGAAATTGGGTTATTTTGGGCATTTTTGGGGACCCCTTTTTAGCTTGGGAGTTCCCCTAACATAAAAATGAGCCCTTGGACCCTACCTAATGGGTAAGGGGGATTATTTCCAAGGCTAGAGGGATTTTTCCCTCCCTTTTTACCCTACTTGTTTGGTCACATCCATGTAAGGGGTGTGGATTGGAGTGCTTATTAAAAGTTTCACTAATTTTGTCTTGTTAACATTTAGGGGAATTTGGGAGAAGAGGGCAAAAAGACATTTTTACCCTTTCTCTCTTTTGTTTTGGCATCTTTGACCTTGAAGGAGGAGAGGGGTGACACATGTCACCCCCTCATTTGTGAGGATTCTTGCTTGCTCCTCTTCAAATTCCCCTTCATGGGAAAAGAGAGGGACTTTTTTTGGAACTTCTTACTTGGGATGCTTGGGGGATTTGGAGCTTGAGATTTGCTTGAGTCAAAGAGTGGAGAAATTTGAAGTTGGAAAGATTTTTGGAGAGCTTTCCTTGAGGTAGGATCTTATGTCTTATTGCATGTATTGTATTCATCCTAGTTGTTAGATGGGCTACATGAATTTTTATTTTTTCGTGTGGATTTTGGTTGTTGTTTGTTTGTTTTACTTCCTCCATCATATGGAATGATAGAGTTTTGGAGTTTGTGGGGGAAGAGAGAGGATTTTTCCTCTCAATCCTCAAGGCTTGATGGACAAGCCTTGTAGGGTCTTATTGTTTTCCACTCAAATGGTTGAGGTGGGGAAGTTGATTCATTTGGCTTGAATCTCCTTCCCCATTCTTGGTAAGGAAACCCCTTTGGGGTTTGAAAATCCTTCCAAGAAGGACTTGGAGAAAGGGTGGAGGAATAAGGAGGGGTTAAATGATATAGGAGTAATAAGGAGGTTATGGAGGTCTAGTTATTGTGCTTATAATCTTGGTAACAAATTTTGGAGAACTCCTCTCCTCTCTTCCCCATAGTTTTAGAGGTAGAACTTGGTTTCTCCTCTTTTTCACCTTGGAAAATTTTGAGTCTTGTCTTGGATTTTGACCTATTTTTGTGTGGTTGTATCTTTGTTGTTCACCCTTATTCTTGTGCAAGTTGTGGTTAGTTTTCCTCTTTCCCATGGGCTTGGGGGAGGCTAGCATGCATCCCAACCTTGGGAGAGGCATGTAATGATGCCTATGGTTGGGTGGCAAACAAGCTCTTCTCCTTGTTGAGTTTTTCTTGAAGGCAATGTACATTGGGATCTCATGTTGGAAGTGGGTTGTTGGATTGGAGCTCTTTATCTCCTTCACTCTATTGTGGACATTACCTCTTGTCTCTTGCAAAGAATGGTTTAGTGGAATCTTCATTGTTGTAAAACCTCTTCTTTGTATTTGTAAATTTATTTAAACAAGTGTAAGCTACTCTTGAGCAAACTCTCTCTTCAAGCTTGTAAGAAGTCTTGTAATAAACTTGAGTAGCCATGTATTGGTGTATGTTTTGTATATGAAAACTTCAAATCTTGAAAATGAAACATTGTATTTGTTGTTTTATTTAATATGAAAATTTAATCTGCATGATCTCCTTTTGAAGAAAATATATAGTTTTGGAAATATGTCTTTCTTGTGAACAAATATATACTCTTCATGTTAAATGTCCCTCTTGTTTATAAATCTGAAATGTTTATTTAGTTATTGCATTTGAAAAGAATTATTAATACCTTGTGGAAAGCTTCATATTAAAAAAAAACAAAATTTGAATAAATCTTTTGGCACTACTTGGAAAAGATAGTATCTCTTCTTATTCTTTTTGTAACAATATTGTAAGGAAAGTGAATAGATGATTTTTTTTTTTTTTTAGTTTCCTTTTTGGTATCAATGATAAGGTTAAAATTTGTTATTTATTTTAAGTTGAACTCCACTTTAATTATCTTTGTGCACACACAAAAAAATTAATAATAACCAAGTTTTTATATATATATATATATATATATATATATATATATATATATATATATATATAGTGTTAGTAAAATTATTGTGTTGCTTAAAGTAATTTGTGCAGTTTTATATGTGTGTAATGTAAATATTTTTTTACTTACCTAAAATAAGAATATATATATATATATATATATATATATATATATATTATTCAATATAAATTTATAATGCGAGAAATGAAAATACATATATATTACATATATATTTTATAGTAAATAAATCATTTAATTAATCTTAACCCTTGATCTCCCTTTTACCCTAAAGATGACCTAAGTTTCCTTATGTTTTCCCTTTACTTTCATTTGAATTTCTTTCTTATTTTCCTTCTTTTTCTTGTCATTCTTATTCTCTTTTTTAATTTTGCTTTCTTGTTGCAGTGCAATGAAAAGGAGCTTGGGGTTTGCTCTCATGGAGATTTTTTTATAAAATTCTTGTGGAGTGCCCCATAATTTATACTATGTATGTTCATACATTTAGTTATTTTATTTATTTGATACATTTTCTTACCCCAACCATAGTATTTACCGGTAGTGGGGGTCCGAGAGATTTTGTGGCGCGGTATGGAGGATGGGGGCGGAATGAAGATCCACGTGGTGGAGGACAAGTGGGATGGCGTAGAAGGGATGGCCGTGGGGGTTGGAAGTGGTGACAGTGAGGGGGGTGTCGAAGGGGCTGCGCGAGAGAGCGGGGAAATGGGAAGGGTCGGTGGTGTGGAACAGTGGTTGAGCAGGGAGTGGAGGGTGCTGGCGGTGGTGGTGCGTGGAGAATGGCATGGGGAGGAAGGTGGTTAGGGGAACCGGAGGTGCGCGGTTTGGGGGGGATAGTCCTAAAGCGATGGAGCGTGGGAGGAAGATGTATGTAGGTGTGGGAGGGCTCATCCCTCCGCATGAAACCACTTTTTATTTTATTTTATTTTAATACTCTACAAATTTCAGCCCCACCAAAATTTAATTATTATGAATTCTTTGTTTAGATTTACATTTCAAATTAGTAATTTATATATACAATTTGTGGATATATATATGGTTACTATTCCATTGTATGTTATATAACATTATAATGAATTTCAATCACTTTTTTAATGCATTGTATTATACACACACAAACATGCACACACAAACACACAAAATACAATATTACAAATGATATAATATATGTATATTTATATTATATTTTATTTTTAAGAAATATCTATGCAATAAAAGGAATATTAAGTATGGAATTCTTTGTACTTCATACTAAAGTTATGTTTTAAAATAAAACTATAAAAAGTATAATATATCCATTTCATAAGCTATGAGAGAAAAACAAATGTTACAAGTTGTAAAATAATGAGTTTAAAATATATGTATATTTTTTTGTTTAAATCAAATCTATGCTCAAACGATTTATTTCTTTATTGTGAAAAGAAAACAGGTGACAATGTATCTCAAATAAGAGAAGAAGCTTGAAATATGTCAAAAGAAGTTGCTACAATGAATACATATTTTAAAATTGATTTTCTAATGCAAGTACCCATTAAGTTTTCACATAAAAAAAAGAATGCAAACTAATTTCATTTCCTTGTATAAAGCCACCAAAATTTGCAAGAAGGATACTATTACAAGTCTAACCATCAACTTTCCTTCTCAAATAAAGATTACAACAAGGTCTTATTAAGATATTTTTATATCTATCTTACAAGCTTTCATTTTCAAGGGCTTAAGATTCACATTTGTAAAAGTATGCTCAAATACATAGCTATTCGATACAACCTTATTACAAGATCCTTGCAGTATGGGAGGGAAATTTCTCAAGCAAAATGACTTAAGTTTATAAGTAACATCAAATACAAAATATGTATTTTACAAGATAATGGAAACTTCCACATAGTCATTCTCTTTCAAGATACAATGAAAAAGGAGTCCATAAAAGGATGAAGGAGACAAAGAGAACCAATATGACAAGAAAACTCCAACTATCTCCAACCCTTGAGTTCCAACTTTCGAATGTTTTAAGAAATCCATGTAAGGAGAATAAGCTTGTTTACCACCCAACCATAGGCATCATGACATGCCTTTCCCAAGGTTGGGATGCATGCTAGCCTCCCCAAGCCCATGGGAAAGAGGGCTACCATCCACAACTTGCACAAGAAAGAGGTGAAACAACCAAAAACACATTCACATGGAGAACAAAACAAGTATGAAACAAGACTCCAAATTTCACAAGGAGGAGAACCCATGTTCTTCCTCAAAAGTGGGGAAGAGAGGAGAAGAGTTCTCCAAAATTTATATTCAAAGTTACTTGCATAAAACAAGAATCTCCATACCCTCCTTATTACTCCTAACTCAATCCAAAACCCTCCTTATCCCTCCACCCTTTCACCAATTCCTTCTTGAAAGGATTTTGAAACCCCAAAAGGGGTTTCCTTACCAAGAATGGGGAAGGAGGTTCAAGCCAAATGAACCAACTTCCCCATCTCAACCATTTGAGTGGATTCTCTAAAATCCTACTAGGCTTGCCCATCAAGCCAAGAGGATTGAGAGGGAAGAATTCCCTCTCTCTTCCCCCATAACTCCAAAACTCCACCATACCGTATAATGGAGGAAGCAAAGACAATAAACCATAAATAAGAATTCACACATAAAATAAACCACATTTCCATATAAACAAATCTACAACTAAAAAAATACAACACATACAACTTAGCTTAAGAGCCTACCTCAAAGAAATATCTCAAAAAAGTTTTCCAACTTCAAATTTCTCCACTCCTTGACTCAAGCAATCTCTAGCTCCAAATCACCCAAGCATTCAAGCAAGAAGTTCCAAAAAAAAAAGGTCCCTCTCTTTTTCCATGAAGGGGAATTTGAAGAGGAGCAAGCAAGAATCCTCACAAATGAGGGGGTGACATGTGTCACCCCTCTCCTCCTTCAAGGTCAAAGATGCTAAAACAAAAGAGAGAAAGGTTAAAATGCCTTTTAGCCCTCTTCTCCCGAATTACTCTAAATGCTTAACAAGTTAAATCTAATGCAACTTTTAACAAGCACTCAAATCCACACCCCTTGCATGGATGTGACTGAACAATAGGCAAAAAGGGAGGGAAAACTCCCTCCAGCCTTGGAAATAAGCCGCCTACCTATTAGGTAGGATCCAAGGGCTCATTTTTATGTTAAGGGAACTCCCAAACTAAAAAGGGGTCCCTAAATATGCCCAAAATAACCCAATTTCGGGTTTGGCAAATTAGGCACAAAGGTAGAGGGTGTGGGGACCACCCAAGGGTTCACATGTGACCCTAAACCCTCTAGATTAAATACATCATTAATCTAATTCAAATCTTAATGCAAGTGGGGTCATTAATTCCCCAAAACAAGCTTACAACACAACTAGACACCCTAAGCAAAATTAATAATTACAAGACATATTTCATTACAAATGAGGGTCACCCATGGTGCCCAAAACAATAATCCTAACGCTAAGGCCTCAAGCAATAAACATGGCTAGGGCTTAGCCCGTGGGCTACTTGTGTAAAGTTACGTATTTGCCCGAGTCCCACATTCTCCCGTGACCTGTCACCTGCACACTCATTGCACACATTAAACGCACCTGTCCAATACAAGAGTAAACTAGCTGCTCACTAAGCGAATAAATTCAAACATGTAAATTAACGATATCACCATCATCAACGTGGAATGCACAATCTCACACAATTTGTCGTATGTTAGGTATTACAATACATACAAATGTCATATCACCTTGCCATCATGTATCCTTATCAGCAAAATGATTACGTTACAAAATCAAGGTACGTGACTAAGCTAATTATCCAACATATAGGAATTAGGCCCAAATCGCATAGAAAAGTGTTAGTATCCACAATCTCAAATAAAGAGTGTCAATCTACTAATCAAGTCAAATTGGCGTTTCACGCCCAATTCACCATACATGTCCATGAAGGCCAACCACATATCATAATGTCAAAAATTATGTCAAAACCATGTTAAGTCACAACTATGGGTTAAGAATTCAACAGGTAATTGAGGCTAGAAAAAGTGGGCACTACATCCCCCTCTCCTAAAATTAGACTTCCTCCGGAAGTCACTGGAAGAGATAGGGATAAGATTTTACGAGGTATCACATCATAGTGTAAGTCCAACATTAAGGTCTTTTTTAAAGGAACTAAAATATTTTGTTTTGTCTTAACAACATGTCTTTTTAAGTGTAACAAGGTCCAAGAACAAGTATTTCTCAAATAAGAGAATGTTAACCAAGGAGAACTGTATAAACCGAATTCATTTTCCTCATCATCTATCTTTCCTATAAGGGTCCAAATAAGAGGATATACAACATAAGGTCTATATTTAAATTAAAAAAAAAATGATTGGTGGTCTAATGGGAACATAAATGTTGTTTTAAAAGGGGTTAACAAGTTTTGCATACTAGTTGCGCACGATCCCACTTAAGGAAACTATCTAAGGTGACACAAATACCGCACAATAAGAGAGAAAAAGTTTCCAAGTTCTGTGGTTTCATCCCCTAGCTCATTATTACTTTAAATTTGAAAGAAAAGGTTCACAAGTCTCTCCAAAAGTGATTCTAGCATCTACATTATTCATTAAGGGCAAGGACGAAAATGCACATAATACCAAGCATATATAAAGGTGTTAACTTAATTTGACCATTATTTCTATGTTCACATAATGATAGAACCAATGCATTGTGGTTGAAATATATATAGCTAGTTACCGTGTCAGGGTTGGTTGTCTAGTTTGTTTTCCAGGTTTCATAACATGTACTGTTTTCTAGAACATATCAATTTTGGTTCAAGGTTTACTTTAAAATATCATAAATGATAATTGAATTTATTATTGTTCATAATTTTTATATAAGTCTCACTATGACAAAACAATTTTTTTTGAACTCCCTACAACCCAACAAAGCCACATTTAACTTAATGAAAACAATTAAATTTCAATTCCATAAGACATGAAAAGTTTTACTTATCTTTTATCATTTCTTAAATACTATAATAAAGCAAAAACATGAATGAGTTAGGCAAAACATGATCCATTTAAAGTGAATGTTTTCCGAACCTATCAAAATATTAGGCACTTATAATCTAGACAAAATACACTTTTCTATGGTTACCTTCCTCAAAGTACAAGAGATCAACACACATCTTCCTTTAATGAAAGGTAAGGTCTAAATCTCTTTCAAGATATCTGACTTACATTAAATTTTACTTAACAATTGTTTGGTCGTAATTTGGTCCATTAGGTTACGAGAGACAATATAAAATACACTTATTAAATAAGGATTGAACCCATTTTAAACAAAGAAATTGAATTACACCACCCTATTTGAGTGGTAATAGCAAATGGAACCATGTTTTAAAGAGGACCCCAAAATAATTTCAATTTATTTGTGTGTGTGTGTGTGTGTATATATATATATATATATATTAAAAAAACTAGTGTTTATACTGATTACAAAGGACGTCTTTACCCACGGTAGGTGGAAAGACTAGTTAGTCATTATTGTTAGTCCTTGCAATAAGGGCTTCATCATTTATCTTATAATAAGATATTTAAGAGTTTTCAAATGTGAAAGACATCTTGTAAAAGAGTTTCCTAAGATTCCAATAGCCAAAGGCATATCTGATTTGTGAGATCATTGCAATAATTCTATCATTCGTATTAACTTTCTCACCTAAACATTTAGGAAGACAAAACAATACCTAAGTTACAAAATTCCCAACATTAAATGTGTAAACCATATGAACATCACAAGACAAAGATTAGTAACCAACACCTATCACATTCGAAGCAATAGTTTTAGGATCACCCCAATTTTAGCTTTTTAAGGGGTAACAATGATTAACATTGTTTATCCAACCAACGTTGCTTAATTATATTTATGACGAGTTTTCCAAGATACAAATAATTGCAATATTCTATTATTGTTTACAAGGTAAGTGTACACAATTGTGCTTATAGATATATATTTTTGTGGATTATGAAACATTACATTCACCCTTATTGGACCACATTAATTGTTCTTTCATAGTCAACACCATCATCGTTACAACATAATGCCTAACCAAGAAAGTGTTCAACACTAATTCATTTCATTTTATTTTCTTTCCAAGAGAGATAAAATATCGTTGTTTTTTATATTATATATATATATATATATATATATATATATATATATATATATATATATATATATATATATATATATATATATATATATATATATTTTTTGCATGACCATTGTTCTTCTAAGTCCACGAATTGAGGTTAGAAAGAGGGTGATTCCCTTATTTCTACACGTAAGTAAAAGCATTATAAACATGATTAACTCAGAACATTTTAAATCAACTTGAGGAGAGTTATAATCACATGTGTAATTACTAAGGTAAGAAGGTTTTAACCAAGTTTCCATGCAACAAAACTTAATAAGGGGTTATGGTATAGGGATAGGTTTTTTTAGCTTAAAAAGGATTAATAAAATTAACTAGATCACTTCTGAAGTTAACTCTAAAATTTGTACCAATAGCCGATGATAATTTGGAGTTCGAGAAAACTAGATTCATTTTATAATATCACACTTTGTATTCCTAATGCGTTACGTGAAGAGGATAAAATAGCTAAGAGATATTACTTCAAGCAACACCATCCTATAATGAAAATTACTACTTTCCTTTCCTTTATCAATTATTGTTTAAAGAAAAGTTAGCAAATTATTTTCATCCAATTATACTTAATTTTAAATCATACTTTTGAAAAGGTAATAACAAGAACATAAGACCTTTCGGTAAATTTCCTTATACAAGGGTTTTAAAACTAAGATTAGAAACATATATCCTAGGAGTACAAATTATTTCCAATTTCATAGTAGTGAAATATCAAGACATGGAAGATTATTTTATCATATTGGAAAAATTTCACGAGGATACAAACATTTAACTTACACCCATACCGAAAGGGTTTCATTAGATCTAAAGTGGCACCTCTAACACGATAGTTGATATTCCCAAGAAACTAAGGATCTCTTAGACAAGAAGCAACCAACCAAACGTCTATCAAGGTAACAATTTCACATTCTTATCTCGACCTACTTATTATTTTGAAACCAACAACTAGACCTTTGGTGACCAGAAAGACATATCTAACCAAGGTCGCTAGCAATCAAAGATGACTTGTTGCACAAAATTTATTTTGGGTCTTAGCATTCAACCGAGAAACACGTAGCTTAAAACAATAAACATTTTATAACATGATTCACCCTCCAAGGGTGTCCTAAGAAATCTATTTATTTATTAAGACCAGATTTTCTTGTTCTACGATCTAGAGAAAATGGCTACAAAAGGAATCCTACCAAGACATATACCCAACACCCAAATGGTGAAACAAAGCTTTCAGTCAATTCTCTATTATACAGAGAGTCAAACAAGATGTACATTTCTAATTACTGGTGAATAGGTTTCAAATGGGAAGCGCCTTCTCGAGAGCCAACTATTAGAGTTTTACTATTGCATTACAACATACTTTTAGTGAAAATTGGTTACAAAAAGGGCCTAGAAAATAACCGATACCAACTCGGAAATGAGTTTTGATAGCTTGAATCTATTCTCCTATATATAGAGAACCCGACGCAACTTACAAAATGTAAAACTAAACACTAATACTCTAGTTATGATCTTCTTTCCGGAGCTAATTAATGTTATTGTGAAGTTTGTGTTTTGTACCAAAACATCTAGAGACCTCCTAAACACCCTTGGAAAACTAACTTTTCATTCCTTTTTCTCGAATCTAATCATTGCAGACAATGGACATGGAGGAATACTACAAGTTAGAAGTCAAAATTTTCAATTTCCTACTAACGCTCTCCACTTTACAGGTCCAAATCGAAACGATTTTACTCCAATTTTAAGTTGTTGTCCCAAAAATATGTGATTAAAAGAGCTCAAAAATGATTTTATCTATATGATCAAATGATTTTAAATTTGATGCGGCTTCCCATGTCACTAGGGAACAAGATTATCCAAATCCATCACTACTATGGAGACCAAGAAGCCATTTTGCACGTTATCTAAACACGACATTTTCTTAAGTTTTACTGATTGTTTTAAACAAATTAGGTGATCAAAATGTGCCTACCATCTATTGTCTTAGCAAACATTTTACTCCAAGCGGTTACTCGAGAGATAACTTTACCCATGGAACAGTTTAGCGGAAACGATTTTAATTATTTTACTTTTAATATTATGAAAACATTAATAACCAGTTAAAAGTTCTACCCAGAGCGTCCGCATGTGCGAACCTCACTCTGATACCAAATGTAATGCCCCGCCTCGGGACACCATAAAACAACCTAAAAAGTTGGTAATTTTTTTTTTTTTGAAGTGCGAACTAATGTTTCGCCTAACCGTTCTCATTAAGTAATTAAATTCTTAACGATATAATTTTAACCAAATTGCTAAAACATTTGTTTCTAATTAATTTTATTTATTTAGCTTCTAATAATTTTCACACATTTAAAAATAATATATCTCATTGACTAAATCCACCTACATGAGAAAATAACTACCCATTCTTAATTAAAATTTCATTCCCCATTCAAAATGTTTATTCCCACAATATTTCTCATATTCAAAAGTGTAGAGGGTCACTTAAGGACCCTAGGATTAAATCAATCTTAACCCTTGATCTCCCTTTTGCCCTAAAGATGACCTAAGTTTCCTTATCTTTTCCTTTTCCTTTCATTTGAATTTCTTTCTTATTTTCCTTCTTTTTCTTTTCATTCTTGTTCTCTTTTTTATTTTGCTTTCTTGTTGCGAGTGCAATGAAAAGGAGCTTGGGGTTTGCTCTCATGGAGATTTTTTTATTCTTATGGAGAGCCCCCATATTTTAGACTATGTATGTTCATACATTTAGTTATTTTATTTATTTATTTACAGTTTCTTACCCCAACCGTAGTTTTTACCGGTGGTTGGGGGTCCAGAAAGAGATTTGTGGTGGCGGTATGGTAAAAAGGTTAGTCGCGGCTATGGAGGATGGGGGGGAATGAATATCCACGTGGTGGAGGAACAGTGGGATGGCATAGAAGGGAGGGCCATGGGGTTGGAAGTGGTGACAGAGAGGGGGTGTCGAAGGGGGTTGTGCAGAGAGGCGGGGAAATGGGAGGGTTGGTGGTGTGGAGCAAGCGAGTGCTTGCTTGCAAGGGAGTGGAGGCGCAGCGGTGGTGGTGCGTGGAGAATGGTGTGGGGAGGAAGGTGGTTAGGGGAACCGGAGGTGCGATTTTGGGGGACAATGCCAAAGCGATGAGCGTGGGGAGGAAGGTGTACGGCAGGTGTGGGGAGGGCTCGGCCCTCCCCAAAACACTTTTTTTTTAATTTTATTTTAATACTCTACAAATTTCAGCCCCACCAAAATTTAATTACTATGAATTCTTTGTGTAGATTTACATTTCAAATTAGTTATTTATATATACAATTTGTGGATATATATATATATATATATATATATATATATATATATAAATGGTTTATTCCATTGTATGTTATATAACATTATAATGAATTTCAATCATTTTTTTAATGCATTGTATTATACACACACACACGAAATACAATATTACAAATGATATAATATATGTATATTTATATTTTATTTTATTTTAAAAGCAATATCTACAAATGATAAAAGGAATATTAAGTATGGAATTCTTTGTACTTCATACTAAAGTTATGTTTTAAAATAAAACTATAAAAAAGTATAATATATCCATTTCATAAGCTCGAGAGAAAGAAAAAGAGAAAAAGAAAACAAATGTTACAAGTGGTAAAATAATGAGTTTAAAATATATGTATATTTTATTTTATCAAATCTATGCTCAAACAATTTATTTCTTTATTGTGAAAAGAAAGCAGGTGACAATGTAACTCAACTAAGAGAAGAAGCTTGAAATATGTCAAAAGAAGTTGCTACAATGAATACATATTTTGAAATTGATTTTCAATGCAAATACCCTTTAAGTTTTCACATAAAAAAGAGAATGCAAACTAATTTCATTTCCTTGTATAAAGCCACCAAAATTAGCAAGAAGGATACTATTACAAGTCTAACCATCAACTTTCCTTCTCAAATAAAGATTACAACAAGGTCTTATTAAGAGATTTTTATATCTATCTTACAAGCTTTCATTTTGAGGGCTTAAGATTCACATTTGTAAAAGTATGCTCAAATACATAGCTATTCGATACAACCTTATTACAAGATCCTTGCAGTATGGGAGGGAAATTTCTCAAGCAAAATGACTTAAGTTTATAAGTAACATCAAATACAAAATAGGTATTTTACAAGATAATGGAAACTTCCACATAGTCATTCTCTTTCAAGATACAATGAAAAAGGAGTCCATAAAAGGATGAAGGAGACAAAGAGAACCAAGATGACAAGAAAACTCCAACTATCTCCAACCCTTGAGTTCCAACTTTCGAATGCTTTAAGAAATCCATGCAAGGAGAATAAGCTTGTTTACCACCCAACCATAGGCATCATGACATGCCTTTCCCAAGGTTGGGATGCATGCTAGCCTCCCCCAAGCCCATGGGAAAGAGGACTACCATCCACAACTTGCACAAGAAAGAGGTGAAACAACCAAAAACACATTCACATGGAAAACAAAACAAGTATGAAACAAGACTCCAAGTTTTACAAGGAGGAGAACCCATGTTCTTCCTCAAAAGTGGGGAAGAGAGGAGAAGAGTTCTCCAAAATTTATATTCAAAATTACTTGCACAAAACAAGAATCTCCATACCCTCCTTATTGCTCCTAATTCAATCAAAACCCTCCTTATCCCTCCACCCTTTCACCAATTCCTTCTTGAAAGGATTTTCAAACCCCAAAGGGGTTTCCTTACCAAGAATGGGGAAGGAGGTTCAAGCCAAATGAACCAACTTCCCCACCTCAACCATTTGAGGGGATTCTCTAAAATCCTACAAGGCTTGCCCATCAAGCCAAGAGGATTGAGAGGGAATAATTCCCTCTCTCTTCCCCCACAACTCCAAAACTCCATCATACCATATGATGGAGGGAGCAAAAACAATTAACCATAAATAAAAATTCACACACAAAACAAACCACATTTCCATATAAACAAATCTACAACTAACAAAATACAACACATACAACTTAGCTTAAGAGCCTACCTCAAAGAAAGCTCTCCAAAAAGCTTTCCAACTTCAAATTTCTCCACTCCTTGACTCAAGCAATCTCTAGCTCCAAATCACCCAAGCATCCAAGCAAGAAGTTCCCAAAAAAAAAAAAGTCCCTCTCTTTTCCCATGAAGGGAATTTGAAGAGGAGCAAGCAAGAATCCTCACAAATGAGGGGGTGACATGTGTCACCCTCTCCTCCTTCAAGGTCAAAGATGCTAAAACAAAAGAGAGAAAGGTTAAAATGCCTTTTAGCCCTCTTCTCCCAAATTACTCTAAATGCATAACAAAACAAATCTAGTGCAACTTTTAACAAGCACTCTAATCCACACCCCTTACATGGATGTGACCAAACAAGAGGCAAAAAGGGAGGGAAAACTCCCTCTAGCCTTGGAAATAAGCCCCCTACCTATTAGGTAGGGTCCAAGGGCTCATTTTTATGTTAAGGGAACTCCCAAACTAAAAAGGGTCCCTAAAAATGCCCAAAATAACCCAATTTCGGGTTTGGCAAATTAGGCCCAAAGGTAGAAGGTGTGGGGACCACCCAAGGGTTCACATGTGACCCTAAACCCTCTAGATTAAATACATCATTAATCTAATTCAAATCTTAATGCAAGTGGGGTCATTAATTCCTCAAAACAAACTTACAACACAACTAGACACCCTAAGCAAAATGAATAATTAAAAGACATATTTAGATTACAAATGAGGGTCACCCATGGTGCCCAAAACAATAATCCTAATGCTAAGGCCTCAAGCAATAAACATGGCTAGGGCTTAGCGCGTGGGTCAACTGCTTGTGCAAAGTTGCGTAGCTAACTTTGAGTCCACATTCTCTCGTGACCTATCACCTGCAGAAACTCATTGCATACATTAAACGCACTCGTCTAATACAAGAGTAAACTAGCTGCTCACTAAGCGAATAAATTCAAACATGTAAATTAACGATATCACCATCATCAACGTGGAATGCACAATCTCACACAATTCGTCGTATGTTAGGTATTACAATACATACAAATGTCATATCACCTTGCCATCATGTATCCTTATCAGAAAAATGATTACGTTACAAAATCAAGGTACGTGACTAAGCTAATTATCCAACATATAGGAATTAGGCCCAAATCGCATAGAAAAGTGTTAGTATCCACAATCACAAATAAAGAGTGTCAATCTACTAATCAAGTCAAATTGGCGTTTCACACCCCAATTCACCATACATGTCCATGAAGGCCAACCACATATCATAACGTCAAAAATTATGTCAAAACCATGTTAAGTCACAACTATGGGTTAAGAATTCAATAGGTAATTGAGGCTAGAAAAAGTGGGCACTACAGTAGCAATATCATATATTACTATGGAACTCAATAAAATACAATGAGAATGAGCCTTGCTTATATAGGAAAAGAATAATAATCTAAGTCAAGGTCATAGATCAAGCCATAAATCATAGAAACAACTAGTCATCAAAGAACTAGTCAAGACCATAGATTTAGGAAAGAACTAGACATCAAGGATCTAGTCAATACCATAGATCAAGGAAAGAACTAGTCAATACCATAGATCAAGAAAATAACTATACCTAACAACTAGATAATATCCCCGTAATATCTAAATAAATAAAAATAAATATCCACACACATAAGTGGGTGAGGATAAATACAATAAAGTTAAATAAAGTACCTAGGTGAACATGAGCTAAGGTAAACACCTACTCTAACACCCCCCTAGAGTGAAGCTAAGGGCCAAAATAGAAGTGACATGTCCACAGTATGAGTCCCAACAACTAGGCCTGATGAGGTACTCATGTAAAATATATCCATGAAGAAATATCGAACCAAAAGAGGGAAATAATCCTACTAGAAGGAAAGAGAAGAAGAATAAGAAGGAATATTTTCTCATGAATACCCCCAAGAACAACTTTTGAAACCCGAAGAATTCCACGAAACTCAAGGTAGCGAGGTGATGCAAAAGCCTTCGTAAAGATATCCGTAACTTTCTTTCGCTGAGTCGGAATGTACTCCAAGCAAATAACTCCATCCCGAATGTCTTGTGAATGAAGTGGATGTGTATCTTAATATGCTTGGTCTCTCGGTGCTCAACTGGGTTCGATGAAATGTGAATTCCACTTTGGTTGTCAAACCAAAGTATAATTAGTGAATCCCATGGGAATCCAAAATCACAACAAGCTGTCAAAGCCGACTCACCGTAACTCGTGGCTCTTTTGCCATGTACTCTTCCTCTGAATATGAAAGTGCAATAGCCTATTGATTTTTGCACACTCAAGAAACTGGAGAATAACCAAGACAAAAAATATAGCCAGAAGTGGAATGCCTGTCATCAATAGAACCTGCCCAAAATGAATCTGTATATCCAACCAACCGAGTAAAACCCCTAGTGTAGTGTAGGCCAAAGTGGGAAGTGCCCTGCAAATAGCACAAAATCCTTTTAGCAACTTGCTAGTGACTACTATGAGGAGAATGTGAAAACTAAGATACAAGCCCTACTACAAATGAAATATCAGGGCGAGTATGGGTCAAGTACATGTGACTCCCAACCAACTACCTATACAATGTAGGATCAAAAGTGGAGTGGTACATGTGGAAGTAAGAGTAACCCCAGACTGAAAAGGAGATGGACTTGGCTTGTAATCAGCCATATAAAAATGCTGAGGAAGATCATGGGTGTAATTTTAATGAATCAAATGAATCCTTGAATTTTTCTGAGAAACCAATCTGTCCTTATAGAAGAAGTGTCATCAAAACCCTCAAAGTGATATAGTCTAGAACTATGATCAAAAATACCCTGAGCAACAAGTGAATTAGGCTCCAACAAAGTTTAAACTTCTGGTGTAACGGTAAGTTGTGGAACTCTGATACCAGGTAGTTAAGCATGCCCGACCTGGAGTAGTACTAGGATGGGTGACCTCCCGGGAAGTCCAGTGTCATTTCCTCCTAATGTCGTTGGGCCTAATTTGGTGAATACATGGTGGGCCTAGGGATCACGTGGTTGCATCTGGCTCCATAATGTGGGGGTGTGTTGGTGTAGCAGTTGGTTAACACGATGAGATTACTCTCCACTACCAGTTTGATATTTTGGTGTGGTAGAAAGTTGTGAAGCTCTGATACCATAAAAGGAACGATACCCAGATCATACTAAGCCAAGAACATAGATGCTAATCAAACACCACGATCAATAAGATGAAAGTAATTCACTAGAATAACTTTACATAAAACTTTGCAAACAAATGAGTAGAAATATCATATATTATTATGGAACTCAATGAAATACAATGAGAATGGGCCTTGCTTATATAGGAAAGAAATAACAATCTAAGAACCAGTCAAGGTCATAGATCAAACCATAAATAATGGAAAGAACTAGTCATCAAAGAACTAGTCAAGACCATAGATTTAGGAAAGAACTAGACATCAAGGATCTAGTCAATACCATAGATCAAGGAAATAACTATACCTAACAACTAGATAATATCCCCCTAATATCTAAATAAATAAAAAGAAATATCCACACACATAAGTGGGTGAGGATAAATACAATAAAGGTAAATAAAGTACCTAGGTCTAGTGACCACTAAGTTACAAATAATATGTTGTGGCAATACTTAGCGAATGCTAGACTCAAAATATATTTCTTTATTTTGTTAAATCCTAGCGCTATGTTCCAAATATTATGATGTGGCAGTGTCTTAGCGGCATATCACTTCATGATATCCATTATTGAGAATTGATCGCTAAGCTAGAAAATGTTTTTGAGGCATAACCTAGCGGTCACTAAGCTTGTAATATCTTACTTGTTTTTAGTTGAATCCTAGTGAACAACATATCTTCAAATAATATGTTATAACATAAGATAATAGATGCTAAGATAAAAATTTCATTCTTTGTCTTGTTAAATGCTCGAGACATCTAAGCTCAAAATATTCTATTGTGGAAGCAACTAGATGTCATGTAGCTCAAAATTTGTTAATTTGATTTGTTAAAGCATACCACCGACAACTTGCAAACATTATGAGTATGCATATTCTAGCAGATGCTAGCCTCCTGGAATCTTAATTTAATGTGTTAAATTCTTGTGACCTTTATGCCCCAAATATTATGTGTTAAATCCTAATGAAATGCTAAGCTTAAATTATTACATATTGTAAAGGCTAGTGGTCGCTAAGCTCAAATAAATTTCATTTAAAATGTTAAATCTGTCAAAATATTTTTTAAATATTATGTTGTTGTAGTACATAGAGGCCGCTAATTTCATACTACCTTAATTTAATTTGTGAAATCCTAGACCGCTAAGCTACAAATAATATGTTTCAATAATACCTAGTGGATGCTAGACTTGAAATATATTTCTTTTTTTAAATCCTAGTGACTACTATGTTCAAATATTATGATGTGGAAGTGTCTTAGTGGCATATAACTTCATGATATATCATTATTGAGAACCGATCACTAAGCTCATAAAATGTTTTTGAGGCATAACCTATGACCACTAAGCTCACAATATCTTACTTGTTTTTAGTTGAATCCTAGTGAACAACATATCTTCAAATAATATGTTGCAACATAAGCTAGCAGACACTAAGCTAAAAATTTCATTCTTCATCTTGTTAAATTCTCGAGACATCTAAGCTCAAAATATTCTATTGTGGAAGCAACTAGATGCCATGTAGCTCAAAATTTGTTAATTTGATTTGTTAAAGCATACACCAACAACTTGAAAACATTATGAGTATGCATATTCTAGTGGATGCTAGCCTCCTGGAATCTTAATTTAATGTGTTAAATTCTTGTGACCGCTATGCCCCAAATATTATGGGTTAAATCCTAAATGAGTGCTAAGCTTAAATTATTACATCATTGTAAAGGCTAGGCTAATACTAAGCTCAAATCAATTTCATTTAAAATGTTAAATCTTGTCAAAAGATTTTTTTAAATATTATGTTGTGGCAAATATGTAAGGCCACTAATTTCATACTACCTTAATTTAGTTTGTGAAATCCTAGCGACCGCTAAGCTATAAATAATATGTTGTGGCAATACCTAGCAGACAAAGACTGAAATATATTTCTTTATTTTTTAAATCCTAGTGATTGCTATGTTCCAACTATTATGATGTAGTGTCTAGCGGCCTAAGAGTTCAAAATATCCATTATTGAGTACCGATCGCTAAGCTCAAAAAATGTTTTTGAGGCATAACCTAGTGGCCGTCTAAGCTCACAATATCTTACATGTTTTTTTGTTGAATCCTAGTGACAACATATCTTCAAATAATATGTTGCAACATAAGCTAGTAGATGCTAAGATAAAAATTTCATTCTTTCATCTTGTTAAATGCTTGAGACATCTAAGCTCAAAATATTCTATTGTGGAAGCAAACTAGATGCCATGTAGCTCAAAATTTGTTAATTTGATTTGTTAAAGCATACCACAATGAAAACTTGCAAACATTATGAGTATGCATATTCTAGATGGATGCTAGCCTCATAGAATCTTAATTTAATGTGTTAAATTCTTACGACCGTTATGCCCCAAATATTATGGGTTAAATCCTAACAAACGCTAAGCTTAAATTATTACATTGTTGTAAAGGCTAGTGGATGCTAAGCTCAAATCAATTTCATTTAAAATGTTAAATCATGTCGAAAGATTTTTTTAAATATTATGTTGTGGTAGTACGTAGCGGCTACTAATTTCATACTACCTTAATTTAATTTGTGAAATCCTATGACCACTAAGCTCCAAATAATATGTTGCGGAAATACCTAGTGGATGCTAGACTCAAAATATCTTTCTTTATTTTTGTTAAATCCTAGTGACCACTATGTTCCAAATATTATGATGTGGCAGTGTCTTAGTGGCATAAACTTCATGAAATATCCATTATTGAGAACCGATCGCTAAGCTCAGAAAATGTTTTGAGGCATAACCTAGCAGCCACTAAGATCGTAATATCTTACTTGTTTTTCATTAAATCCTAGTGACAACATATCTTCAAATAAAATATTACAACATAAGCTAGTGGATGCTAAGCTAAAATTTTTCATTTTCATCTTGTTAAATGCTCAAGACATCTAAGCTCAAAATATTCTATTGTGGAAGCACCTAGATGTCATGTAGCTCAAAATTTGTTAATTTGATTTGTTAAAGCATACCACCAACAACTTGCAAACATTATGAGTATGCATATTCTAGTGGATGCTAGCCTCCTAGAATCTTAATTTAATGTGTTAAATTTTTGACAAATGTTATGCTCCAAATATTATGGGTTAAATCTAATGAACGTGCTAAGCTTAAATTATTACATCATTATAAAGGCTAACGACTGCTAAGCTCAAATCAATTTCATTTAAAATGTTAAATCTATTGAAAATTTTTTAAAAATATTATGTTGTGGTAGTACGTAGTGACCGCTAATTTCATACTACCTTACTTTAGTTTGTGAAACCCTAGCAACCGCTAAGCTCCAAATAATATGTTAATGGTAATAATACCTAAATAAGACGCTTAGACTCAAATATCTTTCTTTATTTTGTTAAATCCTAGCGAATGCTATGTTCCAAATATTATGATGTGGTAGTGTCTTAGTGGCCTAAGAATTCAAAATATTTGTTATTGAGTACCGATCGCTAAGCTACAAATATGGTATTGTGTTATACCCTGGCCACTAAGCTTGCAATACTTTTTTTTTTTAAATCCTAGTGACAACTAATATCCAAATAATATGTTACAGCATAACCTAACAGATGCTAAGCTAAGAATATAATTCATTAATGTGTTAATTTCTAGCAACCCTAATGTTCAACATATTAGTTTGTGGCCTTCCATAAAGACTAATAATATTGTGGCCTTCCATAACAACCCTAATGAATTAATATATATGACAACACTCTATCTATTTTACCAATAATGTGGCCTACTGATAATATTGTTTTAAAATAATTATATCATCATGACTAAAATACATAGTGATTAAAATATTTAAATATAAATTTAAATACATAGTGATTAAAATATTTAATATATAAAATTTAGGTATATATATAATATGTTTACCTTCCATTGCACAAAAAATTTATCACAATTGAAAACTTAATATGATTTTATAGTTTTAAACCATTTTGTTAACCTCGAATATCTTCTCACAAAGTCAACGTGGAAACCATATAAACAATGTACAATGAAATATTTACCTTGGGTTGTTTCTATCATCATATTAAAAGGAAAAAAGGTAGACATAATGAATACCAAAACAATATTTTGAGTCTCGCTAAACATTACAATTTTAAAAACTAGTGATTATGCGATTAGCCATCATTATCGGGAAAAAACAATCTCCAGAGGGGGACATAGATGGTGGAAACTTGAAGTGTTCAAATGAAATAAAAAATAGAGCTGAAAAGGGATTAAATTTTCTTTGGTTGGGGCACAATAGATTCCTTTTTTCTCTAAAAAGAACAAGGTGGTGTGATAAAAAATGATCGAAGAAGGAAGTGATAAGAAGAGTGGGCCATGGAGCATTTTTTCATAGGGAAAAGTAGGGTTGGATGATGTGAAAAAGATAGGAACTAGTAAGCACAAGGTGGTTTGAAAAAATGATCGAAGGAAGGAGGCTATGTAAAGAGTTAGGCCATGGAGTGCACATTTTTGTAGGGAAAAGTAGGGTTGGACTGACATGAAAAAGATAATGATCAGTTGAAAAGAATGAATGAACAAGCCACATAAAAAAGGTGCACATTTAGTATAGTATACATTTTTGATAAATACCTGATTTAGATATGAGATTATTTCATGTTTGGTGATTTCATTCAAACCACCTATTTTCTGCATCGAACTAACTATCTGCACTATTTTTCTCAACCCCTTTTTGCTTCCCTAGTGTGTGAGCACCCTTTTTTTACTGCTTGATTGTTCCCTTTTTGTTAATCCATGAATGAGATTATAATTACTGCCTGATTGTTCCCTGGCCAAAACAATTGGGATTCTTGCATTTGGCCCTGTAATCTTTGACTTTCTTGTATTGTTCTATGATTTCACGAGTTGTTGTTTGTAAGACCAAAAAAAAAAAAAACCCTAAAAACTAGTTCTCGGGGTATTTAATATTTTTTTCAGCACATTCCACGTTAGAAATTTTGAAAATATAAAAAAGTGTGGGATATGGAAATTTGAAAATTAGAGGGGAATTTGTGTTAATATTGAAATTTCAAATTCTCAAAAATGTGGGGAATTCACAATTTGAATTTTGAATTTACCACTCATTAAGAAAAGGTGCGGGATATCGAAAAAATAAACAATATTGAAAACAACACCTTTTTTGTTATTGGTTATAGCTTAAAATAGTTAAAACGTAATAAAAATATATATTATATAAAAAAAAGAAGAAATAAAGTGTATGAATGTATAGGCACATTTATTTTTATTTTTATCAAAATCGACCTAGACAATGTTAGATGTAGTGCGCTAATGAAAAATAATTATCCAATTACTTTGTGCCACGTGGCATGTTTTGAACCTGATAATTAGAAAACATTATAATTGACACATTTATTATGAAATTTATATATAAAGAAATGATTATAAAATATTTTGAAACTATATGAAACCATGATATTATAATATAAATAGCTACCAGTAAAATGATGACATGTGGCATGAAAATTTTGAAATCCTAGAAGGTGTTTTTGCATTAAAACAATGAAAAACAGTAGCACCTCAAAGTTGTAAAGATAGTGTTTATAATGACAAGAGGTATTGGTATATAGCTAGTGACCGCTAAGCTATATCATGATTTGTTATTCTATCACTATTTCCAAATTAAGTAATTTTTTGTGCCCAATGGACCATATGTCATTTCAATCAATAAATAAAGCAGCTTAGTGGTTGCTTATGCATTTTATTTGATAAGAACCGATGTGAATTATATGTTGCAATGATTTATCTTATAAAAACTAAAAAAATATCACTTACTCTCAGGGGTATATATGGATTCCAATTTAAAAAGATATATCTTATATGAGATAAATATGTAGTGCAACAATTGGGGTTGCCATGTAAAGTCCACCCAAAATGATACAATTACAATCAATGAAAAACACTATCGATCCAAAGTAGAACAAATAGTGATTACAATGACAAGTGATAATGATAGGAGCCTAGTGGACCATGCTAAGCTAGACCATTGTTTGTTATTATATATACTATTCACAAATTAGAAATTGTTGAGCCTAGTGGCAGTGCTACATTATTCCTTTCAACTAGTAATGGAGCTTAGTGGTCACTAAACATTTTCTTTGATATAAACCAAAAGTCTTGATCCCTCTCGATGGAATGTAGTGTAGGAATTGGCTCCACTAGGTAATGTAGCCAATTTGATACAATTATAATCATTGCAAATTACAATCGATCTAAAGATGTAAAGATAGTGATTACTATAAAAGAGGTAATGAAAGGATCCTAGTGGCCTCTAAGCTAGACCATGAGTTGTTAATCAATAGCTACTTGGAAATTGAGAAATTGTTAAGCCTAGTGGCCGCTAGGATTTTTATTTGATACGAATGAATATGGATTATAATTTACAAAGATATATCTTAGGAGAAATAAATAAGTCTTGAATCCTCTCGATAGAATTACAATAAATGAAAAACACTGGGTCTCCATAGAATAAAGTGATTACAATGAAAAATATAATGATAAATATACAATAAATTAAAACACTATCGATGAAAAAAAAAATAGTTGATTATGATCAAATGGTAATGATAGAGGATTAGAATACTAAGATAGACCATTTTTATTATATAGTTATTATTCAAATTTAAAATATTGAGCCTAATACTATTATTCATTTCAACTAGTAATGAAATGGTCATAAGCATTTTATTTGATAAGAATAGAAAGTCTTGATCCCTCTCGATGGAAAGCATTAGAGAATTGGCTCCACTAGGTAACATGTGGACAATTTGATAACATTATAATCATTGAAAATTACAATCGATCTAAAGTATGTAAGATAGTGATTGCTATGACAAGAGGTAATGATATGATCGTAGTGGCCAGCTAAGCTAGACCATGATTTTTATTCAATGGCTATTTTGAAATTAAGAAATTGTTGAGCCTAGTGGTTGATACCATTTTCTTTGATATGAATGAATATGGATTACAATTTTCAAAGATATATCTTAGGAGAAATAAATAAGACTAGATGCCTCTCGATGGAATGTAGTGCAACAATTGGGTCCGCCATGTGAAGTCTACCCAATATGTTACACTTACAATCAATGAAAAACACTAACCATCCAAAGTTGAATAGATAGTGATTACAATGGAAAATGGTAATGATAGGATCCCTAGTGGCCACTAAGCTAGACCATTGTTTGTTATTATATATCTATTCTCAAATTTAGAAATTGTTGCACCTATCGGCCGCAAATGTTATTCCTTTTAACTAGTAATGGAGCTTAGTGATCGCTAAGCATTTTCTTTGATATGAAGAGAAAGTCTTGATCCCTCTCGATGGAAAGTAGTGCAAAATTGGCTCCACCAGGTAACGTGTAAGCTAATTTGATACAATTATAGTCATTGACAATTACAATCGATCTAAAGTTGTACAACTAGTGATTGTTATGACAAGAGGTAATGAAAGTATCGTAGTGGCCGCTAAGCTAGACCATGATTTGTTATTCAATAGTTATTTTGAAATTAAGAAATTGTTAAGCCTACCAATGTCACTAGGATTTTTTTTGATACAAATGAATATGGATTATAATTTACAAAGATATATTTTAGGTGAAATATATAAGTCTTTATCCATCTTGTTGGAATGTAGTGTTGCAATTGGGTCCGACATGTGAAGTCCAGCCAATATGATATAATTACTATCATTGAAAAAAACAATATCGGTCCAAAGTTGAACATATAGTGCTTACAATGACAATCGGTAATCATAGGAGCTTAGTGGCTGCTAAGCTAGACCATTGTTTGTTATTATATAGCTATTTTCAAAAAAAAAATGTTGAGCCTAGCGGCTGCTACGTTATTCTTTTCAACTAGTAATGGAGATTAGAGGTCCCTTTTTTCAAATTGAGAGATATGTTGAGCCTAGCCGCCACTATGTTATTCCTTACAATTAGTAATGAATCTTAGTGGTATCTACACATTCTATAATATAAGAACCTAACTGAATTATATGACATAAAGAATATATCTTATGAGAATAATATAAGGCTTCATCCCTCCCAAGGGTTTGTAGTGCAACACTTGGCTCCATCAAGAATAGTCAAGCCAATATGATAAAGTTATAGTCATTGAAAAACAATAATATCTATTCAAAAGTGTAGAGATAGTGGTTACAACCACAAGAGGTAATGTCGGGAACCTTGAGGCCGATAGGCTAGACAATGATTTTATTTTATCTCTCTTTTTAAATCAAGAACCTGGAAAATCCTAGTGGTCTTTATGTCATTCCTTTCAATTAGTAATGGAGATTTGTGGCACATGAAGCATTTTTCTTTATATACAAATGGATGTGAATTATGGACATACTCCAATGCTTGATTTCAAATAAAACTCATTAGGTCTTAGCGGGCACTACATTATTCTTTGCAAAATGTGTTATGGGACAACTAAACATTTTTATGTTTAAAAAATTCTCTTAGTGACCGTTGGACCCATTATTGTGTTTTGTTTCTCACACACTCTGCTCAAAATTTGAAAAATTAAATCTTAATGGCCTTTACGCTAGTCCATTCAATTGGTGTTAATTACCAACAAGTAATGTTAAAAACTATCCATTCATATGTTGACTTAAATCTCTCTCTGCTAACATCTATGTTTTCAAATGTTCCTTTCATGTTATCTACGCAATGTGGATGGTTGTCAGACAATGGATAATCCTTCCAAAATATGTTGTGTGTTAATTGTCAAGAATTTTTTTGCATAGTTTTTGGTATTAATGATGTGATCCACAAAATATGATTTACAGTAACCAAGTTGAAGGTTAGATATCATGTCGGTGAAGCCTAGTGGTCGCTAACATTTATGTTGATTACTCACCAATGATAAAAAGTAATGTATTATAGAGATTGGTGATCAAAGGCTAATACTTACATTCATTATCATATAATGGGAAAAAAAATTACTCCATATGTGAAGTAATTATTAATATATTCTACTCCAATTGTAGGTACAATGTCTTCCATTGGTCACAATCCATTCTTGGAAATTCCATTCATTAAAGGCATTGAGTGTTGGAAGAAAAGAGATGAGGAATGGTTTGTTGAAATCCATGGCCCTGACAACTACTACAATGACATGTGGTTGTTTTTTTATAGATGATGGACATGAGGAAGTTGGAATGGTTATATCCTCTGCATTTTTTGATTTGAGTACATTGTGTGTTCAAGTCAACACATTGACTATGAAAATAATAAGTGTCTTATTCTAGATATGGAGTTGGATGTTTCTTTATTCAAGAAAAATGGGAAATGAGGGCCTCAGAAGAAAAAACACAATGTTCATGTTCAATATATGGTTGGGATTTGGGGTTGTTAGTAGATAAAGACAAAACTGGTTGTTCAAATGTAAAAGACATTCACAATGGCATGCTTGTAGTACTTAGAAAATTGTATAGAGGTGATACAACCTCTTCCGTTTGTCATTTTTTGAATAGAAAAGGTTCTCTTTCACCTCCTAAACATGCCAAGTTGTTTTTACTATGCTGAGGAGAACATATTTGGCTAAATTGGAGCTCGATCCATCCAGATCAAAGTTGCAGGGGTTGAAAAAGAATACTAAATCAATTGCATTGTTGAAGAAAGAAACCACTATATTCATGAAAACAAAACCTTCAACTATTCAACAGTTTGATTACTTTTTGTTCAATGGTGAAGTATTTTCAATTGATGTTTCTAGGTGCCATGTAGCACCTCCAGAGTATCAATATCATCCTGTAGATGATGAGAATGTTGACCTTCTTGTGCACTCCATGTTGATAAATGTTATTCCTACACAAAGGGACGTACAATTCTTCTTCCCTTCTTGGAGTCTATGAATAAGGTTGTGGAGCTCCAAGATCAAAAGACTTGGAAAGGGATGACGTTAAATTTTATATACTTGACAACCAACATACAATATGTGCACAAAAAAATATTTTGGGCTCAGATACTTACAAGTCTTTACATAAGAGGCTACGATTTCAAAGGGCTCACATTCTTTTCTACAAATGCAACTAATGAAGCCATTACTAATATTTTCAAACAACATAATGAAGTGAACAAAACTTGGATAGAAACCAAGTTTATTGATTTTTTTCTGTACAAAGCTAGATCGGTTTGGAAATCACTTGGATGTCCTCAACATCCCGAATTGGAAAAAAAAAAACAGAAGAGTGGAGGGTAATGTATTTTAATTTTATTGCATTTTTATTAACATTTATCTTCCTTATATAAAAAGATAAAACATATGATTGTCCTTTGAATGCAGAACTTTGAGAATCAATGCCTTTTGATTTTCAAAATGGACACAACCAAAAATCTATATGAAAAATGGACTTTTCTATTATTTTTGGATGATATATGGACTAAATGGACTACAACATTTGAGTTTTTAGATCTGGTGGCCTTGCTTGTTCACCTATTAAAGATAATTAGGATAACTTTTCAGCCTAATTCATTGGAAAGATTCACAACCAATTCATTTAGGGATGCTAGAGGAATGAACGATGAAGAACTATCAGTACTAGTAAGATAAAGTACAATCAGGGGATGTCTGGTTAACTGGCCTTATTTAGGAAGGTGTAATAGTAGAGACATTTGATTCTTACTACTAGAGAATAAAAGGAGACAAAAAAATGAGAGAAAAATTTCTACAATATTTTAAAGACAAACATCTAGATATTGATCTATTGACATCATGTAGTGAATCCAATGTAATTGAAAAATTTAAATTACATGAATCACACTACCACTAGTTGTCTGTACTATTGGGTGAAGAGAGAAAAGGAAAGAGAAAATGATTCCCACATAGGGAAAAAAAAAAGCTAAAAAAAAAAGGACCAGGTGGTGGAAGAAGTTCTTCCCATCGAGGCTTAGACAATATTAGACAACTATGTGGTGTCAATGGAAGAAAATATACCAAAAAGGATGGAGGACACAAAATAATTTACTTGTCAATGTGCATACCCATTCCAACTTTCATCAACTCTATAGCTATTCCTACCACCAATCCTTTCAATGCAGAAATGTGTTATCGCTGATTTTTGTAATTTGTCTAGTGATATTTCTTTTAAAGTAATAATGGAGATGCTAACAATTATTGGAACTAGTGTGCTGGATTGTATTATTATTGTTCTCATACCAATTGAATATTCAAAAATGTTGAGAGAAATAATAAAAAAATACATGGAAAAGGTTAAAGACAGTGAAGAATCGATTTTGGATGGATGCTACAGACTCTATGATAGCAGTGGGAAATTTAAAAGTTTTGTGTCTTATGTACACAATAACTAGAGTGCACAACTGTGATGATAACAATGATGAAAGAGAAGAAGTCACTAGGGATTGGATGGAAAAACTTCCACAACAATTGATAACTACAAGTGAAATTGGCCTAAAAGGAAACAAACATCCTTTTCCTTTTGAGAGTGATCATATGAGTTCTAGTATGAGATGTTCACTCGATGTTGTTCCCATAATTATTTAGTATTAGTGCTTTTATGATGGAAGTGTCACACTACATGTGCATTAGTTGAATCCAATCTATCTATTGTTTTTATTGTTGAGACACATAGTTAGGAAATGTTTTTGAAACATTACTATTCTCATATGAAGAAAGGTTTGTACTGGAATACAACTCAAACATGTGATTATGTTAAATGTATTTCAAAAAAAAAATCTACTTACACATTTCTTATTTACGTAGACAACCAAAGAACAATAGGAGTTGATGTACAAACCTCTCAACTTGATGCTACACAACCAACTCAACATGGTGATTGACCTTCAATCATTTTATAAATATGTTTAATGAGATTTGTTTTCAATTTCCATTTTTTTCATTTTTTTGACAATACTCTATGCTCACCATCTCTGATGATAGATGAGGAGAACTCAGCCACATCATGCATGAATATGCAATCAAATCTTGGTATGTTAGTCATGTGCATTTATAAATAAGAACCACTACTAAGCCCCACAAATTTATAAAAATTAATGGTTTATGCAGATGACAACAACAACATGGTAGAGAAAAGTAACATGGAGTGTGTGGTGGTAACCAACATGAATATGTAGACATAACCAAGGTATGTTAGCCATGCATGTGTATTTTTAAACATAACCATTTCTAAGGCTCACAAATTTATAGAAAATGATATCAGCTAATTCTAGAAGTGGAACCATTTTCAAAGAAGGAATTACCAAATAACCTATTTCAAAAGTTCATGGTGGCATCCAATGCTACATAGTTTGTAGTTACAGGTTGTTGGTTGTTTGCATAAACCATTAGTATCGACATAATGATACAAACATTAGAATCGATGCTTATTCCAGCCAATGATGGCATAGCCTAGTGGTCGCTAATCCACATCAATATCTCAAAAGTGTTTTCCACCAATGGGTGGTTCAATGGATATAAATGAACCCTAGTGACCTACTACAATTCATTCAGAAGACATAGAACATTTTGATTTGTACTTACCATATTACCACGGAGACCAGTATGCTTTTCAATTATGCTTTCATTTTCCATAACATGAAATCATTTATGAATTGATTATTGTTTTTTGCAATACATCTTGCATCAAAAAAACTAGTAGCTAGTAAGGTCTATGCAAGCCAAGCCAAGCTGGAAGCTCAGTCGGTAAGTGGTAGCTACCTAAAGTGCTAATATTGAATTTACCATTTTACCACGTAGATCACTATGTTTTTTCAAATATGCTTTCATTTTCCATAGCAATAGCTATATTAATAATGAATAGATTGATGTTTTTTGAAACAGATCTTGCATCAAAGGATCCAGTTGTGGGTAAAGAAGATGCAATCCTACACATGCAAGGCCCATCTAGTAAGTGGTAGCCATAAGCTAAAATGTTGATTTTTTCCATTGGTTAGAATTGATATGAGACCGATTAAAAAAATTATTTACTTCCCTATAGTTAGCCACAAGAATTACTTGCTTATTTTAGATTTGGAGGGCTTTTTGTATGAGAAAAACCAATCACCCTCTAGGGACATGTCATTCAAGTTCCGCAAGGAGACTATCAATGTGTGAGGTGGCCTGAAAGAGTTTATAAAGTCATTATCAAAAAAATTTGAAATGGGATTCTGGTTAGAAAAACTCACTCTATTGATGTTGAAAATCTGACAAAGGCCTTCAATAAAAAATTATCAATTGACTTGAATCCAGTACTCACCTAGGGAAAATAACATTGTAATATAGTTGATGGAATTGCAATAAAATATCTAGAAAAGGTTTGGAGTAGAAATGATGTTCCCTACAATTCTAAAGACACAATGTGTATTACATTAGGTGCAAAGGGAAACCCTCCAACAAATTTTATGGTTGGGATGACAAGAAAGAGGAGAAAATTTCTCAAAATATATGTGGTTGATGACCGATTTGTACAAAGACTTATCACTAATAGTGTCAAAGGGATTGAATGTGGTAGAGGGCATCAAATATTTGGAGTGAGTAAATGCTAAATAAAAAGTTAGCATTTCAAAATGTTATTGTGATGATACAACTTAACATTGTAAATAAAATACATTCATATGTTTTAGTGATGGTTTTGTAACTATTTAAATTATGATTGTATGATTATAAGTTGGGAGAATTTAAATTTTCCTTGATTATAAGTTCAGAGTGTGAGTGTATAAGTTGTAAATGTGAATTAATAGAAAATATTTAATGTAACAAATCTTTGAGCAATTTTTATTAATGAAATATGTATTCCTAAATTAATTTTGAGCATGCTTAAATACTATTTTTTGCTTGATATTAGAAAACATATACCACTTTCCAATGCAATGAAATAACTACAATACGGTATGTAAAGACTCATCATCATTGAAACATTACATTCTATTCAAATAAATTCTGCACAAAAAAATATTCCTAGTATAACAATAAGAAATGAGGAATGCCCTTAGATTTTACCTTCATCACCACCTACAACCATTTGATTTTTGATATAACAATATCGAAAGGGACTTGTTTTTTATTTTTCAATTGATTCACCACCCTCAACCATTTGATTTTTTTTTTTCATTTGCAGATACAAACACATGCAACATGAAACTGATCATATTTGATATAAACGATGTTTTGGCACACACCTCCACAAGGATGATTCGACATTTAAACAATTAAAAATTTTGGTGGCATCGAGCTCAAAAAAAAAAAATTTTCAGACCTAATGTGAAATATTTCTTGTAATGGTGAAAAAAACATTTCAAAATAGCAATATGGACATCGCATGAGAAAGTCAAATGTTGATGACATGATGCCTTCATTCCTTCAAAACATTGGCTTGGAGGTTGCAAGCTTTGAGTTCATATTTACATAGGAAGATTGTGTCGAGACCAAACACTCGATTATGAAGGTTCTGGGAATCCCAAATTATATCTCAAGAATCTTAACTCTGTTTGGTCATGGTTTAATGCATCGTACAATTGTAAAAATATAGTGCTTGTAGATGACTCTTTAGAGAAAAACAAGTTCAATGATGTGAACTACATAATTGCTGAAACATTTAACATAGATTCTAAGTCAGAAGAAAAATACTTGTTAGATGTGTTGTGGCCTTTTTTGCAACCATTGAAGGACGTCGAAGATGTTTGGGATTATATTAGATCACAAAAACAATTATAGGGAGATTTTTTATTGGAGCTTTACTATGTTTTGTATTGTTGATTTGGAAGCCCATCTTTGGGAATAGTGTTACATTATAAATTCAAATTATTCTTCAAATGTTTTACTATAATTCTACCTTTAGTAAAGGAATTTCAATTTATTTCATAGCTATATTTAAATACTAAAATATATATGGGATAGTTTTATAATTAATTTTAAATAAGTTCATATCCATATTTGAATATGAAAATTTTTATGCCATGTCTCTTACAGTTGATTTTATATCTAAATTTAAATATGAAAATATATCTGGTATGGTTTTACAATTAATTACATTCTCCTACACTGGATCATCACCCTCTACTAATTTCTTCATAACATCTTCAGAAATTCTCTGGTTGCATTGAGGTTCAATCACACCATAATAAATGAAGTAAATTTGAGATCTAACTTTAAATATGAAAATATATCTGGAATGGTTTTATAGTTAATTACATTCTCCTAAATTGAATTGTCACCCTCTTTAAGTTTCTTCATAACATCTTTGGTAATTCTTTGGTTTCCCCAAGGTTCAATCGAACCATAGTAATTGAATCTAGAAGTGTCTCACATCTCGTGAATGTCATTAGCCTAGTACCGCTTGGCCAATGGCATTTGAAATATTCAAATTTGCATAGTTTAATCTTAAAAACATCTTAAAACTGATAAGAGCATTATTCCAAAGAAATCATTAAGCCTAGCAACTGCTAGCCCTTATAAAACAAAACATGTATCTGTTCTATATGGGCTAGTGACCGCCATTATTATTTTCATATCAATGTTGGATTCCTTGAAATCATTAAACATTTTTTCACATATTCATAAATTTAATTTGTGACTAGATATATTGGACTCGGAAGGAGAATTAATGGATTCCAATATTTTGATTTTTGGATTCCAATATATGTGATTTTGGAGTATAATTAATTCCAATATAGGTGATTTTGGATTCCAATATATGATTTTGGATTCAATATATGTGATTTTGGAATCCAATATATGTGATTTTGGAATCCAATATGTGTGATTTTGGAGTGTAGATAATTCCAATATTTGACATTTTGGAATCCAAAAATAGTAATATTGGATTCCAATATTGGCTATATTTTTGACTAGGTAGAATCCTTCTTGAGAATGGAAAAAAATGAATTGTTTTTAGAGTGGTGCCTTTAAAAAATTTGAATAATTTATCAAATTGATCTAGATGAGTTTTCAAGTATTCGACCTTAGATTTTTGACTTGAATAATAATATCAAAGGAAGAGGAAGCAAAGACTTTTAAAACTTAACGTTGATAGTTGTTTTGATAGTTTCCTCTTTTGAGGTTACACTATCATTTGAGATAGAAGTATTAGAAGTAGAAGGTGAAGTATTTACTTTATTTTTTGAGGATTTTGGAAGAATAGGAAGGGGATAAAATTTCTTAGAAATGACCTTGATTGGAGTTATTTTGGGAGAATATTTAACTTTATCCTTTGCACTAGGATGTGTTACATATTTTTCTTGGTGAGTTTGGATTGAGTTAGAAAAACAAAAGAGTGGATATTCATGTCCTCCACACTCTGATCATAGTCATCATTTGAATAATGATAATCTAAGAAGTGAATATTAGAGTCTTCTTTAGGTTCCTCTATTTCTTCTTCCCCTTCCACTTGTACTTATACAAACTCTTCTTCCGCTTCTTGAATTTCACATGTAACATTTATAAGATATTTAATAGCCAACCTTGGTTAAACAACAGAAAATGATTATGATTACCACAAATATGTTAGAGTAGGTATTTACCTTAGCTCATGTTCACCTAGGTACTTTATTTACATTTATTTTATTTATCCTCACCCACTTATGTGTGTGGATATTTATTTTATTATATTTAGATATTAGGGGATATTATCTAGTTGTTAGTTATAGTTCTTTCCTTGATCTATGGTATTGACTAGATCTTTGATGACTAGTTATTTCCTAAATATATGGTCTTGACTAGTTCTTTGATGACTAGTTCTTTCCTTGATTTATGGCTTGATCTACGACCTTGACTAGTTCTTAGATTGATATTCCTTACCTATACAAGAAAGGACCATTCTCATTGTATTTCATTAAGTTCCATAATAATATATGATATTGTCACTCATTTGTTTGTAAAGGTTTATGTAAAGTTATTCTGGAAAATTACTTTCATCTTATTGAGTGTGGTGTTTAATTAGAATCTGAGTGTTGCGTGGCTTGGTAGGATCTGTTTATCGTTCCTTTTATGGTATCAGACAAGGAGATTGTTGTTGGCATCCATCTGTAAGTTTCATTTTGCAAACAAGGTTTTCTATCTATTCATATATTCAGATTTTGTTAGTATTTTTTTTTCTGCGTGCATTTTTATGCAAAACAAGAGTCTTCCATTGGATTCGAAAGGTGTCAAAAACCTAAGAACAAAAACAGACCCAGGAAAACCATTTCTGGATTTTTTGAGATCGAAATTGGGTTTTTTAATTATGTGTTGTAGAAATATTTGGTTGATGTGGAGGACACCTTTTTTATAGAGAGGCGTTTCTTTCCTTTTTTGGCACGCCACGCGGGTTGTTGTGTAAGTTTTTTCCATTTTGGGGAAAATGCAAACACTGCTATTCTAGGCGGTGAAGGTCATTTTCGTACCCATTGAAATCCTTAGCCCCTAGTCATATGGGTAGTATGAGGGCTTATGCTTGTGATTCCTACTAGTTTGTGCTTAAATCCACCCCCTTTCATTTTATTTGTGTGGTGAAGGGAAGAGCATTTTATTTTGTTTTAGTGGCAACTAAAATAAATAGTAGAGCATAATATTGAAAATATTGTGTCTTATGATTGGTTATTCGGATTTGAGTGCCAATTTTTGCAAAAGTGCTTGTTTTTTCATGTTTGTTCCATTAGATCTATTTATTTTAAGAAACACTCTATAAATATTAAATTCCATATTGTAACATGCACTCAATTATAAAGTGCCAAAATTTAGGGGGTCTTGTTGCATTGCCTAGGTCTTGCATTTTTTTGGTGATTTTTGAGAATGGCGTCTTTATCTACTTCTGCATTAGATCATGTTGAGCCATTAACAACACATAATTACCACACATGGAAATAAAGAATGGAAATAATCATTAATTGGAAAGTATTATGGGCTTTAACTTCTTCAGAAAAACTAGTGTTCACTAAAGAATATGAGAAATTTCAGTGGTAAGGTGGATCACATGAGAGTCATGCAACTTGAAATTGAGATCACTGTAGTCACATAATATTGTACATTAGACATTACTTAGCCCGATTTTATACTACTATTTAGAAGGTTCTCATGTGACTAAAGTATTGATTAATCCCACCTTTTTGGCCACATTGTTTTACTTTTATTTCATCATTCCCACATATTTACTTATACATGCCTATTCTGTTTCATCATTTTATGCCATTTTAGCCTAAATTGGGGTGCCCTATCTTGTATTGGGGCACCTCAGAGCCCTAGTCTAACCAGGGGTGCCCCGGTCCATTTTTAACTTTCCCTCCACTTTTTGGGCTCTTTGTGACCATTTTTCATACATATATTTTCTTTGTTGGCCTTGTCGAGGTTAATTACGAAATTAAATCTTGAGAACAATATAAATATAAATTTGTGAATCCATAATGAGGGTCCTAGTGCCAAAAACTTCTATCATTCCATCTAAAGTTGCATCCATTGCATCACTCACATCCATTAGTGTCATGCACCAAGGATAGGAGATATGCATCACACACCCACAACATACGGGAGGGATTCTATTATATTCCATGCACACATTCTAATACATTTTCTATAGATATTATTTCTTGCTACTTCACAAAGTGCCAATGACACAAGAGCACATAGGGCACGACATGCACACATGTACCATAACTACATCCGGGTCGAAATGTAGTGCAACACTTAGTGATAAGACCACAAGTTTGGCAGTCTAGGTCAGTTCGACCTATTCATTCTGTATCTTTATTTTTACTAGGGTTTGATACTTCCTTTTATTTTCAGGTTGTCACTCCAATATCTAGCACATTCAACACAACTTCATGGATCCAGTTTGACAAACATAAAGGGTTTTAGATTAGCTTGCGACCATCTAGATTTTAGATTATCAGCATTTGCAGGAATCATGACACCTAAAATACAGCCCATGCCCAGGGGCACCCCAATATGTTCCAGGGTGCCTCAATCAACTCAAAATATCTAGATCTATCCTTCACAGAGTCTCTAAGTGTCTATTTTGGGTTATGGAATCTCTTTCATCGGACTGCATGACAACTTGTGATAGTCTTCGCTATCGCCTAAGTGCTTCTTCTTCATTTTCTTGCATAATTAGGGTTTCATTTCATTTAATATAATTATTTAGAATCATTTCATATTGTATTTACTACATTTATACAATGTTTTATTCCTCATAATTAGATTAAATATGATTACTATTTTATTGCATTTAGTCCAATTTTAGTTAATCAATCACCTCTTTTAATCCTGAAGATTTTCCATCAATTATAGATTATTTTATCAAGTTCAAGAATTTGTTGACACAATTGAAGTGGAGTGGAAGAGATAAGAAAGAAGAAGAGTGTGTTTATTTAATTATATCCAAGTTTAGAGGAACATTCCAAATATTTTCTTCTACCTTTTTCTCTAGCATGGATTCCTTAGGTGACACATTCAAAATGCCCGACTTAGAAACATTTTGTGAAAGACTTACTAGGGAAGAATCCAAATTGTCTAACCTTGAGTATTCCACCTCTCAAAAGGCATTAGTTGTATCTGATCCTAAGGAAAGGGAAAATCAAAAAATAAAACCAAATCCACCCCTTCTGCATCTCAAAGTGATCCTAAACCCAAAGAAAACATCTCTAAACCCAAGAAGTCTATTTTTGTGTGGGTATTGGTCATGAAGAACTTAGGTGTTATAAGAGAATGCAAGCCTTAGAGGATGCAGTCAAGAAACACAAAATTTCTATCTCCACTCCACCTCCTTCTAATCAACATGGAAAAACAATTATTGTTGTTGGGAGATCTCAGTCACCACTTGCAGATATGCTTCTCATCACATGACTTCTTCCAAGAAGTCTTTTGTATCTCTAGGTTTGAGTTCTACTTCCAAAATTGAGGTTGGAGATTCTTCCTTTCTTTCGTTAAAGGGAAATGTGACATACACCTTGATGGTGGCAGTATCCAAGATGCACTATATGTTCCTAACATCACCACAAATTTTCTTTTGTGTATCAAAATTTTCATTCTAGTCAAGGAAAAACAATGACTTTTACACCACATGGGGTAGAAGTACAAACTTTGTTGGAGCCTCATTCACTTGTTTCTAGAGGTATTGTTGATCATAGTTCTATACTATATCACTTTGAGGGTTTTGATGAAACTTCCTCTATAGGGATAGGTTTGGTTTCTCATGCAAATTCAGAGAGTAAGATTTGGCACGAGATATTTGGACATCTCAATTACAAATATTTGAAGGAGTTGAACACTCATGGTATAATTGATGGTATTCCTAGAGTTTTTGTCTTGAGGGAGTTTTTCATGGATGTGCATTATGGAAACAACACCAAGATCCATTTCCTAGAATTTTCCAAGATAGCTTCTTCAGCACTTGAGCTTGTACATAGTGACTTGATGGTTTTTCCTACCCCCTCTTTCAATGGATTTAATTATGCACTTACCTTTATTGATAATTTATCAAGGCGTACTTGGGTTTATTTTCTCAAGTAAAAAAGTGATGTATTTTCACACTTCAAATTCTTCAAGACTTTGGTCGAGAAATAATCTTTTAGTTGCATAAATAACCTTCACTCTGATAAAGGGGAGAGTACTTCAACAATGAGTTTTCTAAATTTTTGGTAACTCATGGTATTATTCACCAGCATTCTGTTCCTCATACTCCACAACAGAATGGGTTAGTAGAATGAAACAATCAAAATTTGAAGGAAATGGCTAACTACATGATGCACTCTAGATATTTACCTCCTATCTATTGGGAAGAAGAAGTTAATTATGCTAACTACATTCAGAATCACACACCACATAAAGCACTTGAGAATTTGACTCTAGAGGAAGCTTGGTCTAACACTAAGCCAAGATGTCTCATTTTTCGAATCTTTGGGAGACATGCTTGGGCATTTGTGCCAAAGAAAAAAAGGAAATCCTTGGATAAGAACATAAAACCCTTGATATTCATAGCGTATTGTGGGGACATGAGAGCTTATCAAATTTTAGATCCTGATACTCATGAGGTTCTTTTTCGAACACATGTTCAATTTTATGAGCACTTCACACCTCATGATTATTCATCTTCTTCCATGCCTAATTCTTCTTCTTTATCTCATCTATAGGATTCTTTATTTGAGGAGGTTGACGAAGAGGTTATAGATGCCATCGAGGATCCTATTCCCACTTATGTTGTCACTATACCTAAGTGGGATCGTACTATAGTTTCAGAGGCAACACCTTTCATACATGATATTCCACCCACTAGGAATCATCACACACATTCTACAAGTTCTGGAATTTTTTTCCAGGTAGTTTCTGAAGATCCACAGTATTTTTCACAGGATCATGGGATACAAGAGTTGTGATGATGCAATTGTAGCTGAGTATTATTCTTTGATGAAGAATCATACTTGGGATTTGGTATCTCTTCCTAAAGGAATAAATATGGTTAGGTGTAAGTGGGTATACTAAACAAAATACGCAGCTGATGGGTCCATTGACAAGTATAAGGATCGTCTTATTACAAAGGGTTTTTCACAAGTGGAAGGTATTGATTACTCTAAAACGTTTGTACCCATTGCCAAGATGGATTCTGTATGCCTTGTAATTTCTATTGCTGCATCACAGGGGTGGTTTGTATACCAGATGGACGTGAAGAGTGCCTTCTTACATGGAGATTTACAAGAGGAAATATACATGGACCAACCTGCTGGATTTTTTCATGATTCTTCTCTTGTTTGTAGACTCCAAAGGTCTCTCTATGGTCTCAAACAAGCCCCTAGGGATTGGTATGAGAAGATGTATTATTTTCTTCTATCTAATGTTTTTTTCATTGCCACTATGATCATACAATATATCTTCATCTTGTTGGTGAGGATATTGTGATACTTGCCTTGTATGTTGATGATTTGTTACTTACTAGTAACTCTTCTTCCCACATTCAGAGTATTCAGAGGGATCTTTCTACAGTTTGACATGAAAAATCTTGGGTTATTGCATTATTTCCTTGGATTTCATATTTCTCATACATACTCAAGGATTCATTTGAGTCAGCAAAAGTACACCCGTGATCTTCTTCAACGTTTTGATATGGCTGATTGCAAGCCAAGTCCATCTCCTTTTCAGCCTCGGGTTACTTTTACTTCCACATGTACCACTCCATTTTGTGATCCTACATTTTATAGGTAGTTGGTTGGAAGTCTCATGTACTTGACCCATACTCACCCTAATATTTCATTTGCAGTAGGGCTTGTATCTGGTTTGCACATTCTCCTCATAGTAGTCATTGGAAGGATGCTAAAAGGATTTTGTGTTATTTACAGGGAAATTCCCACTTTTGAATCCACTACACTAGGGGTTCTACTCAATTGGTTAGATATAAAAATTCATATTGGGAAGGTTCTATTGATGACAGGAATTCCACTTCTAGATATCTTTTTGTCTTGGTGCTTCTCCAGTTTCTTAGGCATGCAAAAAGCAACAGGCTATTGCACTTTCATCTTTAGAGGCAGAGTACAGGGAAGCAGTTACAATGAGTCAGACAGATTCTTTGGCTTCAACAATTATTGACATATTTTGGATTCCCACATGATTCACCAACTGTACTTTGGTGTGAAAACCAAAGTGCAATTCAAATTTCTTGTAACTCAATTGAGCACCAGTGGACAAAGAATATTGAGATACACATACAATTCATTCGTTAGGACATTCAGGATGGAGTTCTTTTCTTGGAGTACATTCCGAATCAGTAGCAAGTTGTGGACATATTTATGATTCCTTTTGAATCACCTCACTACCTTGAGTTACGTGGCATGCTTGGGGTTTTGGAAGTTGTTCTTGGGGGTGTTCGTGAGAACATATTCCTTCTTCTTCTTATTTCTCTTTCCTTATAGTAGTACTCTTTCCTTCTTTTGGTTCAAGATTCTTCATCAATATATTGTACATGAATACCTGATCATGCCTAGTTTCGGGACTCATACGATGGATATGTCACTTTTATTTTGGGCCCCTAGCTTCACTTGAGGGGGTGTTAGAGTAGGTATTTACCTTAGCTCATGTTCACCTAGGTACTTTATTTACCTTTATTGTATTTATCCTCACCCACTTATGTGTGTGGATATTTATTTTATTTATTTAGATATTAGGGGATATTATCTAGTTGTTAAGTATAGTTATTTCCTTGATCTATGGTATTGACTAGATCTTTGATGACTAGTTCTTTCTAAATCTATGGTCTTGACTAGTTCTTTGATGACTAGTTCTTTCCTTGATTTATGGCTTGATCTACAACCTTGACTAGTTCTTATATTGATATTCATTTTCTATATAAGAAAGACCCATTCTCATTATATTTCATTGAGTTCCATAATAATATATGATATTGTTGCTCATTTTTTTGCAAAGGTTTATGTAAAATTATTCTAGCAAATTACTTTCATCTTATTGAGTGTGGTGTTTAATTAACATCTGAGTGTTGTGTGGCTTGGTATGATCTGTTTATCGTTCCTTTTAAAATCCTCTTAGAATGCCTTTATATATATTGGCTAGAATGTTATGGGACATTTGTTTCTTCAAGGAAATCAAATTTTTTTTCCAATTTATGAATAATGGGATGAGAACTACTTGATAGGAATCACGAGCCTTACTCTTGGTGGGTTACTTTTCCAAATTTATTGACATTATAATATCATCCTCTACATTAATAGCTAATCATTGAGCATCATCAAGATGTTCTAGTTGAGTTATCCTCAATACAAAGCCAACTTTAGGGAGTTGAGTGTTAATGAAAAAAGATTTTTGATTTTCAGCAGTTGGTCAAACATGGACAAGAATTTTGTGTGGAATCCTATTGAATTTGGAAAACAATTATCTCATAGTTTCTTAAGGCTAGTTCATGGTTTGAATCTTACCTCAGAATTAGTTTGTATAATATCTCAATTATTAGTACTATTCATGGGAAGTTTATAGAACCATTCAACTACATTATCTTGTAAGATTTTAATAAAAAACCAAACTGAAACATCCTCGTGTGCTACACCTAGCTTTACTCTTGCAAAAAGACATGTTGCAATGCATTCATCTGAATGTTGCTTACCATATCCTCTAAATTTCAGAAAATTTCTTTTAAATCCCTTTTAGAAAATAATTAAAATGTTGGGATAAAGCCATAGGTCCAATTTTTTGTCCCCAGGAAACTGGTGCTGCCATTATGGAAACAAAATTTTGTAGAGGTAAAATAGTTCTTGATAAGACTAATGTCTCAATTAAAGTAATCCTTGTTCGAGAATTTACTTCATGCTACTTGGATTTATACTAATAGATATTTTCTCTCTCTTCTTTGAAGATAATATTAAATTGTACTGCTGCTATAAATCAAAGAAAGGATATTTTGACCCTTGCACTTTCCTTCCCTAGGTTAATATCTTTTCTGCCAGCTTTAAAAGTGATTACTGTTGCAAGGTAGTAGGATTAGGAGGATGAATAGGATTAATATGAATAATGAGAATGAGAGAAACAACAAGAGAAACTAGAATAATTGGAACAACGCCTTGTGCTTCTTTTCTTTGTTTTCTTTGATTTATCCTAATAACTTGGACCCTTATTTATTGTGTGCAATCATCCTCTTCATTCAAAATATCATTGATTATATGGTATGGAGCTTCATCAATGTGGTTATCAAACACAATTATTCTCAAATCTTCAGATATATTTTCTTGATTGTCTTCAAATAAGATATGATCATGTTATGCAAGAGGAGATTGGTTACTTAATGGTCATTTAACTCATACATGTAACTATGAATATATTTTAAATTAGTGAAATGTTTTATATTTATGGAATTTCTCCAAATCAAACTTCTTAAATTTGTAAAAATATCTTGTTGATTATCATGCATAAAAATGAGATTTTGTTGTTGTAGACACCAAATTATGGTATCACCCCGCATTTTCTCTTCTTCAGCAGGCTTATCCAAGTGAATCCCATTTCCCATAAAAAAATGCGTAGTCAATTAATTAATCTTATAACTTAATTGATCTCCTGTCACATACTTAAACCTCATTATGTGATAAATAATCAATTATTCCAATTAGGCCATATCATCCTATCTCATAATTAAATAATCCAAAAACCATGCAAATCAAGGGCCTCACATGTTCCCCACTTAATTCAATCAAATAAAAATCAATTCTCACCTAAAAATCAATCCCCACCTAAAAAAATCAATCCTCTAAAATTATTAATTCATGAACCCCACCCATGAATTTAATAATTCAAAATCCCAACATCGACATCAAATTCAAAAATTCAAAGTGTAAAGTAATGCACATGGCTTCACTATTACACCTAACATTTTAAATTATGTCCCCACTCCACATCACACCTTTTTTTTTTCTCACATCATGAACCCCATAGTAAAATCAACTCTTAATCATGTCCCATTAAGCAAGGTTGCTTTTGTAAATCTCGGTTACTCATTAAACCCAAATTTTAATCCATATTCAAGTTATAAATATGACCCTTTCCCCCTTTGGATATATGAAAATTCTGAAAATTCTCAAGCTTGAAATAGCAAAATTTTGGCAAATTATTTGTGAAGTTTTGAGGCAAATTTTGGAGTGTTTGAAGGTAAAACTCTACCTCTCTCGTAATGCCATTTTAATGATCATTTTGTCACTATATCAAAATACCAGCCATGTGTCATCCTCATTTCATCTATTCAGTATATTTCAAATCTCATTTTTTTGGCATGTCATTTTATCATTTGAAACTTATTCTTATCTTGTGAACATGGGGGTTGACAACCAAGAAGTGAATGCTTCTCGGATCCGGTCCGTCGGGTAGCCCCCGCATGAAAATATCTAAGCCATTTTTCTCTAGTGTCTGTGAGTTGCAGGTTTGTTGAGATCGCAACAAGGAGCCCCTCATCCACTTTGCGTCCACATCTATCATCATAATCTCCAAAGTACTAATCCCTTGCATGTTTGAGGTTGTTTGGTGTTTATTGATTTCTCGCATAATAATCTAAATAGGAAGAAGGAAACTCTGATCAAAATATTTGGCATGCCTGGTGGGACCAAGATCCAAGTTCTGGTCATTTCTTTTGTTTTATTCCTTTAATCATTTCATGCAGGTATCGCAAATATACCGATTCTCCTGTATCGTCATTTCCAGATTTCTGTGACAAATAGTTCATCTTTTGGACTTACTCATTTGCAAGATTTGGTGTTATCTCTATCAATATCGGTGGTCTACATCGTCATCAAGGTAAATACTCTTCTTGTTTTCGACCGGCTTGGTTGTGAATTTGTTTATAGTTGGTATCAAGCTTATTTTTAATTAAAAAAAAAAAAAAAAAACATGAAAAAAATAAATAAAAAAATAGTATATTGTCCTAATCTATCCCTCCCACCTATTCTCTCACATCTCATTCTCTCCCCCTAGCTCGGCCAACTTGGCTGAGCTACCTCACCGACTCCACTAATCCTATCCCAAGCTCTCTCGCCACCTCCCACACTCACACCGAGCTATCCCACTCACCCTATCTAACCTCTCAATAGAGCTTCCCTCTTCTTGATCTATTTCCCACACCCACCGAGCTTCCTCCCAACTCCACGTAGCTCTCAATCCACACCACTCCATCCGATCTTTCTCCATACTCTCCTCCTTGCTCACCCGTCTCCCATGCACCAGGCCAATATCGTTGGAAAACCATTGCCATAGCCAGTTATATATTTCTCGTTTAAATTTTCTGTGATTATCATTATGTCATTGTAAATTATATGTGCATGGAAAATCAAAATATGTTCACGGTTTAGCTTTTTCAGATCGCTGTAATTTCTAAATAAATTTTTAGAAAGGCTGTATTTTTGTAGATACATCTATAATCTATTTCAATTTTCTTGTTTCGATTTTCTGCGATTCTCATTATGTACCATAGCCAATTAAATATTTCTTGTTTCAATTTTCTGTGATTCTCATTAATTTAGGAGCCACGTCTAAAGTTTTGAATTCACGCAAGCTTTGTAGAGGGAAATTATAGTGATTGTATACCAATCGACTTACAATTCTTGCTAATACACGATGCCTTTGATAAACAATGTCATTAAAATTTAATAAATGTATAGTCACCTTTCCAAACAGTCTGTGAATTCACAATCTTTCTATAACGTTTGGCTTACAAACAACCCATTTAGCGCCATAGCCAATGATATATTTATTGTCTAAATTTTTTGTGCTTATCATTGTGTCATTGTATATATAAACAACAAAAATCCACATTTTAATTTCCAGCAGGCTTTTACACTCAGCGACTTGCACAATGTTTTTATTATAGTCGATTTAGAATGCTGTTTTGAAAATTCTTTAACAGGTCTTACTCCTAAACGGCGCCTGTGAATAGTAAGTTTGGATTGCATAGTCTATTTCTAATTCTTTAGCACACACAACTTGGATTTGTTGCCGGTATAAATAACATTCATACATCTGTTGAGAGTTGCTCTGATTTCCATTGTTTGTAGTGCCACGTCCATTTATAACGTCTCATTGTATATGCAAATAGCCATAGATTCATTCACGCCACTTATATCACTTGATTCACGTCGTGTCTGAGCGTATAGTCTATTTCTATCAATTGATTCATAATTCTCCAACATGCTGTGTAGATAATGACTGTACAGTCCTTTTATAACAACTGACTACAATTCATTAGAACATATTTATAGCCATTGGTAGCTGTTACATTGAATATAGAACATAGCCGTTCAATATTGAAGTAGAATTTGGTAGCTGGGTAGTCTCCTTATAGCAATTGGTTTGCAATCTCCAAGTATGTATTTTTCGTTTATAATTCTCATTAGGGATAATTTTAGTGGCGAATATTTGTAATATGGCAAAAATTTCATTTTAGGAAAATTTGAAAAGGTGATTTTTTGAAGCAGGTTGGTGTCTTGTCGCCTAAAATTTACAGTATATATATTTTTTTGGGGTCGGCTTCACCTACATTTGAAAACATCTCCTATAAAAACCTAGGTGATTCACTAGGTAGTATACTATGGTACTACCACCACTAGTACCTTACCAATACCATGAACTCGCATACTCTAAGCACCAGAGATTGTTGTTAGCTTGTTAATAGTTTAGAGTCAGTGACAGATGATATTTGCTGATGCGCGACCCATTGAATTTGTTGACGCGTGACAAAGGGGTTAGTTGTTGACGCGCGACAGGGATATAGTTGACACGACAAGGAGGTATTGTAGATGCACGACAAGGGGGTTAGTTGTTGACGCACGACAGGGATATAGTTGATGCGTGACAAGGAGGTATTGCAGACGTCCGACAAGGGGTTTAGTTGTTGACGTGTGACAAGTAGGTGTTTGCCAGATGTGTGACAAGGGGTTAGTTGTTGACGTGCGACAAGGAGGTATTATAGACGTGTGACAGGATATTCTCTCTGACATGTAACTTGGTTCTTTTGCTGATGCAAGACTTTGTTCAGAATAATGGAAGGTGCTAGTCCTTAGAATGCAAAGACCCAAAAAGTAACTAAGAAATATCAGAAGTCCTTGTTCAAGTATTTTGGAAACTCTGCTGATACAGATATTGCAACTACCAACAACCATATAGCTGCCACCAGAAAGAATCAGAATATTGACTATGTGGAAGGTAATATTGAGGTGGACATGCATTCTGCACATAGTATCAAACAAATGACACCTACGATAATATGCCAAATCTTGAAGATATAACTGTTGAGATGCCAGATCTTGAAGATATTATTCCTGTTGGGGTGCAACCAGGAGTGCATTAAGATATCACACATACAAATACTCAGCAAAATGGAACACAAAAATCAAATTCAAATTTTGGTTCATGAAAGAGGAAACCATGTGATTGTGATATTGCTCAAAATTAAACTCAAAAAAGTAAAACATTGAAAACGAACAAGAATATGTGGACCATTGGGAGGACATACAAGTTTGATTGGGCTACCAAATTTCCATTTATCAATCTTGTACAATCATCTAATTCAGAAGAGATCCCATCTAAATGTACATGTACAATATGTACGTGGAAATTGGGAAAGCAACAAAAAATGCAAATGAAGTTGGACATTATAGAAAAAATTGTGGAAAACAATATTTGACTATAACGGGGGCGGATGGCCATAAAATCAAAACACACAGGTGGAAAACTGAAGAAAAAAATGCATGTTAAATACATAGCAGAGCAAAAAAACACAGACATCTCATGGAAAAGGAGGAACGATCACATCGCAAATTGGTAAGATGAATCAAACAAATCTACATGCAAAACTCATACAGTTCTCTACTTTATTTCACATACTAAAGAAAGGAAGACCGATTTCAGATTTCCTTGATTTCAAAGTTTTGTATCAATATAATGGAATGCCGAACGTACCTCAGTATCATTGGTCTGAAAGTAGTGGATGGGAAATGAAAAATGTCTTTCGATGATAGAGAAGGAAGATTTGAAAGAGAATGTAAAAAATCAAAGTTTATCTCTCTTTCAATTGATGAAGTGACAACAGTCGACAAAAATGCATGGGTATGTATCCACGTCTATACTATAAAAAATCATATAAGGACACCTCATCTGCTGGGTGTTATGAAAATGGTTGTAAACTGAAATACTAAAAACCTACATAAAATAGTTGTTTCTCATTTGAAAGATATTTTTGGAATGATTGATTATGAAATTGCTATGAAGTTGGTATGCGTTGAGTAGATGGTGCATCTATCATGTAGGGTCACCGAACAGGGTGTGTGTTAGATTACAAACAACAGTGGCCCCATATATGCTACCAATTCATTGTATGGCTCACAAAATGAATTTAGCGTATAAAATGGTAAGCAACTACAAAAATGTTGCTAAATTAGAAGACCTTATAAGAGAACTTCATGCCTATCGAAAAGCAACCCAAAGTGATTTATTGAGTTCTAGAAATTCACAATTGGAATTACAAGATGGAAAAAAACTTCTGAAAGATGTTGAGACGAGATGGATCTCTTTGTATGAACCTGCATGTAGAGTTCGTGAGGAGTATCCTTCATTGGTTGGTTTCATGCACAAATATCATCATGAAGTTGATAGGGCGAGGGACTTGTTGTTCCATTTAACTGATTTGGAGACATTGCTTACATTGGTTGGTATTCTTCCAATGTTGCAGGAGATCAATACACTGATGAAGCATGCACAGGGGAGATTAATCTATATTGTGGATTTTATACGGATGAGAAAAATGGTATGTCAAAGTCTTGATATCTTGTACTGTTCCCAAGATAGTTTTGATACACCTATTTTTGAGAATTGGAAAGCTTTATTAGATCTTAAAATCCCAGTAACTATTTGAGATTTAATATCCACGATCACCTCTGCATCATTGTTAATGGGAGGGACATACCACTGCACATTTTGCAAAAACGTCAAGATATTATAGGATCGGAATGAGAAGATGTTCGTGACATGTAATCTCTTTGAGTCTGTTATAGTTGAAACAAGAATAAAGCTTAAAAATTTTCAGAATCCTTATCATCATAAATTAGAGAACATTTTTCCAAAGATAAAATTCTTGAAGCAATGGGTGTGATGAATCCTAATTTTTGGAATACTGAAGGTGGTCATGCAAACTTTGTAAGAAAGCATTTCCATAAATCCATGGGTACAATAATGGAACATTTCACAAAGACTTCAGAGTTCAAGGGTATGGAAATCAAAGGTATACTAAATGTTGATTTATTAAAGTTTCAATCAACAAATTTTGCAACAACAATGAGGAACCAATATAAAAATTTAGACGAACCTTCTGAAAGTGGTGCTATTACAAGGTTGTGGTGAGGAATCTATCAAAGTTCTATCTTACAAGAAGACATCAATGAATATTTTAGATTATATGAGTTATGCCAAACAATGATTTTGGGGTCTGTGGAGGATGAAAGGGTTTTTAGTGCTTTATCATTTATAAAATCAAAATTGAGAAACAGGTTGGATAAAAATATGGAAATTTGCATGAGGTGTTATGTATCTCGCTACTCCATGGAAACCTTTCCTTTCGATAGAGAAATTGTGCATTGGAATTCCCTTTGCGAAAGAAGAGGTGTGAATAATACAACTACAAGTACAACTGTTCCCAATGATGAGAGTGGAATTGGTGCATCGTCACACTCTATAGAAGAGAACATCGAGTTTGAAGAAGCTATTGATAATGGATTGTTTCAACTTTAAATAGGTATCTCCTTCACCTTACTTTTATTGTTTGTCACCTTACATTTTAACTGTGGTTATTGATTCAATTTCATATTAACTCTACAGATGTAAATATTGACTGAGGTTTTTATCAAATTTTGTTTCAGCTCTTGTTATCATTAAAGATGTTACAAGTATATATATTTACATTTATTTAAATACAATTATTTCATCTTTTTTTTTTAAAATGTGGGTTGACATCCATCCGAGGAAGCTCACACTTCTCGGGACTGACAATGTCAGGAAACTCACCCATCTATCTACTAATCCATTTCTCGTGTTGAGTTTTCTTAAATCAAAGATCTAGCACACTACGAAGGATGATTTCACAACCATCTAAAACACAAGAGGTAACTTAAACCCTATCATATGACATTTCTTGATTTTTACAATTATGTTTAATTTATTTTTATATTTGAAAAATGCTTTGATATATTTTTTAAACATTGTGGGATAAAATCACACAATCGAATTTTACAAAGAGAGGAAGATTTTTCCATATTATACAATTCATCATCCACGATCGTGCTTGAAGATAAATCTATGTCCACATAAAATTCATCATCATCCATATATATTTTAATGTCATCATATCATTATCCTAATCCTGATAGTGTGACACTCCAATTATTATTAAAATAATTATTTATCTATTTTAAATGTGCAGAAACGTCTCTATCCTAACACATTCCATTTTTTTTTAAAAAAATTATCCATTATCATCATTCATCATCATCTATATCCATTCTAATGTCATCATATCATTACAATTATAGAGAAGAAGATTTTGAGAACGTTTAAATGTCTCTATCGTACTACATTCCAAATTTTCTTAAAACAATTATCCATTATCATCATCTAGATTCCATGATTGTGCTTGAAGCTAAATCTACGTCCACATACAATTCATGATAATCCATATCTATGAGACTATGATTCTATTCTAATGTCATCATCCACATCTAATGTAATCATCATTACAAGTAGAGAAGAAACATAAACACCATATACAATCTAGAAATTCTATACATAATATATAAGAAGTTATAAAATTAAAGATTATATAGTATTTCAAATTTTCAAAGGCTATCACATTCAAGTTTCAAATTTCAAATCCAAATAATAAATTTCAAATTCCATGACCATCACATTCAATGTTTCAAATATAGATTATAAAGTATTTCAAACTTTCAAATTTAAAGATTCTATTTTTCAAGTTTCCACCCTCAATCATGAAATTTTTCAACCCTCAAATTTTTGTACCCCTTTCCCCAATGGCTTGAATAATCCTAGAACTTATGAGATCTTCATAAAAATTTCTAGATTCTTTACAATTCTTTCTTCTTCCTTTGTCACATTTCCATGGGATAACAAACTTGGATCTGCAGCTGCCTTGGTTTTGAATACAATTTCAAGGTCGAAGCCATGCTCTTTAATTATCTGCTTCAGTGTATTGTTTTGTTTGTTAACCAAAACAATATTTTCCTTCAAATTCTTCGTTGCGGATAAACTGTTCTTCGCGGTTTCCAAGTGAACTTGGAAAACCTTTTTATTGACTCTTCAAATTTTTATATTTCAACTACACAAAAAAGTGATGTCAATTAAACATATTACTAAAATAAGAAAACTTCAAATTCATAAAAATATTGTTTGAAAGTGATAATACTTACGACCACTCTATCTCTCTCAGCATTTGCAATTGCTATAAGATCCTTGTCCTTAGACCATTTGTTAAAATATGCCTGGGCTTCAGCACTAATATTTTCCAATTTGTTTAATGCTTTATCTAAAATATCGTCTTTATAATTGTTGTTATATGTGACAGTCCCACTTCTTACTTGGGTAAGTAAGGAATCCATCTTCACAGGTTGATTCTGGACTATAGCGTATAAACTATCCCTTTTCCAATAATTTTCAAAATGACTTATTATCTCATTGATTAGTACTTTATCCCTTCTCTCCCATTCTATGAGTTGACTGATATGAGGTAGAATAAACTCATCGACATGGGATTGACAATCATAACCAATTAAGTTCTCTAAAGGAAAAGGTAGCAACTGTTCACCATCTGTATCTGAAGAAGATGATCTCAGAGAGGTATGGGGGCTTTTGGGTTGATCATCGAATGCTACTTGTTTCTACCTTTGGGTGGCTTGATCCTATTTGTGATAAAATAAATCAATATTCAAACAAATAAATCTAAAGTGAAATGTAATGAAATTTGAATAAATTATGTTGAAATTGAAGTATACATGCTGGCCTTGAATCATCTCACGTGTATTAAAAAAACTTGTTGGGTCATTTCTATCAATGCCCAAGTAATCTTCATCAAAATTTATATTATTTAAAACCGATATGCCCGTTGCACTGGGAAAGCCACCGAGAGAGAGGGTTGGAATGCGAAACGAGGAGGAAATGTTTAGTGTCTCACTAGGGGCTGGAGGAATTGGCATGCGTTTACCAATGTTATTTTTTCCTGATTCTCTGGTTAGCATTTTAAATATTATTGGTGGAGGAGGGGGCAGTGCCGCTATTTGTATAGAAGGCGAAGGACTGCAATGTGCTGAAAAGCTCAAGAAAAATCATATGAAAAACTGTTAAACCATGCAAAAAATATGAAATTAAACTAAGTACTATTCAAAACTTGTACCTTGTTGTTGAGGGGTAGCTTGTCACGGTGCTTGAGGTGGCCATGTTGGAGTAGTAATTGGTGTTTTTTGAGCTGTCTATTGCTGGGATTGCTGAGGTGGTTGTTGAGAAGAGACAATTACATGCGACTGAACTGAGTGAGTTGGGGAAGACGATTGACTTTGAGAAGCACGTGTATGGTCCAAAGCCCCTGTAATGTCATCAAAATAAGATTGTATGTCAATTCAATAGGGTAAAATTTAAATGGAAAAATGAAAATATAAATTTGGAATTTGTAAATAATAAATGTAAGGGTATTACTTCTCTAGCGTTTAACGAATTCAAATGGTTGAGATGAGTTTCAGATTGTGAATCTCTCGATGCCTCAACATGTTGTTGGCCTCTTCCTCTTGATGCATCTTTTTTTTAGGGAAGGGCCTCCAAAAATCTTCTCTATGCAAATAGTAAATAGTTAATACATGTTGTCAGTCTAATGTTGAAATACAAACTTTATAGTTTATACCTGTTGTTCTTGAAATGGAATTGACAAATTCGTCAATGCCTCATCTATGCAAGTGGGAATTGGTTTGTCTTTTAAATTTAAAAGATCCTCGTAATAAAGGCCAAGGAGATAGTTTGTGGTGTGAATGACTAGTTTTTCTGAAAGCTTTGCATTTGTAATGTCAGTTCTTATTTTTTTGATAAAAAGGTGCACCAATCAAATTTTTGCTTTCCGATAGTTGCAAGAATGTATGCAATGGCCCAGTTTGGTATATCCGTTTGCCGACCCTACAAAACTATTGTGGCTTGAAAGAAGGAAATCATAGCAGCAAGAAAGTGGTGTGCAATTCCTTACGTATCCACACCACGTCTGGATTTATTGACATGAGCTGCAAATGCCAAAAACCGTTGGAATTAATATAAATTTGAATTGTATCAAAATCAAAAATAAATACAAAATGATGAATGAAAATAATTTACACTTACAATCAACATGGAAACCAAAATTTGATTCGAGGTATTTCTTATCGTCTTGATGAGTGTTTCCTTTATTGTAACAATGGGTAAATTTTTGAATGGGAGGCCTATAAACCGATGAATATCAGTTGGGTCAATACCGAATTGAAACATTCGACCGTCATCCACAGTAACATTAAACAAGCCATCCTCTATATTGTACAAGGAGAGAAGGTAGTTCAAAATATCATGGTCTGTTTTGAAATGGGGCATCCTAATGAGCCCACCAAACTCACATGCATCGATCAAATCCTTGTATTCTGAATTCATTTGTAAAATAGTCTAGATGTGGGGGCACAAAGGGTTCTGTAGAGTATCTTGCCCTTGGATAGGGCTTGTGGGTTGACTGGATTTTCCTCTTGATTTTTGTCTTGAGCTTGGGATGCACTTGTAGTCACCATTGTAGTTGTCCTTGAGCTTGATTGTACCTGACCTGGATTCTTGTATACAAGAAAATTTGAGATCCGGATAGTGTAAACATGAAAATGACCAGCGAGGAGGGTATTTATTGGACAAAACTAGGGTTTCGAAGGCTAAGATGCATGTCAATAAGGCTTGTTGACACGCATCAAGAAGGCTTCTTGTCGCGCGTGTCAACAAGCCTTCTGTCATGCATCAACAATCACTTGTTGACATGCGCAATAAGCCTTATTGACATGCATCAACAAGCCTTGTTGATGCGTGACATGAAGCCTTCTTGACGCATGTCAACAAGGATTCTTTTCAGGCATCACTAAGGCTTATTGACGCGTCAACAAGACTTTTTCATGCGTCAATAAGGCTTCTTGATCGCGTCATGCATAGTGGACACTTGTTGACAAAGCTTTTTGCGCGTCAACAAAGCTTGTTGATGCACATCAACAAAGCTTGCATGATGCACATCAACAAAGCTTGTTGATGCGTGTGTCAACAAGACTTTGTTGATGCGTGTCAACTATGCATCAGTGTCTGTGACTCTGCAGTCTCTCTAACTCAAAAAAATAATGAGAGAAAATTTATTTCTAAAAAATGGTAAATTCACCTTTCCGTGAAAACGGTTCCGAGGATATTCGCTAGGTATTTTCCACCTCCGATTTTCAAGAGGTCTCTTAAAATGAACCATGTTCTCATTATATCATCGTCAATGTAAAATTCCATATCCATGTGCAATAGGACCAATTGTAAAGTATCAAAAAGTAGATAAGGAAGTGTTGATAACGAAGGGTGATAAGATATTTCCTTTTTCTATCTCATTGATTAGACGTCGTATCTCGTTGTATCATAGATTAACATCCAACATCTAATGTTCAACTATATTTTATATCGTTAATAAAAATTTGTTGGTGAATTTTTTTTAGATTTGATAAGCTGTTAAATAAATGCAACATACATGTTCATATTGCTTGGATAACGTAGTTTTATCATTTAGGTGCTTAATTGTTATTCTAGTTAGTTAGCATTTAGCTTTATAAATCTTAAGTTGGTTCATTATTTTTCTCGTACATGTTGTAATTTATTATTTTGAATGTATTATCACATTGTAGTGTTTTTCGTTCTGTGTTACGATTTGCATTGAGTATTTATTTAGGAGTTATTTTAGTCATTATTTCCTCATTTATTTTATTATTTAATCATAGTTATTTCATCATTTCATTTATAATTTAATGTGCATTCATCTATTTTTGATAATTTGTTTATTCTAACTTAATATACAAATGGTGAATTTTTTTTTAGATTAATATTCTACACTTAGAATTTTATTTTTCATAAATTAAAGCATGTGTTTGTTTATCCTTTTTATCTCTTTTTGGGTCATATTTGTTTTTTAGGATTACACTGCCAAAGATTAAGTCCTAAACCCAAACCATGTCGTAAATCACCTCTTATCAACCTCATCCCACAGTCGTCAATCATGCAGTTTTAGGGTCCTCAGATGTTCCTGATCACCGATTGTCACTTTCAAACACCATTCACCTGGATATGATGAAAAGTGCTTCCCAGATTGCTTAGATCTTGCACTATTCTCACCTCAACTTGCTTTTAGATAAAAAGGAAAAGTGCTACATAGGTATTCCTCATTTCCTCTATTTTCTCCTTCTGCATCACAACTCTTTTTTCTTTTGTGATTGTCCTCATCGAATGACAACATTTTTTTTGGGTTAAAAAAACCAAAAACAAAAAATTCTCATCCTATTTGCACATATAATTTAAATAGGAGGTTTAATATTCTACATCGCATGTTTTTCCACACACTGCCTAAAATCTCATGCAACAATAAACACATCAAACACCCTTTTCACCCGGTTTACTAATTCGGATTTGATCACCCAACAACAAATCATTTCAAACATTTCCAAGCCACAACTTACCCAAAACCAAACATAGTTTGCATCCTCCTAGGTCCACTTATAGCCATTTTCTTTTCATACTTTTCCTTAATTAAAAAAATCTTTTTCTGACTTGTTTGGTTAGTATAAAAGTAATTTTTTTATTTTATGCATGTAATCACTCGATCCACCACTAAGAATATGGAACACAACCTCACTTCACATGGTTCTTCATCCCAACCAATAACCACCTCAGCAACTTCATCATCCATGCCTTTGGATACCTCCCTCATGGACACCCATTCCCTTGTCAATATACCTCACCGAATACCCTTCGGTCACACTTAAGTTTTACACCATCATTCCATCCCATCTAGGCTAGCCACCCTTTGTCCACCCTCTGCCGATTGGATCCCTCTCAACGATATGGAATTCCAATAACTTCTTGATGCCAATCCAGTAGCTCTTTAAGACTATCTTCTTAAAAGATACATACAAATTCCTATAGATGGCCCACTGCTTCAACAAGTCTATCCTTACCATGCCAATTTTGAATCCGTTACTCCCACTAGAAAATGAACCTTTGATAGCTCCACATGATTTTTCTTCATCCTCTACCAACCCACCATCCCACCAGACTACTCAGTTAGTCACACCCATTCCTCATAATCTCCCCCAGATCAACACAACCATTGTAACTACCGTCCTATCACCACCATAACCACAACTATCACTAGTACTCTCATCCAATCCCCCATGTATCATATCCCCTATCCGAATAGAAAATTCCTCTCACATCACATGTTTATGCCATTAATTCTCAACCTCATTCGATGGTTCCTTTGTAATATTCAGTAGCTCCTCCAGTCTATCAACCTATCTATGCCCATATCCCCACTCAGCAATTACCACAACAAACTGCCTAGTCCCAACAATCGTATCATGCTCCTATTTCTCAACAAGTATTTTATCAACCTCCACCTCAATCACAACCCATGATTTACACCCACCCATATCAAGTTCCTCAAACTCCCACGCATCCACAAATTCAACAACCATCTTTCATTCCTCAAGAAACTATTCCCAATGATCCCATAAAGGTCTTAGTAAGTCGATTAGCTAACTTAGAGGCCGCTACTTTGGGGTCCAAAGTCACATTATCCTATGAACAAATATGTAATGAACCCATCCATCCATCCATGCCAATTAAACCATATCCTCTACACTAGGAATTTCAAAATTTCACCAAATTTAATAATAAAGAGGACCCATAGCGACATCTCCGAGCATTCAAACATGCATGTTATCTTATCGCACATGACCAGGATTTTATGCTCCATACCTTCCCCATGTCCTTAGCTGGTCTTGCCCTATATTGGTACAATAATATCCCCCAATATTCCATATTTTATTTCTCTCATCTTACACAATTATTTCTAGAACACTTCTTAATTAATATTATGCGTAAGGTAACCATCAATGATCTGTATACCATCCGATAATTCAAAGATGAATCCATTGCAGATTTCATCACATGATGGCGTAATATTATAAATCAGTTATCTTTTTCTCTTCCTCAAAATGATCTAATCGAACTCTTTATGCACTGTTGTGTGAAGCATATTGCCTCTACTTTGCAAATTTAATCATTTCAAACTTTTGAGGAATCTTTCACCATGGCTCGCAAGCTTAAGACATGTGCCCTCGAACAGGGCCATTTAAAATTGAAATCAAATAAGTACAAATAGGAATTCATCAGACCATCTGCATCAAATGATAAGTCAAAAATAGCAGCCAATGCTGTCATTATTAAATCATCTCCTGAATCTACATCTACTACATTAGCTTAACAATGATTCACACGACCAACGCCTAATTATACTCCTCTCTAGGGAGTCATACATCACGATCTTTGATAAATTCATGATAGTAAACTTGATCACACTACCATCTATCCGACCAGTTGATGAGTCAAGGCCAAAACCCACATGGTATCATGAGGACCATTACTGCAAATACCATCAAATCTGAGGACATGACATAGAGAGATGTCAAACTTTCAAGGATTTGGCCCAAAGAATCATTGATTGGGGAGATCTTCAGGTAGATAATCCAAATGCTTCACCTAATCAACCATTAGACATTTTTATACAACCATTTCTAAACCATGCACCTACATCAACAATTCAAACCACCACTGCTTCTACATCCCAAACTCCTAATGCCCACACCATATATACTATACACGTTGTTGATGAAGATACAATTTCATCCAAAAATTTACCTTCGTCATCAACCATCATATACACCACCTAGACACTCTCCCTAAATCCACAATCTCTTCAACATGCATCCCCATACCAACATCATTCATATCTACGTCCACCTCAGCGTCTCTTCCCACACCCACATCCATTTCCACACCTATCACACTTTCCCCATTTACAAATATTACTCCTGCTTTGTCACTTATTACATCTACTTCATCATAACCAATTACCTTATCTGTAATTATTACACCTTTACCCATTATCCCATCCTTAGCATCACTTCCAATCCCTCTTTTTGTACTTTTACCCACACCTATTCATCATTTGTGTCATCGAATGTAATCTTTCGATTTCGGCTTAAAATTAATTGGATTACATTCTGATGTGCTACATTTAGCTCACATTAAAAATGAGGGCAACCTATATGCTGGAAGTCATGCCCAGCTGATGGTTGACACAAAGAATCGTAGAAAGCACATTCTCTCTCTCTCTCTCTCTCTCTCTCTCTCTCTCTCTCTCGAGTCATACCAAACTACACAAATTAAAATAAACACATCTTTCTTAAACAACATCTTTCCTAGGAATTCCTATCAATGATCGCATGGATCAAAGAGGCGAGTACTCCCCATCTCTTTACTTCTATCGATTCATATCTCAGAGGACAGCCCACCCCCACCATAACATAACCCGAAAACTCACCTTCTAGATTTCTTTCTTTGTAGGATGCCTTCCTAACCAAAACATTTTGTTCTACATACACACAGTCAGTTCTAAATAGCGTAAGTTGAACAAACATAAAGGAAAAATCAATCTTAGGATTGTATTTTTCTTAGTGTTCTGCTTGGTTTGTGTTTTGAGGTGAGAGGACACGTTTCTCCATTTTTATTTCTCCTTGCATGTTACACCATCATAGTTGGATTATTCTAACTTTGTCTGAGTGTGTCTTGGCCCCATCTTCTCATTCTCATATTTCTGAGTCTGATTCTCCACTTGATTTAAATCACAACCCAATTTTCTTCATTTCTGTCTCAATTTCACAAGAATTCAATGTCGGTCCAACGATGGTTGTCCATTTTTTTCATTTGACTGTCTACATCGATAATATACGTATATGATGCATTATGATCGATGGTGGTGCTAGCATTAACATCATCTCCTCCCATGCGTACAACCAAATGCACATACCTGCCAAATGCATGCATAATAACCTAGTTATGTTGCACTCCTTTAATGACGCCATGACCTCTACCCTAAGTACCATCATCCTCCATGTCCGTAGAGGTCCTTGCACTTTGCCCCGAGAACTATTCTACGTACTAGAGGGGAAATTCCAAAATAATTTTTTCTTGGATGACCTTGGATCTGAGCCATGGGTTGTGTTCCTTCGACTTTACACCACTGACTCAAATTCGAACACAAATTTCATAACTATACCATCCACCAACCCATCACCTTTCAAAACCTATAATATGCTTTACCGACCCAATGACGTTATTGTACCCATTAAGGAATCTACCTCCATGACCACTTCTTCTTCACCCACGACCCCATCCACCAATGTCACAACTACCCCTCCCGCACCTAAATCTTCTATTCCTACTGCTACCACAACCTCCACAGCTAACCCATCTACCTCCCAATCAATTGATTCCACCTCCGGCCAAACCCCTACTACTTCATCTATTCTAGCTACCCACATATCAACCACCGATCCCTTGGAAGGTGTTTTTCAACCCCTCACTTTGGGGAGTATCACCTGTATAATGTTAATACATTCCTTACCCCGCAAGAGTATGGAAATCTTCACCAACACCCTTGCCATGATCACCACATCAGTGAGCATTTTCTTTATGGTCCTCCCCACCTTCGTACCAATCTCACCTATGGAGGACTTGATACTTCCACTTATACACCTGAACCACCATTACAAACATGTCCCTTTTTCGCTAACCTTCAATCTCTCACCAATCCATGCTTCACCCACACTTTCCTACACCAATGTGCATGGAAAGGTTTTTGTTTTAGATTTTACAAGAAAGGCCTATTGATGGTGAATCACAGCACCCCTGAGTGTTTGCAACTTGATGGGTTGAGACTCTCAGTGCGATTGCATAACATGGAGCTTTTCCCAAGTGTGGGACCTTGCGAAATCGAAAAGCTCTCCGGATGAAGGCCGGTTCCTATTCCTCTGTTCAGATGCACACGTAAAAATGTAGAGAGTTTACTCAAAACCTAAACTAACTTTCCAAGAGAGAGGGGGTAAGAAGATGCATAAACTAAAACCTAAACTACAAAGGTGATGCACCGAGGAATGAAGAACACTTTTCTTGCCAATAAACACAAACCATTAAAATGCAATGCAAGATTATGCACAGATAACTTGATTTGTAGTGAAAGATCAAGAGGATGCAAATGAACATAGAGAGGGTTGAGAAGCATCCACAGACATGGATTATTTGCTCCAAAGATTGACACAATACACTACAAAGTGCCAAGAGGAAAAGTTGCATTACAGGTTTTAGATGGGAGGTTTGAACTCCACAAGTTCACTGCCAAAGACAAGAAGGGATGGGCAAAACAAGAATGTCCAACCTTTAGAAAGAAGCCCCTCCTTAAAATTTATAGGAAGAATGAGAGAGAGAAAGAGAGAGATTCCAAATCTACCCCAACCACCTCTAGGTTGCATTTAATTCATCTCATTATGGTGGTAGGTGAGAACCCTAAGAAACCCAAAAAGTGGCGAATCATTTGTATTTTGCATTTTTAAGAACTTTTCCCACCCAATTAAAGATATCTAGTCTTAGTTGGATAGATGACCTTGTAATATTTCCAAAAATTCCAACCTTGCATGAATCCGAGCTCCCCTGTGAAAAGTAATGGCCATCTCGAATATCTAGGTCGTGGTCTCTTCTCCTTAGCACTCAAAATGTTGCGCCTCCAGAAGATGCGCATGGCACATTCATCTTCATGTTGACATACCTTTACGTGTGCCAAGGCACAAATTTTTCCACATCGACACTTTGTGTCATGCCCTTTACGTGTGCCAAGGCACAAATTTTGCCATGTCGACACTTTCTTCAGGTCATGCCCTTCAGCGCATCCTTTTTCGTGTTGACATCCCTTGTTGTGCACCTTTTACCTGCACCTTGGCGCATCCATTTTCGTGTTGACATCCTTTGTTGTGTGCCTTTTACCTGTGCCTTGGCGCATCCATTTTCGTGTCGACATCCTTTGTTCTATGCCTTTTACTTGCGCCTTGGGTGTGAATTTTCCCTTGTCGACACTCCGTGTTGTTCTATATCGACCCAAGGGGGAAAATATATACAACAAGGCCATCACATCTATTATTCCATGCACCTACCCATAAGCACAATGACCGTAGTGATATCGTCTTTGCTGAACTATCTTCCAAGAAATCCCCCATTGAACTCACTAAGGATCTAGAATCACCATAGAGTCAATGGATCCAGAATCTATTCCTCCTAACATTTTTTTTTCATAAACACCATTTCCTTGGGACCTTTGACTTATCAACGTGATGGCAAGGCTCCCTCTTCTCTTCCCTTCTTGTATCTGAAATGTTTGAAGACGATACACCTTCTATTAATGTCATTCAATGTCAGGATGATGAGTCTATTCTCACTTATCTCAGTGCAGAAGACTCTTATATTCACTGGTCATTTCCCTCTGAGACACAAACCATGTTGAATGAATCAACTATCGAAGTCAACATCAACACTCAGGACAACCCACACATTCTAAAAATTGGCCAATCTTTAGATGTTCATTGAACATGAAGCCATTAATTCTTTCCTCAAAAATCATAACCATGCTTTCACTTGGTCCTATGCTGATATGCCTAGTATTGACCCCACCATAGTGGTCCACAATATCATAACCATTCCTGAAGAAAAACCCGTAAAACAAAAGCTGCGGAAAATGCACCCTCGCATTGCTCTTCTAGTCAAAGAAGAACTTCGATGCCTTCTCTCAATTTCATTAATCTTACCCATTGACTACCCCCAATGGATTTCTACCATTTTCCCTGTTACTAAAGTGACAAGGGGACTTCACATTTGCACATATTTCCGTGACCTCAACCTAGCTTTCCGAAAGATGACTTTCCTCTGCCTGGTATTGACCATCTGGTTGATCTTACTGTTGGTCATGAGATGCTCTCACTCATGGATGGCTTCTCGGGTTAAAACCAAATCTTGCTTGCCCCAGAGGATCAAAAAAACCTCTTTCATCACCCCTTGGGGGACCTTCTACTATCGAGTCATGCCTTTTTGTCTCAAAATGCTTGGTGCTACATATCAGCGGGCTATGACTTATATCTTCCATGAAATCATGCACCATATATTGGAAGATTACGTAGATGACCTCCTCACAAAATCCAAATGTCGGTCCAAACACCTCATAGTTCTAAAGACCATCTTTGACCGACTCATTAAGTATTGTGTTCTCCTTCAACCCAAGAAATGTGTCTTCGTAGTTCTCTCAGGAAATCTCCTGGGATTTATCGTTTCCTTACATGGCATAGAGGTTGACCCTGATAAAGTTAAGGCCATTCTGGAAATGCCTCTGCCCACTAACCTTCGTCAACTCTGTAGCTTACAAGGTAAGTTACAATCCATTCTCCGGTTCATTTCACAAATTTCTGACCATTGTCAACCATTTCATCATCTTCTTAAAAAGGATGTCTCCTTCAAATGGGATGATGAATGCCACAAATATTTTGAGGCCTTAAAACAATACCTTCTCCAACCACCCATACTCATTCCTCCTAAAGATGACCAAGCCTTTTACCTATATATATCTGCTACTAATCACTCCTTTAGGGGCCATGCTCTCTCATCACGACAAGCAACATAGGGAGAAGGAGGTTTATTACATAAGCCATACTCTCCTAGACTACAAAACTAGATACACCCATGCCGAAAAACATTACTTAGCCTTAGTTTTTGTTGCCACCAAACTTCGTCATTACCTACTCAACCAAAAACCTATGTTGTCACCAAAACTGACCCCTTACACTTCATGTATGCCAAACCTTACCAAAACCAATGTGCTTGCATGGTGGATCATGCTTCTCACAGATCTAGACCTCGAATTCATTCACCAAAAGTCTATCAAGGGCCAGGCCATTGATGACCAGCTCGTTGATGCACCTCTCTCTAGAAATCAACTCTCTAAATTCAATTTCCCCGATGAATCCATCACCACCCTTTCCTTAGACGATACCATTTACAAGATGACCTTTTTTAATGAGTATAAATGTAAGCATGGGTTAGGCACAGGTGTTATCCTCATTCCCCTTGATGGTGAACCTATGCTTCTATCCTTCAAACTTGATTTTGATTGTACTAACAACATTGCCAAGTACGAAGAACTCTTATTAGGCATTCAAACCGCCATTTCCCTAGATGTTAAATCAATTAACATCTTTTGTGACTCTCAATTGGTAGTAAACCAAGTCAATGGTATTTACCATTTCCATAACGAAGTACTTCAGAGGTATAAAAATCATGTTGACACACTCTTGACCTCATTTGATCGGTATGAAATACAAACCATTCCACATTCCACTAAAAAATTTGTAGATACCATGGCCTATCTCACCTCTCAGATACCTGATTCACCCTCTGAATCTAAAATCTTTGTCACAGTATAAAAGGTTGCAATCACCTTCTTATTCACACCATGACATTAGCTTTGTGGGAACTGTTGAACCAAACCCACATGACCTTTGGTATAAGCAGCTCGTAGACTACCTTTCCTTGTCCATCTTACCTTCTGATCTCACCCATAATGGACAACGCACCTTTCTCAAAAGGGCCTCTCGATATGTCATCATGGGTGGCCTTATTTATAAATGTGGATTTGATGGTATCCTCTTACGATGCCTTATAGGTTCTGAAATTCCTTATACCATTAAGGAAGTTCATGATGACATATGTGGTGGTCACTTCAGTGGTCTCACTATTGCTAAACGCATCCTTCACCTAGGCTATTACTGGCTGAACCTCAACCATGATTTTTGTGACTATGACAAACATTGTGTTAAAGGCCAACAACATGCCAATCTTCATCATACACCTAGTCATACCTTATAGGTCTCCCATGATCTTGTTGGAGAAATCAATCCCCATTCTTCCCAAAGACATCAATGGATCATCACTGCTACCGACTACTATACCAAATGGGTTGAAGCCATCCCTCTCATTTCTACAAAAGCGAGAAAATCGTGAATTCATTAATCATCACATTATTTGTTGCTTTGGTGTTCCACATCGCCTCATCACTGATAACGGAAAACAATTCAAAAACAAAACCTTACGGAAACTCTTTGACACATTCGGAGATTCAACTTAGTTTCTCTTCACCATATTACCCACAAACGAATGGCCAAGAAGAATCCACCAATAAAACCCTGAATAAAATTCTTATGAAAGTAGTTGACGATACTGGGAAGGATTGGCATACACACATTCCTTTCACCTTGTGGGCTTACCGCACTAGTATTCACACTTCAACTGCTGCCACTCCTTTTTCTCTGGTCTACATGATACAGAGGTTGTCCTGCCTCTCGAGGTCCAAATTCCATCTCTATGTATCTCTCTCCAAGACATGCTCAATGATGATGAATTTGTCAGGACCGTTTGGCACAACTTGAGTTATTAGACGAATGTCATCTTAATGCTCTCGACCATCTCCAAGTTTACCAAAAATATATCAAACGTTCCTATGACAAGTGTGTCCATGAACGAACCTTCAAATTGGTGATCTCGTCATGAAATAAAATCAACATGTAACCAAAGCAGAAAAAAGTAAACGGGGAAAATTTTCTCCTAATTGGCTTGGACCATATATCGTGACTCATGCCTATGGATCAGGTACTTATCGTTTGTCTTCACTCGATGGTAAACCCGAACCTGAGCCCCTCAATACCTTGCATCTTTGACCATTCTATTGTTGACCTCAAATTCCTACATCACCTTTTACCTATTTTATGCTCGTTCCTTGAGCGCCATTCACCTCTCTTATCACCCATTTTCTCGATATGACTAAACAAGAATCATGTGCTTACCCATCACCTTTTTACCTTCTCTTAAATATGAGTACCACGGCTCTACTCATGGCATGATTTCCATGGATACTTTTCATCCTTTCTAGGATATAATCCCATGGTCATTCCTCACCTACTCTACCTCTATCACAGTTCATCTTTGGATGCTTCACCTTTTCCTCCTAAACAAGGACCCAATTTTTCACCATAGTCTTGTCCATGACTTAAAATCCCAAAAATAATTTCCAAATGGGATCCAACTCCTTGAGTCAAACTTCCAATAAAAAGATGACTCCCTCAAAAGGACATCTCTCTCTCTAATTTGCCGTTATAAATAGATTGCTCCCTCGAAGGACAACTATATAAAGCTTTCCATATTATACATAGTCTATCACAAAAGAAGACTACTCTTGCAAAAATAAAATAAAAATATTCAGAAGTTTCCCGCATCAATCAGCTTCACGAAGATCTCAAGGAGATAATTTACTCATCCCACATAGACTTCCCGCATCGATCAGTCTATCCAAAATAAAAGTCAAAAGAAAAAGAAATCTTTTTTGTCATGGACTTGCCTATCGTGATCCTAGATCTCTTGCCCAATAGGAATGCCACCTTGTCCCACATTATGCTGCAACCAACCATTTTAACCTCATCACCTTTTTCACCCTCACTTCCTACTACCTCAAGGGAGTTGTTGTAAATGTGACATTTCGTGATCATGTGACTTTCTTCACCTTTAGAATAATCAATCATGCAATTCCTTTAGGGTCTTATGTTCACCAGCCTATCTAAGGTATGTTCATCCCATTATGATCCTTACCAATTAGGTGGATCCCCTGCATCCTCTTATGCTTCAACTTCTTCATTACTTATCGATTATCATATACAAGACTAGACCTTTGACATCTGCATCTTGAGAATTCCTCTTTCACTAAACTCAATCTAAAATCACCCATACCTATCTACCCATAGTTCACCCCTTCCTAAAATGACCTAAAATCAACCATACCTATGACCTAGACTCAAACATGCCTAAAAACCTACCCACTCATTCCACTACCTCATTAAAATTATTCCCTAGCTTATGGGAGAACTAATCTGCCCAGGGTCCCTTTTCACTGGGGCTATGTAGGTAGCACTTCGAGGGCATGGGGCCCTTGAAGGTTAGCTCAGCCACCCTCTTACCCTAACCAATTTCCCCCATTTTCCTACTCCCATGCTACCTTAGTTAGTTTCCATTTTATATCAACAATTGGAAATTAAAAACAAACATCAATTAACAAAACACATCATAAGATCACATAATATTTCTTTTTATGTTTCCATGATATCACATATTTGGAAATTTAAACCATAGCATCATCATTTATTTTTCCATGTTACCAATAGCTAGAAAATTAAATCAAAACCAAAAACCATCATGACTCCACCATACCTTTGACCTGACTCAATCCGTGCGTAAACCGATCTGACTCAATCCATGCCTAAACCGACCTAACTCAATCCATGCCTAAACCGGACTGACTCAATCAATTCCTCTAACCGACCTGATTCAATCCATGCCTAAACCGACTTGAATCCATCCATGCCTAATCGATAATATGAAATTACAAGCATAATTCCAACATCATGTCATAAAACTACCATCTCTATAAATGAATCATCAAAACCTGTGTATCCATAATACATGGGTATCACACATACAAGTATATCAAATATCTTTGGCACACAGGCCGGTATAAACATCAGAACCTCAAAAAATCTCATATATAGCCTCACTATCTTCGGCATGCAGGCGGTATGTATATCAAAAATAATCAAAATGACGGTGCACAAGGAGCTCAATCATCTCCCTATCTTATATCCATGCTTGTCAAGTCTATCTCCTCCTCTACTCCTCTAGCCCGACACCTGGCTAACCTCTCTCCACCATGCCCACAGTCGACCTCGATGGTCGCGCCCCCGAGCTGGTCTCTGTAAACTTGTAACATCACCCGACCCTATCCCCGGCTCGCCATCCCCATGTACTCTCAACACTATGCGTGTGGGATATTCTCCTCTCACTCAAGTCCTACTTGTGCTCTATACTCCGCATCCATCTAGTCATCCTGATAATAGTGTGCCTCACCTAGGGCATCCCTGAATCTGGCCCATCGTCATTTATCTGTGGAGGTTTCGTGGGTCTCATTGTATCTCGTGAGCTATGCCTCGCTAATAAGGGTCTCGACCTATACCTATCCAATGGGACCTTGTCCCGAGGCTCGTGTCGGTGCACATGCGGTGATCTAGGCCTGTAGGGCCACAATATGTGTATTAATCACGTGCGGTGGCTAACTCGGGCTCTACAACCCTATGACTGCGCCTAAAGGGTGGGGCTTACCTACCCCCATCTCCATCCCCACCATAAGCGGGTGTTTGCCCCTGTAAAGCTATGACATGGGCCTGAAGGGTCACCACCTATGCCTGTAACATGGCCACCTTTTCCTGTGACCCTGTCAACTACCCCTATAAACCTGTAATCTAGGCCTGTAAGGTGGCCACCTGCCCCTGCAGTGTATCCCTTTAAACTGTGAGGGTGGCTAGATCTAGCTGCCCTGGCCTCGGTGGTGTTGCTCATAGATGGGTTACCCACCACTGCCTATATGCATCTGTATAGCCTACATCATCAATGTGCCTATCTACTAGTTGTTCCTCTTGCCCTGTCGGTACTTTCAGTCGGGGTGGAAACATAGGTCTCTCCACATCATCCCTCTGTCTTGTGGAAATAGTGGGGTCACATCCCAGGCGGGACGAGACTACCTCTTAACCTTGTCTCTTGGTATCATCTCATGCTCTCTCGACACAAAGCCCCTCTATCCACCAGAGCAACTGTAACTCCTCCAATTGCTCTGTCATTCGCGGTATGAGGGATAACCCACATACGACCACCAAATGATATCTGCACCTGATAGACCCTCCAGCCTCTTCCTGTAATATACTACATCATGTTTTATCCGAGCTCCCGACATGCTCCACCAATTGGCATCCACCACCTGAAACCACATCTGACCATACCAGTCCCAAATGCATTGGCTTGGGAAACCCAATCAGAAAAACACACACAATGTGCTTGTAGGCCCAACAATGAAGAAGAAAGGTGTAGCACACACTGAACCTCCCTAGCCTCCCATAGGCCCACAACTCTTTGTATTACTGCACCATGTAGGTTGGTGCCCAAGAAAAACATGTCTTCTCCTCCATTTCAACCACAAATGTCATTACCCTTTTCCTACCCAAAACCTATACCCACATCACATTTTTCTATTTTAAATACGAAGGATCTGGATAGAATCCTACCTCGCCTCGTGTCGGTGTCGGGCGTGGTGGTATGGATGGCCACTAAACTAGTGGCACACACAGAATGTTATCCTGTCTCTACCATGGCCGAATCACCAAATCCAATCCTCCTGACCTCCACCCAATCAAATCCTCCACACCAATCTTGTGGACCCATCTACCTGCCTCGTCTAGCCAACCTGATCTCTCCACCTCAGTCGGGTATTGTCCCTCGTACTTTCCTCTCAAAAGGCACCAAAAGTTATGTGATCTGTCATTTTCCCAAAAGTCAAAAAGCACAAATGAATCCATATTTTGTGGATTTTTATTTTTTATATACCCAACCCAACCCGACCGACGTTGGTCAGGTCATGCCCTAGTAAACCGATGATGGTTACCCTAAACCGGCGTCGGTTACCAACTTATTCACTTATGGCCCATTTTTCTCCATATTTGACCCAACTTAACCAAACCGACCCTTGTTTTACCTTACCCACCCTTATTTCACCCTACCTAAAATCCTACATTACCTATCCTTGTCCCTAATTGTGTTTGGAGACTTGTTATTCTACCCATACATCGGCCTCACTCGTTCTATGACCCATCTACCTAGACTCGAGAACATATTCAGTGACCTTTGACCCCATGTGCTCGCTATACCTTGCGACACTATTACTCATGTTGTTTGTCCTAATGACCTTACTTTGCCTATTGTCGTGTTGTTTATCCTGACCCAACCTTTGGTGTACTTGAACATACCTAAACGTTCCTACACCTGACTTACGTTGTGCTTCAACACCATATCCTATACCTTGGATACCGGAATCACTTCAACCTTGTTTGGATGAACCTACCGACCTTAGATGATGTAGAGTTTTCAAGCTCTTCATCCTTGTACCGTGTTTTTTTTTCATGTGTGTGCGTTTGACTGCCACTACCTTTGACCCTGGCCCATTTACCTATTTTCCTGATTTGACATTTAACCCATTACCCCTACATCTTCATCACATCCACCTTTTATCAAACCACTCACCGATTCTGTCTTCCACCTCATTAGTTCCTAGTTTGAGGGGGCTCACCTTCACCCACACATGGGGCAACCACATCTTATTTTTTTCATCGTCGCTTACCAATACAAGCTACGCAACAAAAAGGGGCAAAATGTAGACACCAAAATTGGGTCACACTCCCCTTGGTCCCTTTTCAACTAACAAACTCGAACATACTCACCTAACCATGGCCCCTTCCACCCCAAATTAATATTAATTTAATTAATTAAATTAAATTAATTCATATCCTCACAATATTTATTATCTAATTATCTTAATTAAATTAATTTCTACCCCACCACCTCACCTAGACACCTCATCTAGTCACCTCACCCTAAATCTATTCTTAGTATGTTGCCATAACTAACTAAGACTTAGTTCAACCCTATAAATCAATGCCCATTATCTCCATAACCATATTCCCGCATAGAAAAAAGGCAACTTCGGCTTTAATGCAAGAATAGAGAGATCTTGTGAAAGGATTGCCATGATCTGCTATTCTTAGTAAACCTAGGGAATCCTGCCTTAACCGATGCCGGTCACCCCGAAACCAATGTCGGTCAACCCGTAACCATCGTCGGTTACCATTTATTCTCTTTGGTAACCTTGTGTCGAGGGTTGGCACATTCGGAGATCAAGGGAGAGATATTAGAGCTGCATGCAAGAAGAACCAACATCCTTTCACGCATCCAGACATCCACAGTTATCACCAGGATAGATCCTGAAGCATTGCACTCACGGAATCATTCTGGGAGCCACTGCTATGGTACCAAACACCATTCTTCGATCAACTGCCATTACCACTCATTCATCATGTCCGCATCACAGTAAGTATATTTCCACCAGCATTGTCCATTTTAGTGTAATAGCTTATGTTATTTCTATCATCAGTTTATACTTTGCATGCTCATTCCTCCATCTCTTACTATGCTTATAACTCAACCATCTCCTTTACCCACATCACCAAATCACCCATCCTCACCTATTTTTCATCCCTGAGTATACATGATACCTCTATAAACCTCTTTATCCACCCTACCATCTCTATCAAATCCCAGATCAAACCCTATAATCAGATTTCTTTGAATTTCTTACACCCGACCTTACCGACGCCGGTTACCCATAACTGTCGTCATTTCGCATAAACTTGTCATCGTTCATCTTTGGACTAAAATCGGTCTCTATGTTTTATACCTTGACCAGAACAAAACCCAACAACCTCTCATCAATTGACCTAAACAACCCAAAATCAGACCCTGACCAGTCCCACCACCCTGACAACTACCTACTTTCCATATCTGACCATATCCTAGCCTGTTATGTTAAGATATACTTATTTTACTTGAATGAAATACCTAAATCATATCAAATATAGTAGGATTTCCATTGTTTCTTGCATTAAATTTTTTTAAACAGTGGATTGACAACCATCTAGGAAGTATCACACTTCCCGGAGCTAACACACGTTAGGTAGTCCACTGTCATATATCATTTAACTATTCTTTTGTGGTCTTTTTTTTTATTTCAGGTAGTTCCTCCTAGCCAAAAGTAATCTCTCACATTCAGCAGTGGATCAAGAAGTCGAATGTGCACAACAACCTTCAACCAACCAACATAAACAGGTATTCCTCCTCACCCATTACCTTTATCTATTTCTTCACTTCTAGAAATGTAAAGAAAAAGGTGAAACACACATATCTCATCAATCCCCACTCATACCTATGAAAATAACATCTTTATATCCTCCTGTATAAATTCTTTTCATTCCTTCCAAGAGTACCTATTCATAGACAAGATATAGACCCCCATTTCCCCAACATCCTCTTTCACATCCTCGAAAAAATTAGACCTCAATGTCCCCAATATCAATCCCCTTGAAGCCACACCATCTTCCTCTATTTTAGGACCACACCCTTCCTCCTCTTATTGCATTTTGGGAGCATCCCATTCATAAAAACCTATACTACTAATAGGGAAACAAAATGACCCTTTTCCAAACCACACCTCAAAACTGAGTCAAAGGCATCCACATCCTCCACCAATATCCCACATCAAACGCATTCATCTCCCCTTCCCAAATCCAATACAACGTCAAAGGCTACCATTACACCACTACATGTCCAGGCATCACCCCAAAATCCTCCATCTATGGCTCCAGGGTATTACACCACCATGTTTTATCAGTTACTCCAAGACTTAGCAATCACCTTACCGCCAATTAAACCTTTCAACCCAAGTTCACCGAGGCCTATCGTGGTTTAAATATAATCTTGTTTATGCATTTCAGCGTGCCCCGGACATGACACTGAACACTAAAAATCTCTCCAATCCATTGTACACCACTTTTTCAATGAGAATCAACTTCTTAATGAAAAAACCAACTCTTCCACCAACCCAACTAGCCCCCTCATCCCAACATGCATCTCTCAGAACATCTAGACCACCCCTTTAATCAAGGACTCCTTCCACTCCTCTACCACCAAAAGAAGATACATCTAAAGACACCACAAACCTACCACCAAAAGAGGATGATTCCAAGGATGGTCCCCCTCTTTTGATCAATTTTTTTTAGATAACCACCCATTCATGACCACATAATCTTGAACCCACCTCACAACCCACTCCAAAGACTTTTGTCACTATCCCTCCTCCTAAGGAACTTGCTACCTCCACATCCCCATCACAACCAAAAAAATTCATCGCTTCTCCTACCACTCATCCCACATCAACATCTCCATCTTCCTCTAAGGTCAAGGTATTTTTTTGGCCGCTCCTAATCATGATTCCATCAAATAAACCATTATTAAACAACTCTATTAGGACCCGGTAAAAATGTCACTTGATGAGCTTTCTCAAAGCTCTCCACACCACAAATAGGCTCTTATGGAAGTTCTGAAATGCATCTCTAGTATCATCTGATGAGCCTCAACCTTTTTAGCCTTAGCGGTGCCTTCACAACATCTACTGCCACGTCCTTTGAGGATTCATAAATCCCCAAGATACCATAGGAAGAACATGATCTCACGCTTCTACATTTATCACAGTCCACATCAATGACACATGTATCCGATGAACCATGATTGACAATGGTGCTAATATCAACATCATTTCCTCGTATACCTTCAATCATCTCAAACTTCCTAACACCATTGTTGCTAAATCTCCTACCATCCTTCGTGGCTTTAATGATGTTGTAACTCACCCATTAGGAACAATTTTCCTTCCTATTCACATTGGCCATAAACTCCTCCATGAGCTCTTCTACATCATCGAAGGAGAATTCCAGTACAATATTTTACTTGGACGTCCTTGGATTCACGACATGCATTGTGTCCCATCTACCCTCCATCGTTGTATAAAATATGAACATGAAGGGACCATGTATGCTCTTCCTTCTCATGTCCCTCCTTTCAAGACATGTTGCATGATCTATAGACCTAAGGATGTCGTTGTCCCCAAATCTAACGTTTCTTCTAGTGTATCCACCAGTTCTTTTGTGCCTCCATCCAAATTACCCCATAATGGATCCTCTGATGTTGTGATGTAACACCTTGCCTTGGGAGAATATCAAATCCTCACTCTTAATGTGCTTCCTTCTCTTAATCATCTTGGTCACCCTGATAAGGCCCCTATGTATCAATCAAATGTTAGTGAAATAATCTCATTTGGCCCTTATTCTCTAAAAACCAACCTAATCTATGGCGGCCTTGATCAACCTTCTTCTCATGCTGAAGATTTCCCTCACACCAAATGATATACATGAGGTTTTAGGTTTCTCAGCAAACCATCCTTTGCTCACACATAACACCAATCGTTGTGCATGGAAGGGGTTTGGTATGGGGCATTATGAACAAAGCCCTCACGACAATGTCTTCACCAAATCCCATGAATCATGTGAAAAATTTAGCTTGGGATACAAATATCCCTCCATCCCTCCTTCAGGAACATCCACATCTTCTCCCATTCACCTTGATTCGCCTACTTCTTCTTCATCCAACTACCTTACTAATTTAGATGACACTTCTTCTCCATCTTAATATCCTACTAATTTGGATAATATCACATCTCCATCCGACTATCCTACTAATTCAGATGAAACTTCTTCTCCATCTGACTATCCTACTAATTCAGATAATATCTCATCTCCATTCGACTATCCTACTAATTTAGATGACACTTCTTCTCCATCAGATTGTCCTATTAATTAAGATAATATATCATCTCCATCCGACTATCCTACCAATTCAAATGATACCTTCTCTCCATCCAACTATCTTACTGATCCAGTTCTAGATGATCTTGTCTCTGTCCCCCCTAAATTTTCTTTTTAATATCCACCATTCCTCTTGGACCAGTCACTTATCAAGTTCAAATGAAACCCGGTATTTTCCCCTTAAACAACCTAGAGATGGTAGAGAAATATTCCCCTATCATTGGCATTCTTCAATGTGGTAAAGATAATTACATTCTTTCTTACATGGGGGCCGAAGATTCTCATATCTAGAAATCCCTTCCCTCTGACACTTCTAGTATCCTAAATGAATCCACTATCGACATTAATATAGGGACTCCTCAAGGGCCCTGCATCCTTAAGGTGGGTCAGTCTTTGGAATCTTAAGAACTCGAAGCCTTCACCGCATTCTTATCCAAACATAACCAAGATTTTGCATGGTCATATTCTGATATGCCAGGTCTTGACCCCTCCATTGTTTTTCATAACATTGTTACCATCCCCAACACTAAACCGGTTAGGCAGAAGCTTCACCGCATGCATCCTTGAGTTGCTCTTCTTGTGAAAAAATATCTGTAACATCTTCTTTCTTCCAATTTCATCATCCCCATTGACTATCTCTAATGGGTTTATAACATCGTACACGTTGCTAAAACGTCAGGAAAGCTTCGTATATGTACTGAATTTCAAGATCTTAACCTTGCTTTCCCTAAAGACGATTTTCATCTTCCAAATATTGATCAACTTATAGATCTTACCAAGGGAAATGAGATGCTTTCTCTGATGGATGGTTTTTCGGGCTATAATCAGATTCTAATCACACCAGAAGATCAACACAAGAAATATTTTATCACCCCATGGGGTATTTTTTGTTATCGTGTCATCGCCTTCGGTTTGAAGAATTTCAGGGCTACGTATCAACAAGCCACGACATATATCTTTCATGACCTCATACATCAAATAGTAGAAGACTATGTTGATGACATCTTGGAAAATTCCAAACATCGATGTGATCACCTCTTGGTCCTTGAAATCATTTTCGAGCATCTCATTTGTTTATTCCTTCACCTCAATCCAACAAAGTGTGTTTTCGGTGTTCTTACTAGAAAATTCCTTGGCTTCATCGTGTCTATCAGGGGCATTAAGGTTAACCCCATAAAAATTAAAGAAATCCTAAGAATTCCCCCTCCTTCCAATATCAAGTAGCTTCGTAGTCTTCAAGGATGCCTCCAATCTATTCATCATTTCATATTGCAACTTTCCAATCGATGCCAACCCTTTCATCACCTTCTTTGAAAGACATAAATTTTGATTTGGATCACAAATTTCAAAAGGATTTAGATGATCTTAAATGGTGTCTTTTATCTCCTGTGGTACTCACATCTCCACACAAGGGAGACCCATTTTATTTATACATCTTCATAAATAATCATGCTCTAGGAGCCATGTTAGAACATTGTGATGGCCAAGTCCATGAACAAGCCATCTATTACATCAATCAAACTCTTCTTGACTACGAAACATGGTACACTCAAGCTAAAAAATTGTGTTGCGCTATTTTATTTGCTACATTAAAACTTCAACACTATCTTCTTAATCAAAAGACCTATATTGTTACTAGCTTCCAACCCCTCAAAATAATGCATTCTAAACCATATCATAATGATCGTATCACCCATTGGCTTCTTCTAATGACTGAGTTTGACCTTGAATTCATCCCTCAAAATCTATTAAGGGCCAAGCTATTACTGACCAACTAGCACAAGGACCTCTTCCCAATATTTAACCTCCTCATGAGCACCTCACATACGAATCCATCAATCAGTTTCATCATGATCCCCTTAAAATGACCCTCTTCTTCGATGGTTCTAAATACCAACAAGGGGGAGCATCAGGCGTTGTTCTCATTCCTCCTAGAGATGCTCCCATCCTCTTAGCATTCAAACTAGATTTTGAATGTATAAACAATATGGAAGAATACAAAGCCCTTATACTAGGACTAGAAACAACTATTTTTCTAGGTGTCTAGATTCTTGACATCTACGATGATTCTGAACTGGTAATAAAGCAGGTCAGAAGTGAATATCAGTGTAAAAATGATATTCTACTAAAATATCACGACTTTTCTCATCTTTTTATTAAAACCTTCGATTCTTATACTATTGAATATGTTCCTTGATCGACCAATCATTTTTCCGATACAATGGCATCCCTTGCGGACCTTATCCCTTGGACAACACAAAAGCCAAAGATTTAGGTCATTATACACCATCGTAAAAAACCATTCCATCATGTACCTCAAATTTATCTTGTTGAATATAATTCATTAGACCTCTAGTATTCTCAGATCTTTGATTATTTATCCAAATATATCACTCCTCCTGACCTTTCTAAAAATTCTAAGAGGTAATTCATCAAACGCACTACTCGCTATGTGATCCTTGGCGTGGTATTATTTATAAACAAGGATTTGATGGTATCCTTCTTTGTTTCCTTAAAACCCATGAAGCCTCTTGAGATATCCAGGAAGTCCACAATGGTATTTGTGGTGGACACTTTAGTGGGTTATATGTTGCTAAGTGTGTTCTCCACCTCAGCTATTATTAGCCTTCCCTTAATCATGATTGTTGTGAGTATGTCAAGAAGTGCACAAAATGTCAAAAACACTCTAATCTCATCTGTGTTCCTAGCCAATATTTACAACTGACCAGGATCTATGGCCCTTTTCACAATGGTGTCTTGATCTCATTGGTCTAATAAATCCCCATTCATCACAACAACATCATTCTATCATCACTGCTACAAAATATTTTACTAAATGGGTGGAAGTAATCCCACTCACCTTAGCTAAATCTAGCCCAATTATTAATTTCATTTATCAACACATCATCTGTCGCCATTGCGTTCCACATAAACTTGTTATGGATAATGGGAAGTCCTTTAAAAATAAAGATCTTAAAAAAATTGGTGATGAATTCAACATCAAACTTATATTTTCTTCCCCATATTATCCTCAAGGTAATGGCCAAGCTGAAGCTACAAATAAAACTCTCCAAAATATCCTTTCAAGACTATTGATCAAGTAGGTCATAATTGACATCTCCAACTTCCCTTTTCCCTGTGGGCCTATTGCACTAGCATTCACACTTCCACAGGGGCCAGTACATTTTATATTTTTTATGGCTCTGAAGCCATTCTCCCTCTCGAAGTTCAAATTCCATCCTTACGTGTGTTTCTTCATGACTTCATTTCTAGTGAAGATTATCACCAGGAGCATCTAATACAACTTGAGTTGTTAGACGAGCACCTCCTTCTCTCTCTTGAACACCATCATGTTTATCAAGAGAGTATCGTGCATGCTTATAAAAAACATATCAAAGAATGCGATTTTAAAATTGGTAACCATGTTTTAAAGGAAAATTAGAACGTCACTACCTTAGAAAGGATTCAATGGGGAAAGTTTTCTCTCAACTAGATTAGACCATATATTATCACACATAAGTGTTGGTTTAGGGAATATCGTTTGGCTTCCCTTGATGGTAAACCTAAAACTAAACCTCTTAATGCATTTCACTTACGGCCATTCTATTGTTAGCACATGTACCCATGAGAAGATAGTCATATCTTTAGACCACTCCTCCATCACTAGCCCCTTCCATATATCACGGTAATGATATGAACTATGTATTCTATCGTCACTACTTTTATATGACCTTGAATATTAGTACCAAGACTCTACTCATCGCATATTCATTATGGATAAGTTCTCCCATTTGGTGAGAACTCCATGATCATTACATCCATCACCCTCTCATTCTCATATTGAAGTCATGTAAAGGGTCCAGGGGTGTCTCTTGTACATTCATTATCCCCTCCTAAGTGGTCTATTTATATATACCCAGCTCTCCCCCATGTAAATATAACATTAATATATGCCAAAAGAAAAATCAAAGTTATCAAAAATAGACTGATGCCTCGAAGGACAGTTGTTCATGCATAAAAGATAAAGAAAAAGGAAAATAAAAAGAAAAGTATGCAAATAAAAGTCAAAAGAATCATAAGATATAGATTGATCCCTCAAAGGACGGATATCATATATATTATTCTTTCCATCCATATTATGTAAAAATTAGACCATACCCTTGAAGGATGGCTACTCTTTTATTATGGCATTTGGAAGGTTTCCCACATTGATCATCCTTCCTTTATCAACATTCTCATAAATCTTCCCACATTGATCAAATTTCTTCTATTATTGTTCTTCCCCTTTCCGGATACGCGGGGATAGACATGACGAACACCACCTTTGGATAACCCTCTTCCCACATACAAGTTACATCTCAAACCCCTTGTCATGTCAACATTAGGTTTATGAGAATCTTTCATTTATATCTCCTTTAGGGTCTTTTGGTATAATTAACTATCATTGGTTATGTACTAACACCCGCCATTGGCTGCAAGTGCAATGCCTTGAGTAATACATTTTCTTATTTACTTCCTATCTGGTTCAAAGCATGACTTTATTACATGTCCCTTGCTATGGTCATGTGTCATTTATCTCATCAAGGTCACCTTTAACAATGGAAAATAGAGGGAGACAAAAGAATAGAGAAAGCCATGGAAAATCGAAAGATCGAGAAAGGTCAAAATCAAAAGAAAGATGGTATGCTAGCTTTGTGGAAAGTCACGGGCATGCAAAGAAGGATTTTTGGGAGCTTTGGGATAAGAAAAAGCAATAGGAAGAAAATAAAGAGGAAAATTTGGTAATGGGTAATGTATGTCAGGATTCTTTGATTCTTTCTTTGCATAATATTGTTGAATATTGGGTTTTAGATTTGAGGACTTCTTTCCATGCTACTCTACATAGGCATTATTTTTTTATTACGTTGAAGGGGATTTTGGGAATGTGTTTCTTGGTGATGATGAGCCTTGTAACATAGTTTGAAAAGGTTCTATTCAGGTTAAGATGCAGAATGGGAACACATGGTTATTAAAGGATGTCAGACATGTATCTACATTAAGATGAAATTTGATATCGGTGGGGTGGATAGGAAGTGATGGTTGTACTGTGATATTTATAGCGGACTCTTGGAATGTTACCAAGGGTGATATTGTGGTGGCAAGAGGTAAGAAGGTTGGAACATTGTATTTAACCACTAATAGTACTAATACTTATAATTTTGTTGCTTGAATGCAAATACATCATTGTAGCACTATAGGCTCCGTCATATGAGTCATAAGGGCATGGAGATCATAAAGAAGAATTTTCTTAGATATATAAAAATAGGTTTGGAGTTTTTGTGAGAACTGCGTATTTGGGAAACAGAATTGTGTAAGTTTTCTCAAGGTTAGACCTAAGAAGAAAGAGAGTAAGTTAGAGCTGGTACATTCTGATGTGTGGGGGTCGGCTCATGTATCATCTCTTAAGGGTTCAAATTATTATGTTACTTTTATTGATGATGCAACAAGGAAAGTTTGGGTATATTGTATTATAAATAAATCTGATGTATTTGACACTTTTGTTAAATGAAAAGTCTTTGTAGAGAATGAAACAGGTCTTAAGGTAAAATGTCTCAGGTTAGATAATGGAGGGGAGTATTGCAACAATGAGTTTGATTATTATTGTTCTAAGAATGGAATCCATAGGAAAAATATGGTTCCAGGAACTCTGCAGTAGAATGGGGTGTCAGAAAGGATGAACATGACAATAGTGGAATGACCTAGGAGCATGAGGTTACATGCAGGTCTTCCTCTTTCTTTTTGGTAGAAGCGGTGAGTAAAACTATGTACTTGATAAATAGAGGACCTTCAAGTGATTTGGAAGGAGGCATACCCGAGGAGGCTTGGTACGGTAAGAAATTTGATTACTCATTTCTTAGAGTCTTTGGATGTGAGGTGTTTGTTCATATTGATAAGGATGATAGTACCAAACTAGAGGCTAAATCAGAAAAATGCACTTTCATTGGTTATGGTGGTGACGTTGTTGGATATAAATATTCAAGTTTTAAGGACTAGAAAATCATTCGATCTATGGATGTGGTATTTAATGAGAAAGTTATGTACAAATAATAGTTTCAGGAAAACATGGAAGAATCCAAGAAATAATATGCAGTGGTAGAGGATCATCTGGATGAGAAAGTTACCCATGACTCAGTTCAGAACCTACTCAACAGGAACCCCAAAATCCTATATTGAGGAGGTCTTCTAGGGTAAGAAGAGAACCTGAAAATTTTTATCCTTCTCTTTATTATTTACTACTCACTGATAGTGGAGAGATAGAGAGATTTGATGAATCAATGTAGGTAGATGCTAGGAAAAAGGGGGAGCAAGACATGGATGAGGAGCATAAGTCTCTCATGGAAAACCAGACTTGGGATTTATTTTTGTTACCCGAAGGAAAAATGGTATTGTAGAATAAGTGGGTATATAGATTTAAGGAGTAATAAGGAGGAAAGAAAATGTACAAGGCCCGGTTGGTGGTCAAGGGGTTTGCATAGAAAAATGGTATAGATTTTGATGAGATTTTTTCTCCTATAGTAAAAATGACTTCTATTAGAATGATTCTTGGAATAGTGACAGTGGGATACTTAAACTTAGAGTAGCTAAATGTAAATAATGCATTCCTCCATGGTGATTTGGAGGAGGAGCTATGTATGTAGCATCTGAGAGCTATGAGGTCAAAGGTAAAGAGGAGATGGTGTGTAAACTGAAGAAGAGCTTGTATGGCCTGAAACAAGCTCCACGTCAATGGTATAAAAAATTGATAGCTTCATGATGGAGCAAGGTTATATTATATGTCATTCTAACCATTGCATGTATACAAATAAATTTGAGGATGAAATTTATATTATCTTGTGTCTTTATGTGTATTACATGTTGGTTGCAGGAAAAAACATGCGGAAATAAAAGTACTCAAGAAGCAACTAAGTGACTCCTTTGATATGAAGGATTTGGGGGTAGCTAGAAAAATCCTTGGTATGAGGATATCTAGGGATAGGAAGTAACGAAAGATGAATTTATCTCAAGAAGAGTACATCAAGAAGGTCTTGGAGAGGTTTAATATGCAGAATGCTAAACTAGTTGGGAATCCTTTGGCAAGCCATTTCAAGTTATCAAAGGAGCAGTGTCCCAAGAAGGAGAAAGAAATAAACCAGATGTCCAAAGTACCTTACTCATCAGTATTTGGAAGTTTTATGTATGTCATGGTGTGCACTAGGCTTGACATCGCACATGCAATGGGAGCAGTGAGTAGATTTATGAGTGATTCAGGTAAAGATCACTAATAGGAAGTAAATTGGATTCTTCAGTATTTGAGAGGGACCATGGGGATAGTTTTGTGTTATAGTGGATCAGACACAAATTTGTGTGGTTATGTAGATTCATACATGGTAGGAGATGTAGACAACAGGAGAAACACAACAAGTTATATTTTCATTATAGGTGGGACAACAATGAGTTGGATTTCACAACTATAAAATTTGGTGACCTTGTCAACCACATACGCTGCGTATGTTGCTGCCACAGAGGGAAAAAAAAGATGATTTGGTTACAAAAATTTCTTGAGGAGTTTGGGCATAAGTAGGAGGAAGGGAAGTTGCATAGTGATAGTCAAAGTGCTATACACCTAGCTAAGAACTATGTTTTCCACTCTAGGATGAAGCATATAAAATTAAGGTACCATTTCATTAGGAAACATTTAGAGGAAGAGAAGTTGAAGCTGGAGAAAAATCATACCAGTCAGAATCCTATGGACATGATGACCAAGGTGGTCACAAGGGAGAAACTGAAGCTATGTTTAGCTTTGGTTGGTCTTCATGGATGACAGTGAAGGGTTAATAAACTTTCTCAAAGGAAAATTGGTCTCCAAGTGGGAGATTGTTATGTTGTGGAGCCTATTTTCATATGTGGAAGTGTTGAAGACTATACACTATCCACAATTTTCTTGTTGGGGTTTGGGGTCAGGATGGGCCCTGAGTGGGGGTCTAGGGGTGTAACCCTGAGAATTTTTTTGGCCTTGAAAAATGTGCCTAATAGATCGAGAAACATGATCTTCTCATATGGGTGGGATTTTTAATCCATAGGTTTATGGGACAGTTTTGGCCCATGGTTTTGGTACCCACGGTATTGTAAAATTGCTTAAGAAATTGCTTATTTAAGTGGTTTTGTGCATATGGTAGGGTTGATGTAACATTGCATATGTGTGTGAGTTCAAGTGTGAATTATGTAGAGTTTGTTGAGCATAGCTCCAAACAGATCTAGGTATTGTATTGAGAGAAGAGTTGGCTTATAATTAAATCTGAGCAAGTGATTCTTGGTGGACATAGCCCAAATTGGGTGAACCACGTTAAATATTGTCTCTTTGTGTTGTGTTCTTTTTTATTCTGCACTTTTATTTCAGATCTATAATATTTTATGCATATTAGTTTCTACTATTGCGATTCTATGTGGGATTGTTTCGCGTATTTTATCCTTTATTTCCTAACATATGCTGATCTATGGGTCGATCCATTTTCTTATGTTAAAATAGAATGCCTCTATTTTTTATGCATGGATAGTCATATATAAAAATTTGTATAAGAAAAGGGGGTTTGAGTAGTTGGGTGAGTTCCTGATTTCCGTTGGATAATTTTGAAACGAGGCCACGAAGATAGTTCTAGAAAGTTGGGAAATAAGTTCATTCCTCTTTACTACATGCATGATAGGCTCTATCTCTTCACTAATATATTGTGTTATCTATGTTGATCAGAGAAAATACTTAGTAGAACTCCCACATAGAGTCTGCACGGGAGAGTAGGCCAGATTCAAAGGCGCGGAAGGATAGGAATAACCCGCGCGCGGAAGGCAAGTTCAGTATTCAGGACTTAGCCTTTTTGGAGCATGAAGTCTATTTTGAGATGCTGGCATGCGGAACACACAAACAACTCCAAGACTTCTTGCGGCATGCATTTTTATCTTTATAGGATCGGATCGAAGCATTTTTGCATGGAGGAGATCCAAGAATAGATTCAAGCACCTCAGTTAACTATAACAAATCTATAGATAGCACACTTGCATGTGTGGCTATGTTTGTAAATGGCGCGTGGCTATTATTAGCATGCGACCTATTTCTGGAATAGTTAAGTAGTGAAGGGAAAGTTCCCACCCTATATATATGAGTCAAATTACTTAGTTAAGATATAGAGAGATAGAGGATGGAGATATAGATGTGTGTATGTGACTGGATAATTGTATCAGATCCATGCGCGCATGATTACTGTTATTGTATAAATATTATGTGTTACTGTTTTGATTAATATATGAAGGATATTAGCCGAACCAGAGTATTATTCTGTATGTTTTGATCATTGCATGTTATTGATTCAGTCATGATTAACACTTAAGTATTTCACTCATAGATTTGGTTCTGTTATACACTGTGTGATGATGGATTAGTTATAGGTATATGTTTTTGCTACTTCATCATGCTAACATCCTTCTATAACAACCCTAAAGAGGGACTGGTACCTTTGTGCACTTGGTGAGAACTCAACCTATCTTTGAGTGATATGTCGGCATGTCTAGGGTGTATCTGTGAATTCTAGGCTGTTATTTGCATAAATAAAGCTCTGTGTTATGTTTTCCTTGCTATCGTAGACTTGGGTTTTTATTTTTGGGTGAGAATCTATTGTATGATTTCTATTTATTTTTTATAACTGAATCTAGGTATAGGGTTAAATATCCTATTATTTATGTGGCTTGTATGGGATTTGAACCCTTCAATCTGATCATAATTGTATTAGTGTTCATTTTTATGGTATATCAAACCCTTAGGTTCACATGCATGTTTAGGGTATTATCATTTGGGATGTATTGATTCTTTACATGAATGAGATCCTTGGATCCATATAGATTTATTATTTTTTAGCCATTTGGTTTTAATTGGCGTATACATCTAGATATTTGAGATTAAATAGATAAATAAACAACTTGTGTTTTATAAGGAAAATTCCCAGAATCTGTGTGTGGCAATTTATATATGTATATGAAATTTCTACTAACCGAATCCTCAGATTCAAACTCCGATCTTCTATGTATTATGTTATGAATCTGGGGTAAAAACCTTAGAAGGATGATTCTAAAAGAAAAAATGTATATTGCTACTTAAAAGTTTTGTATCGTTTCCGTTATTATAAATCACGAACAATATAGGAGACAACTATGTTTTTGTTTATTAATACCTGTATCGAATCCACTGATTTGAACTTGGAAATTGGTGAGTTTTTCTCTTGGGATTTTAAATGGTTAAGATATGACTTTGTAAACACTGTCAATGAACAGGTTATTGTGTTAGTCTTGTATCGGTCAAATGGTTTCTCGACCTTGAGGATACCTCCTAAACATTGCTTTGATACATTGTTACCTTTCTCCTTTGTTAGAAAAGATAGATATGTGGATCTCTATGAGAAGTCTGATATATTTTTTAAGGAAGTCATCTTTGGATGGTTGGTATTTTGTGAATGTTAAGGTAAATGAAATCACTTTTCCTATCAAAATTCTTATCTCCTTGCGTGGGACATGGAGATGATATGTGTTTTTAGACCATAAGGATATGGACTTGCCTAGTCAAATGCCCACTTGGACTATCTTGGAATATTAGGATAGTATTGTTTAATTATTTTATTCTAGGGCTTTAAAGAAATGATAATAAGTAAACTTAAGGGTAGCTATGTAATATAATTACTAGTAGATGAATGAATTTTCTTCTAGCATAAGAAATCAGTTGATCTTAAGGGTTTAATAACATCGATACCTACACTGCAGTAATAGATGATATAATGTTTGATGTTGTATCTTATTGTGAAAGTAAATACCATTCGACATAGTGTTTATTACATTTACCTCATAATTGGATATTTGTATACTATATTGTGCTTGTATAGTACCAACTAGCTAAAATATATTTAACTGTAAGTTAATTATGAGAAGTTATAAATCATTGATATAACTAATATCCTTATTATGTTAAGTTATTAATGGTCGAATGTTGCTAACTAATATGTAAATTATCACTTGCGTTTTATTTCAAAAATAATTAGATTTGGATGAAGTGGAAAATAATGTGTAAGTAAAATGTTTATTTGGATCTGATATAAATAGGAAAATAAGTCCTAGTAGATCATTTATGTGATTTAAACTTAATGTAGCATTTCATTTATGTAAATACCAAATAGATGAAACTATTAAGGGAGAAATAGATCTTATCATGTTAGTTCGGTTGGAATCGACTATGTACAATGAAATATTTTCCATGCAGGTTATTAACATTGCAGGTTGATTATGAAGGAAGGCGTGATTTGCACATTTGCTCCATGTTATGTCTTATGATGAAATCTATAAAGCAGTTCTTGATGTGAAAAGATGAAAATAATTTATTTGTTTAATTTGATTGATGGAAGGCTAGCATATTGCATAGTAAAGTTGTAATGAAGCAAAATAGTATTGTACTACTTAAATGATTAAGAGGATAATTAGCCTATTCTATTTATTTATATTTCAAAAATTAAGTAATGAAAGAGGTATTTCTGTAATCTATTGAGTTTAGAATTGCATCGGAAATTCATATGAAAGAGTCCTTAACCTTAATTTTCGCATGATAAAAAGAACTTATGTGCGGTTATATTACATATTATAAAGTGAGTAAGTATGATATTCTTGAGAATGAATATTGCATATTTTCATTATTAATGGCTTATTGGACTATGAGGTTTCCTCCATGTTATTAAATGAATACACCTCACATACTTAATGGTATATTTTAATTTGAAGTTACATATGGGTTGTTCTTAATAACTATTATTGATCTTATTTAGTAATATTTTAGACTCAATACATTACTAGTATAAAAAGGATTAAATATGATTTGTAGTGATTAATAAAATAGGCTCTTTTAAATCTTCAACTTATAAACTCAATGATCGTGTTAGAATGACTCTAAGCATGCTATCAATATATGTGAATCCTTCATTTAGATCCTTAGGTTTGGATTCTATAGTAACGAGAGTATAGCTGAAGCATGGGAATTGAGGTGTCACAAATTAATTAAATAACCTTAACTTAATAAGATATGGCATTTCCATTTAGTAGAACTCGAAGAGCCAACTCGCTATGGCATCTAATACGTAATATCCATTTGATGACTACGGTCATTATTTGGCTACTATGGAGCAACTTCTTTGTTGAGTTCACCGGTCAAGATCCTCTAAATGAGAAGGTCATAATGCACTAAGATGCAAGTAATGTCCTAGGTTCGAAAGTGGATTGTACCACATGGTTAAGTACCTAATGTCATCTTATGATGATTACGGGAAAGGAGTGACCCGTAATGATGCAAATCATTATGGAGATGCTTAGTCTCCCTTAGTCATCCTAAGATGACATGGTGGCACTTACAACTTGTAACTATCTAGTCATAATCCAGATAACAAAATTAGGTGAAGGAAAAGTTCCTAATGGCAGTGCACCATCACAAAATTGAGCATGCAATACATGTCTCTGAAACTTTAATCAAGTAGTGTAAGCTACTGATTACATTGTCTTTGATTCACCAAGGATCTAAGATGTCAGATACCGATAGGATGTAATTGATAGAGTTCCAGGATATGCACTTAGAAAACATTACTTGATTTGTAATACATGAAAAATGAAACCAAATGATACACTTGGTGTAATGGCTCATAAAGAGTGTTTGAGGGGGATCGAGTAGGATCTGTATACCCTTTCAGTTGCACATGGTTTATGACTGTTATAAGATGGATTGACTAAGATGATGTTAGTTCTAAATTATGATAATTTAGAATAAGGAAACATGAGATATGAACTTAATATTTATGTTGGGTTTTAATATATGGGTATTAAAATCAATGAAGCATAAAGTAAAAAAAATTAGTTGAGAAGCGTAATAAAGAGTGTGTTACATATGTAAGAGGAGTTTGCATATAAATTTGTCAATAGAAGTACTAGAAATTAAAATTTCAATTTTGTGCAATGAACAATTCCAAGAGGATTTGTGAAACTAAAGGAATTTCTATGAGAAGAGGCGAAGAGTGTGGAAGTAGAGTAATTCACACAATACATGGAGGAACTACACAAGAAATTTTACAAATGGTTAGAGAAGAGAAACACACATTATAAGGAACATATAAGTTTGTATATGAGACACTTGGATTTTAATGTGGGAGACTTAGTTCTTGCACACATAAGGAGTGGTTCTCTTGAGAAACTTATGAAAAACTCAAGTGGAAGATGATTGAACCATACAGAGTCCTAAATAATTTTACGGAGAAATCATATCAATTGAGGCTACCATAAGGGATAGATATTTCATATATTTTCAACATATCATATCTATACCCATATTATGAGAATAAAATGAGTGGGGAAGAGAAATACGTAGAAGTATATTGGAGGATCCAACTACATAAGTTGAATGCATTTTGGAGGAGTGCATAGTAAAGATAATGCACCAAAAGGATCAAAAATAATATTTGGTAAAATGGAGAGGTTGTGTAGTCAATGATGTATATTAGCTTTAGAAACAAGAGATCACAATACATGGTCATTCCATTTCAAACCTTTGGAATATCTCTCAAGCAAGGGCTCAAGTTTCTTCTTAAACAATGTGTATGATGTAGGAGAATATAGTTCATTGTAATCCCACATCGATCGGATATACTTAGTTTTAGAAAATAAGTTTGTCAATGCCTTTATGAAATGTCGGTGCCGAATATCTCATCACTCCTAAACAAGCTACATAAATATCCTTTTCCTTTTCTATTTTATGGAAGATGCACATACATGATCCTGTCTCCCTGTTGTCCCACTGCTGCCCCCAGCCTTCGGTCTTCTTTACCCCATGCCGGCTGCTCATGCTTCTCCTTCTTTTCCTCCTGTTTTGCCCACCTGCCACCACACCTGTCTCTACCTCTAAATGTGTCACCGGGGCTTCTAGGAGACTCAACCTTGAGTCTACTGCTGAGGGGATGAACCTTTGGAAGACATTGCTCGTGATCTCACCGAACATTAGTAGTGCCGGTCCCAGGCGGCACCAGCGATAACCCTTCAGGAGATTGGAGGCCTTAGAGGTGAGCTTAAATTCTTTGAAGGATGAGGTCAAAAACCTTGCTAAGCAAAAAGGCAAAAAAAGCATTGAGGAGAAGGGAGCATTGGCTTGATAGCAGATTGATGACATATACAAAAGCCTGACCTCCCTAGACTCCCGCCTAGGGAAGGCGAAGACTAGGCATGAGTATAATATTGCGGCATTCGGGGCCATCGAGGAGTTCATCGAAGGTCATGCAAGAAGTGTTTCGCATCTTAGCGGTGTCGGTTACTCTTTGGGGCAATGAGAAAGAGAAAAAGAACCAGAGAGGAGCTCGATAAGACGGATGTTGCTCATATGACCACATTTGGGCATGTATCATGCTTGGAAAAAGTAAAGATGAGTATTGATCAAGCGGCCAAGAAGTAGTCACGACTACTTTTGCTGGTCCTTTTAGTTTTATTACTACTTCTTGGGTGTAGGCTTGCTTTGTTTTGTTGCCGTTGTTTCTTTGTTAAGTCTCGTTTGTGTATTTTGTTTTACGGGCTTCGTTGTTCTTTCTTTGTAACTTTTGTGCTTTGCTCTGACTTCTCTGCTCCTCTCTCTTATTCGGGCTTTTAGGCCTCCTTTTTGTACACAAGGGTATAGTCCCTTTCAAAAAAACTATTTACCAATATTAAAAAAATTACCTTTTTGGTTTGTAGAAATCACCAAATCCTATCCAAAGCTCGGAAAACTATGAATTATATCTAAAGCCACGTAACACTTCTAAATTTTTGGAAACTTATGAATGTTACACAAAAATGCAAAATGTGTGGAATACTAGAATTTTCTACATAATCTTATTCCAATATTCCTCACACAGAAAGTCACATTGTATATAGAATTGCACACAACTTGTGTAGTCATGTTGCACACTATTTGTGCAAACTTACGATGCTTGACCAAATATGCCAATGCTTGTTCAATTTCATGGAAAAATAGACCAAACCATGACATATTAATGGAAGCTATTGAACGTGTACAAATCTATAGAACACTACATTTTTTCGGGAACACTTCTATTCACTTTCATGACGAGATCTATGACTAAAAAAATCACATGTCAATATCAAGACAATTAGAAAAGGTTACACAAGGTTCATGATTTTATTATTTCAGCTAGGGACCAACTAAATGATTTTCTTATTTCAGCTCGATCTTATGGTGGGAAAATTCTAGGATGGATCAATGGAATTGAGAGGCCACCTAAGGAATATTTCACAAAACTTTTTCTCACTGAAGGTGTCAAGGTTTCTATAAATATAAGGGAAAGGAATATTTGTAACGAATCTTGAAAAGTGTCTTGATTTAGAGTTTATTTTGATTTGATATGATTTTCCTTGTAAGTGTGAGCTAGAGGTTATCTCTTTAAAAGCTTACTAGAATATGCAAGCTTAAGATAGCTCTATTATTGGAATTCTTATTAGAATCCTCATGGAGTCTCATTCTACAATGTAATTAGAGATGTTTCTAAAGTTGTAATATCTTTCCTTACACTTAATAGAATTATCCTCACTTGTTTCTTATTTGGATGTTATCCTTGAGATCTTGCCTTGGTGAGATCAAATCTAACAAGAGATGCATTATGTAAAGCATCCCTTCATTAGGAACCCTAACTAGAACATAAAATAAAACATGAGAATAGAAGTAGACAACAACCTTAAAAAATGTGGGAATAAAATATACATGAGCATAAAAGCAAACATGAGCATAGAATCAAACATGAGAATATAAGTAAACATGTGCATAGATCATATAGGATCCTAGAAGAAAACATGAGCATAAAATAAAACATGAACATAAATTAAGTAATATATATCTATGAGATGAGTGATATATGAAACAATGTCAAATAGCCAAAAATATCATTATGTGGAAAGCAATAACTAAAAGGTAATGATGAACATGAGTAAGCATGAAGCATTTCAACATCAATATTTAAAAACAAACAATGTGATTATTGCTTGAATAAAAATAAAACATGTGTCATGAGAAATAAGGTGGTGTGATATAGGTAGGAGTGGTGTTGTATTGGAAATGGACTAGTGTGTATGGATACAATTTGTATAATATTAGTAATTATGATTCATATGGTGTAGGTAATGCCCCAATGTGGTGGGCATCCCCCACATGATATAAAAATATAAGAAGCCACTCAATGTGAATAATATGATCTTACTAGGTTCAATATGTAATATGTTCCCAGTGTAGGCATGCCCCCAATGTGGCGGGTTAATTACTACATAAAGTACAGTTAACACCATTAATAGTGTCACATTTTTGTCACTCTATTTATTTTCATATGTATAGTGGAACAAGAATAATGCTAATGAATGGCACATACTTTGTGCCACATTTACTGCTACGTTTGTGCCACAAATATGAACAAGTAAATTCCTAATTTGATTTCCCCATTTTCATTTAGAATAAAATTAGGGTGTAAAAAAATAATACTTTGTATGAAATCTTATAATAAAAATTTAGGGCATCTTAAATCACATTATATAAAATTAGGGTCTATATCAAACTCATTTTTCTCTTTTTATGACACTTTGCAATTTTATTGAAAAACATAGTGCTGACATTTATATTGAAAGAGGCAAGGTGAATTTATGGATAACAAAGTAATGAATTTATTGTTATGAGATAGTTTCTTAAAGAAGTTTATTTCAAATCTTACCTATTCGAATAACAATACATAGATATATTTTTTGCAAATCTATTTTTTTAAAGAAGAGGTTTATTATTTTATGGATACCATGTCATCATCAACTAGGTATACATCATCCCCTCTATAAATATATAGTTTAGTAGATCTAAGTTCTTTATCTCTATAAATATCTACTTCATTAAAATGTATCTCTTCATTAGCAAGTATACATACAACATATGAGTTGGTTTGTAATCTCAATATTGTATAAAATATATAATACTAAGTTAGTATAATCTATTTTATTTATTTCATGGTTGCAAAAATATTATTAATTTAAAACAATATGTATAGGGAGAGTCATCACAACCTCATGGCCGAGGTAGGGGTTGAAATAGAATAAGTATAAGAGGAGGGGAATGTATTCAAAAATTTATTGTGGAACCACAAAGTTATTTCTTTGAGGTGAATTTATTATAGAATATGTTTTATTCAAATGAAGCCATCATAGTATTGATGTTAGTATGAATATTTTACTAATAATAACTTATTATGGAGACATGTGAACTTAAAATCAAATAGTGAACTTGATGTTGAATGGGCTCAACCAAAGATAAATGAAAAGTACATATTCCCATTGTGTCATATTAATGATGAAATACATCCTATGAACATTACAAGGGAAAATAAATATCATCTAAAGAGACTTTACTCAAAACATATGATGAAATGTTAGGTGAAGCATATACCTTTTCCTAGGAATTATGATGAAGATGTTCCAATGGAAGAGGGAATCATACTTTAAAATATGGTACACCATTTATTTTATCATGATTAGGATGATGATGATTAACCAAATGATCAAGTTGGTGACAATTATGATGAATAAGTTAATATAGATGATAATTTCAAGGAAATTGAACAAGAAAGGATAATTTTGATTTTTTCTCAAACTCTTGTTTTGATCTTAAATTAATGAAATTTGGTAAATATAATTAATTTAAATAAATTTGAATAATTTTATAAGAAATATATTAATTCATATTACATAGTGTTTTCATTCTAAATGTTTAGGATGGAAAATTGAAAATTTTGGCCATGACAACTACGCCTACACTTGAAAATTTCCTCTCCCAATCATTGTGAATCCTTACTCTAGACAACTTGTCCTCAATTTCACCCTCATTATGGCTCATAGGAACATGATAACAAGATTTTCAAGTTTTTTTAAATGTGCAGGGATACACTCCCAAGGATATTGATGAAGATATTGAGATTCAAGGAAAGACAATTGCCCTCGGAGTCCTAGAAAGGGCCATTTTTAGCCATTTACAACTAGTAAATACCTTCTAGAAGCTTACAAGCAAGATTAAAATCATCCAATATTTGTATAGGAGAAAAATGAATTCATACAAGGTATTTTAAGGAAAACTAGTGAAAGAAATTGATGTTGGTAATCAAGCAAACAAGTCTAGGTCATTTTGGGCACAGGGAATGAAGGCTCCAACAGTAAAAGCTAACTTGTATAGATGATTATGGGAATTACAGAAGGATTTTTGAGGAAAAAAATAATAAATTGAAATATCTTGGAACCCTCTACATTATGGACACAATATTTTTCCGAGACCTAAAAATATTCAGTGAGAATCAAGACACCGCAATTGCCCCTTCAAATCAAGAATGAAATAGGCCCTAAAAATGAAATATAAGGAATAATTATCTCCTTATAATGACTTAAATTATCTCAATAGGTGTTTTGGATTCAAAATCATATATGTTTTGATCCCAAAACACTCTTCTATGCTCCCAGGGAAGAAAAAGCACTCCCAGTGTCCTGATTTACACTCAGCGGGTAACATCAACATTCTAAAACTCTATTGTCCCAATTTTCACCCTTGGTATTCCCTTGGATTATCCTTGAGGTGAAAATGGGACATGAAGGACACCAAAGTGTGACCCTCATCATTTTTGAAGTTTCATCACTTAAGAGCATGCCTTAAGGTGTTAGGGTGAGCAAATGAGTGAATTAAGTTGCCTGTCACACTTTTCATGATAGTTGAACCCATTGGTCACAATTTTTCAACCACTAGGTCCCCCTGGATTGTCCCCAAGGTGAAAAGGGGACAAGGGGGACACAAAATTGTGACTCCCATCATGGAAAACTTCTCGCAACTCACCCCTCACTACTTTTGCACCTATGTTTCACAAAATTGCATTCTGTCTTGTCCCCCTTTCATGTGGTTAAACCAAGGTCACAATTTCTCACCCTTTTTTCACCCTTGTCCCAAAGGTGAAAAGGGGATAAGGAAGACACAAAATTTCAACCCCCTTCCTTTCATTTACTTCCTTGTCACTTGAAAACTCAAACTTTCCCTCAGTGCTCATTCCCAACTCCTTGAATCTCATCCACAAGTAACTAGGAGCTACCACTTGTTTTTATCCAGTACAAGTCACACTTTTGTTTCCATTGTGTCCCTATTTTCCCTCTTGTATAGGTGAAACTCCACTTCAACCATATCCTAACCTTGGTTAAGTTGTCCATCAAATGGGTGAGTTAAAGTTGCAAGAAAATTGAATTACTCTCCTCCTCTCACAACACTTAACCATTTTTATCATTAAAAGTACTATTATATTTCCCTCCCAAACCTCAATTTTCACGATGAATGCTACTAAAATTTTACCAGAAATCCATGTCCCAAAACATATATTTATTCATAAATCTCTAACAATGTACTTGTTTTCAACCAAATGTTACATGTGTTGAGTTGTGGAGCTTAATTGCTTCACAGTAGCATGGTTTGCTAGCTTGCTGGATTACACAGTAACTGAATGGCAAGCGTCATTCGTATGACCTTCTTCGGTCACCCAAGGACTGGTATCAGTCAGGAAATGAGGATATGACATCGATTAAGCCTAACCGACATCGGTTAGGGATAACCGGCGTTAGTTTCCTATGCGTGGAACTTTATATTTAAGTCACGAGAATTAGATCTATATTTAGTTGTAAAGTGAATCTAATGGTTGTAAATTCATAGCTAAGGTGACCTAAGTTTGTATAGATAAGAATTAATCAAGGGTTAGATCATGATAAGAATTAACAATTATCAATACAAAACTATGAAATCAACTATGTTAAGCACCTAAATATCCTATTCTCTAACAACATATAAATGAAGGAACCTAGGTAGGTACCATGGCTATCAAAAATAGTTGTCCTTAATGTTCCAAGAACCTAGGAATGGGGGCTAATCAAAGTTGGGCTACAAGACCCTTTTGACACCTCCCATATGACCCAAGCACTTTAAGAAAGAGGCTTAACTCTTCAAGATGATGAACTCTCAAGAAAACAAGGTGCAAGCTCTTAGTCTCTTTGTTATATGCTTTGCATTTGCTCTCTAAGGAGTTTAGGTGTAAGTAAAAAGGTAGGTGGAGGGCTCTTTATATAGCCCAAAGGATAAAGGATTCAACACATTCTCATGAATGTGGGATAAAGGTAAAACATGATTAGGAATGGATAAGGTTGCTTTATTAAAGGTAACCTTACTTTAGAAGGGTTTAATTTATGCTTAGCAAGTCATGGGAGTTGGGGGTGTTTTAATTAATCAAAGGTGATTAACTAATAGGTAGATGTAAGCTTATAGAAGATAATTAGAGGAATATTAGTATGATTTAGGCTATTATAAGGGGATTAAATCAATTAAATATTGATTTATTGGTTAAATGGAAGGGAAAGCTAATTAATTAATAATAATTAATTAGTCTAGGTAGAAGGGGTGATTTATTAATGGAAGGTCATTAATTAGGGTATTTGTTGGATAGGAAACTTAATTAATTAGCTTAGTGTAATTAATTAATGATGATATGAGGGAAAATGAGTGCTTTTGATGATATGTCGTTGATTTGTGAGAAAGGGGATAATTAGCACAATTTAAGTATTTAAATTGCTTGGGCATAATTATAGGTGTCTACATTTGCCCCTCTTTGGGGTGGCGTAAGTGATGCCACTTCAAAGATAGTAGACAGAAGAGATTTTGAAGGGATAGAAGAAAAATTAGTAGGAGGGAGAGATGCCCCCTCGAGTGTCGATGGGGTGATGGAAGAAGCCGATCGACGATCGAAAAAGGTGAGATATAGGCAGAAGAAGGGGGACGAGGTAGGATGCCTCGATGAGAGGGAGAATTAGGGGTGAAAGGGAAGTGGTGTAGAAGAAATATGGATGAGGGGGGAGAAGAGCTTAGCCTCTAGCCGTATTTGTTTGAAACAATTTGGATGTCATCATATTGCCATAGGAACTACGTCATCGGTCCTTATGAAAAATATAAGCATACGAAAAAGGTAGAATGACATGAAAAGCCATAATACGAACAATTGTCCATTGCTGAAAATACCAACTCCATGCAACATACAAAAATGCAATGCAATACGAGAAGGAAACAAGCTCATCTAATAGGGAAAACAAGTACGAACGCACATATCCAACCCAACAACGGTCAAGACAGTTGTACAAATGTTTTGTTATCAATGCTGGAGAGATCCACAAGTTCATGATTGATGAAAAGGGTTAAAAATGATGCCCCAAGAAAGGATACATGCAAGGGGAAATGAAAATGGACACGGGGTCCATGAAAAGTGTTTGTGCGCAATGAAACAACACCAGGCAACCAAAAGTGCCCCAGAGTACAGACAGAAGCAAGCAGCTAGCTTTTGTGAATGGTTGTGAATCCGGTGATCCATGAGTCATATTAATCGGGGAAGATGTGAGACAAACCAACAGGATATGGAGAAAATACCATGCGCAAGACACAAGTTTCAGTCGTAAGAAGCAAGTTACCATTTTGTAGGGTGTTTTACTTTTTAGGAATTTTTGAAAATTTTTGCCTTGTTTTTGGATTTTTTGATATAGTAAATGTTTGTATTGTTTTGGCTTTCTGAACCATGATAAACAATAGAAGAAAGGAGAAGAAGAAAAAGAAGGGCCTAGGGGCAACAGAAAGTGCCCTAGGTGGAAGAAAAGAGAAACAAACGACAAATAATGTCCTTGTTTAGTGGAAAAATTAAGAAAAAATAATTATTTGAAAAATAATTATTTACGAGGGTGTGAAGAAGAATAAAAATTCCAAGGAGCAATAAAATTTCAGGGGAGAAGAAAGGGGTATTGGACAAAAAATGCCCCAATACGGTGAAAAATAAGAGAAAAATAATTATTTAATTAAAAATAATTATTCCACAGTGAACAGAGGAGAAAACGGTGAGCTAAACGGGTGTCCGGTCATCCGATCGATCGGTGAAAAATAGGTTAATATACCCCGGGGGGTAAAAACATCGCAATCAGTTCATTTTAACCACTCAGTTTAGAAAACTTACCATGAGGCTCTGACACTCAGGAGAGATGGTGATCGCACGTGATCGTTTGAGGCGTGTTGTAGATTGTAGATGATAGATCTGTAGACAATATCAAATGTTGTTTTCAAGTGTTATTTTGATGTATATGGATGGGATGATATGATGATATTGGTGGGGGGGGATAGATTTTTGATTATGCGCAACCCCTCTTGCCCCCATTGATGATATGATATGTGATGATTAGCTTAGCATACATGCATGATGTAAAACTTAGCATTTTTGTTTATATATGATGTATAGATGATGCTAGATGTGATGATAGTGATGGTAATGTGATGTGAATGATAAAAAATAGAGCACATGCAAGAAACACAGCCAAATGCTACAAAGAACACTAGGAATTAATGCAATACACCATGAATCACCATGCCTTATTAACAAGTAACAAAACACAACCAAATGCATTAAGAAAGAAATAAAGAATTAACACACTAGCATGTCGAAACCCACTACAATATGCACAAGCAAGAATGAATCTATTCTAAGCAAGAAAAGATAAACTATGACAAAGTACACCCAAAAAACAAACAACTCAAAAGCAAGCACGTAAAACACTATACAAGCAACAAGCAAAGCAAGAAAACAAGACAATGCAAGTAAAGTAAATGTTTTTGTAAGATATGTTTTCATAAACCGATTTTCTATTGTTTAGGTTTTTGTGAAACAATTTTATATTGTTTTTGTGTTTTTGTGAAACAATTTTCTATTGTTTTTGTGTTTTCTCAAAACAATGTTCTATTGTTTTTGTGTTTTCTCAAAACAATTTTCTATTGTTTTTGTGTTTTCTCGAAACAATTTTCTATTGTTTTTGTGTTTTTCTGAAACAATTTTATATTGTTTTTGTGGTTTTAATAGTTTTCCAAAGCTATGTGTAGGTAACCAAGAAAGCATGGATGCCCCTCAGCGTTAGGTGGGGAATATACAAGGGTAGAAGCCATGCGCTTATGAACAAGAAGGTGAAGTCGTTGAGTTGCCCCCAGCGTAAGATGGGAAATAACGAAAGACCACGTCCCTTACAGATGAATAGAAGAAGGAAAAGCCGGATCAAGGCTAGACAAGATGGTGTGCACAAGGAAACTCGAAGGTAGAACCAGGTCAGGCCAAAGACAACTACCCTTCTAATATAGAATGCTTGTGAACAATGAATCCTCCTGAGGTGCAGAAACTGGTTTTCACCCAAGGACTTGTCAAAGTGCCACAATTGCGTGGTTTTCACTAGTGGACGACTTGTTTTCTCTTTTTCTTTTTTTGATTTTTTTTTTTTATGTTTTTTGTTTTTTTATTTTTTTTTGTGCCATGTTCAAGCATAGAACTTCTTAAGATGCATGGTGTTCATTGGCTCTCGGAGCTCATCACCATTGGGGTGAGCCAGTTTGTATGCCCCGTGTCCTGTACTTGGCAACTATGACATAGGGTCCTAACCAGTGTGGTTGAACTTCCCTTTCTTTTCTCACTCTGCTCTAGTGTTGAACTGGTTCTCCTTCATAACTAAATCACCCACCTCAAACTGGCGAGGGATGATTCTCTTGTTGTAGTTGCGGGAGATTCTGTGTTGATATACCTTCAGGTGATTAAGAGCGTGAATGCGCCTCTCATCCAGAGCTCTAACTCAGCCAATCTTGCCACTCGATAATCTTCATCCTTATCCAAATAGTCCCGAAGAGAAATTCACAGGGATGGGAGTTTGATCTCTAAAGGGATGATAGATTTTGTCCCGAACACTAGGGAATATGGCGTCACACCCGTAGGAGTGTGAATTGATGTTCGGTAGGCCCAGAGGGCTGGGTGGATTTGTAGGTGCTAGTTTGACCGGTTTTGCTAACCATCTTCTCCATTATCCTTACCAAAGTCTTGTTTGTTGCCTCAGCTTGTCCATTACCCTGAGGGTAATATGGCGTGGACCATTTCAATCTGATTTGGAACCATTGGCAAAGACCTTTCATAATTTTGTTCTTAAATGACTTCCCATTATCTGTGACAATGGCTATAGGGATACCATATCGGAAAATAATGTGATTCATGATGAATTTAGAAATATGTGCTCCTGTGACATAGGTTAAAGGGACAACCTCCACCCATTTTGTAAAGTATTTTGTAGTTGTGATGATATGTGTATGACCATCAGATGAGGTAGGAGTAAGCTTCCCTATTAGATCAAGTCCCCACTTGGAGAATGGCCACGGGGTAGTGATTGGTTGTAATGGTTGCGATGGAGCATGGATGAAATTTCCATACTTTTGGCAAAGCACACATTTTCTAACATAATTACAACAATCAGTTTCCATGGTGGGCCAATAGTAACCTACTCTTAATAGTTTCTTAGCCAAGACCATTTTGTTTGTATGTGCTCGCATACTCCTTCGTGTACTTCTTTAATTGCCTGGATTGACTCGTCACATCCAGACAACGTAACAGATTCCCGTCGTAGCCATGATGATAAAGTGTACCTCCTAAAAGGGTGTAATGGGCTATCTAGTGAATCAGGCTTTGCTTTTTAGAATGGGAGATATTGGGAGGGAAAGTATTATCCTTAAGATAGGTGAAAATGGGTTCGTACCATGGGGAATAGGGACCAACAACCTCACAAGCCAGGAAAGATTTCGGCACGTCATATGCGGGCTGGTGTAGATTTTCTACAAAATGGCATATCATTGTTCCCTGGTGGAATACGAAGCATAGATCCCACCATTTGCCATGGCATCTGCGATCATTCTGCTCTTGGGATCTGCTCAAAGGTAATGCACACAAAATACTCCTTCAGAGTTTCCACCAACTTCTTGTAAGGTATGAGCTTGTCATCCTTAACTTTATACTCATCATTAACCTGTTTGATGATTAGCTGTGAATCACCTACAACCTTAACATGTTGAATATTCCACTTGATGGCTAGCTTCATCCCTGTAATGAGTGCTTCATATTCTGTAATGTTGTTCGTGCAAGGGAAGGCCAGGTGGAAAGCTTGCGGTATAGGATCACCCGAAGGAGTAATAAGGACCACTCCTGCACCTGAACCATGAAACGTAAAAGATCCATCAAAATGTATCTGCCATATGATAGATTCTTCAATGTAGAGAAAAGATGCATCTGGCAGATCCAGACTCAAAGGTTCTGTGCTTTGCAAAGGTGCTTCCGCTAGCTGGTCGGCAAGTACTTGTCCTTTAACTGATTTTTGATGGACAAATTCTATATCAAACTCACTGAGTAGAATGATCCAATTAGCCATTCTACCTGTGAGGGTGGGTTTGGACAACAAATACTTGAGTGGGTCGACCTTGGATATGAGCTTGGTCTTAGTATTTAGCAGGTAATGGTGAAGTTTCTGAAAGGTAAAAACAACGGCCAAGCAAGCCTTTTCAATCTGAGGATAATTAAGTTCATAGGTGATGAGGGTGTGACTCAGATAGTACACTACTTTCTCTTTATGGCTAAGGTCGTATTGGGTGAGCAGTGCACCAATAGCGTATTGCGTAGTGGAAATATAGAGCAAAAGTGGTTCTCCGGAGTGGGAGGCATGAGGATAGGTGGATTAGCCAGGTACTATTTAAGCAAAGAAAAGGCTTGTTGTTGCTCGGGTCCCCAGATGAAAGTGACGTCCTTCTTAAGAAAATGAGTGAATGAGTGACATTTATCTGCAAGCTGGGAGATAAAGTGGTGAATGGCTTGAATTTTCCCTTGCAAGCTACGTAGTTGCTTGATATTCTCAGGTGGAGGCATTTCTGTGATGGCAGACACTTTAGCAGGGTCTACCTCAATACCTCATCTTGACACGATGAAGCCTAATAGTTTCCCAGATAGCACACCGAAGACACACTTCTTTGGATTCAACTGACTTTGTATTCACGCAGGCATTCAAAGATACGCCACAAAATGATAGGATGATCCTCTCTTGTTTTGGACTTTCCCAGGATGTCGTCTACGTAGTCTTCCATGATGTCATGAATCATATCATGAAATATTACTTGTCATGGCCCCTGATAAGTTGCTCCCACATTCTTAAGGCCAAATGGCATCACCTGATAGTAGAAGGTGCCCCAAGGAGTTGTGAAAGTTGTTTTGTGTTGGTCCTCCTCAGTGATTTTAATCTGATTATAACCCGAAAATCCATCCATGAGTGATAGCATTTCATATCCTGTTGTTGAGTCAACAATCATATCAATGTTGGGTAATGGAAAGTCATCTTTAGGGAAAGCCTTATTGATGTCTCTAAAATCCATACAGATTCGGAGATGACAGGTTTCTTCTGGACAGGAACAATGTTCGATATCCATTCAGAATAGTCAATTGGTCGGATGAATCCTGCTGCAAGCAACCTTTCCAACTCTTCCTTGACCAACAAGGCCACTCTTGGATGCATCTTTCAGAGTTTCTATTTGATAGGCTTGGCGTCTGCGTGCATGACCAGGTTGTGCATGACCAAAGTCGGATCTAGGCCGGGCATGTCTTGGTAAGACCATGCAAACACATCAATGAACTCTCGCAACAACATAGTGAACGTCTTTTGTTCTCTAGCTAAGAGTGATGCCCCCAATTTTACTATCTTGGGATCTTCTTCAGTACCAATGTTGACATCAATGGTTTCTTTGACTAACAATTTTGATAAATCCTCCATATGCGTAGGATCGGGAGGTAGGTTGAGATCTTCATCCAAGGATGTCTCTACGAGATTTTCATCCTTGGCGTGGTCACTTTGTTTGTCCTTTGATTTTCTTATTTGTTTGTCAGCCAGTGCCTCAAAGAGGTTTTCACTGTGTGACTTGGACTTGATTTTTGCCGAGGCTTTTCTTTAGAACTCTTGCCCTCACTTTTCTTTAAATTTTTTGACCATGAAGTTCAGCCTCCTCGCCAAAGTAGGCGTAGGTGTCTAAGTCGATAAAGAAACCCTTCTTGTGATCTCAATGGGAATTGTATCCCTTATGCCCATGAACTCTGCAATAGCCTCATCATTCTCGAATAAATCTAGTGGCACGTGACGTTGTTGGTCCCATTCAACAAGGGAAGGGTACACAAGGTCAAGGGTCGGTTCGGTGAGGGTTATGGTCAGGACAACATTGTTCATGAAAAGGTTCGTGGAGGCCAGATCCTCATATAGGCTACAATGGGAATCCATATCATTGTCTAGGTACTCGGAGCTATCCTCATGCTCAGAACAAGTCACATCTTGATCGTTGGGGTGTGCTCCATAAGGGTGAATCCCAATGCCATATCTTTCTATTTTGAAATGTGGAAGAGGGACTGGTTCTCTTTGTCCTTGTTCATTCCTCCCACATCCTAGGCCTTTGTAGCCCATGGAGTACATCATTCTGCTAGATTTTTCATATTTCGGGGTTTGATAACAAGATGGCTGAGTGTCCTCAGGGACCCAAGTAGTAGGTGGATCAAGTAATTTTTCCTCAGCTAACAAGCCTCCAGGTAGGAATGACCCAATAGTGTGTTCCTCTCTAGGTCTCCTGAAGTGGTAGTTGGGTCGACCTCTAGTCTTGGGTGACAAGGAGAGGTCAGAAACCAAGAGTGCTTGTTGTACATTATACTCCCCATAGCCATATTCCAGAATTTTCATCTCCCATGAATCAAATGGAGATGTGGAAGTGGATGCCCCATGAGTGCAAGACCTAAGAGAATCTGAATCCAGCCGGGATTCCATAGCCTCAGACTGAAAAGGAATGGCCATATCCATGGAGGGACATGCGTATGTACCATTTCGTGCAAAGCTATTGAGAGCTCTACAATGAGAAAAGGGCTCTGAGTCTCCTGGTATTGTTACCGTATGTCCCTCATGCTTCAGCTTGATGCATTGATGAAATGTTGATGGCACGGCCTGCATGGCATGGATCCATGGTCGGCCTAGAAGCATATTATATGGAAGTTCCAAGTCTAGGATGTGAAACTTTGTCTGATGGCAAGTGGGGCCCACCTCCATGGGTAGCGTAATGGTGCCTGCTGACTCTCTTTCCGCGTTGTCGTATGCGGTGATAGTGATGATATGGGACTCAAGATCTGCCTCTGTATGTCCCAATTGTTTGACTAATTTAAGCGTGCAGATGTTCAATCCAGATCCGTTATCCACAAGCACCCGTTTGATTTTCCCTGTGGTGACAACTACCTCAATGTATAAGGGAAGATTATGTTTAGGATTCTCGGTAGGGACCTCCCTATGGTTAAAAGTGAGATGCTCACTTGGTGCAATATTTGCCACCGTGGCTTGAAGGTACGTAGGATCGACTTCTAAAGGCACTCCCGACCCCTGAAGAGTTTGATACAAAATGTCCTTATGCACATTGGATATCTTGAGAAGATCTAAGATCGAGATCTTAGCAGGTGTCCTCTCAAGTTGTTCTAAAAGGTTATATTTACCAGTTTTGCGGGGTCAACAGAGAGGGTTCCAGAATCACGAGGTGGGCATGCCTTGTTACCGCAGTGCAGTCCTTTCCCTTGATCTGGATGGTATTGACACGGTCAGTAGGGGAGTGAATACATCGATAAGTGAATCGTAATGATTGTTATCTCTTTTGGTATACAAGTAATTCATGGCTTTATAGGTTTGGGATGAGTCTCCCGATCCGGCTTTGTCTTTTCGACTTATCATGCTTAGGGAATGGTTCCTTATAAATCCCCATTTTCTCGTTAGGTGTTTGCATTTTCCAGGGTTATCCACCTCTATCTCCCCATTATCAATGAGGTCCTGAATATAGTGGTGAAGCCGCAGACATTTTCTATCTTATGACCTTTAACACGATGCATTTCGTAGTATTCATGCTCCTTATACCATGAAGGTTTAGGAGCGTTGTCATCAAATGGTTGCGTTGTAGGATAGGTCATCATGTGGGCCGCATCCAACTATTTTAGTATGATGGACAACGGTTCATTGAGGGAGGTGAATGTTCGTCACTTTGGTGGTGGTTGAATTGGGCCCTTGGTAGTTTAAAAGGTTGATTGGTTTGGACCGTTTGAACACGTTTGGAATCAGTGATTCCATCTCCCACCATGTTTTTGTTTTTGTTAAAGATCTTCGGCTTTTCAGTGGGTTTGACACTTTGGTTGTCTTTAGATTGGGTTTTGAGGGTGCCTTTGGCAATGAGAGCCTTTTCTATTTGAATCCCTTTCTCGATAACCTCCTCAAAGGTGCGGACACAATGCATTTGGAGGTGGAAAGCTATATTCTAGGGTTGAGGAGATTAGGGATGAAAAATCTTGACCACCACTGCTTCTCGGGAAAGCGCAAGGGAAGCGACTAGCTATCCCTCTCCATCGTTGGAGGAAGCTGGCGAAGGTCTCATTTGGGTGTTGTTTTGCACCGCACAAGTCTGCCATGGTGATGTCACTCTCTATGTTATACGAGAAATGATGCATGAATCTTTCCACCAATTCTGGCCAGGTGAAAATTGATCCTCGTGGTAAGCGCGTAAACCATTCCAATGCTTGACCTCCGAGACTCTTAGGAAAAAGTTTGATGAGGTAATTATCACTATAAGACACCTCTTGACATGCCATGTAGAAATCTTTAACATGATCCCTTGGGTCTCCCTTTCCTTTGTATTTGTCGAACTTTGGCATATCAAATTTCTTTGGAAAGGGTTGAAGGGTCATTGTCTTGTCAAAAGGATAGGGGCATAGTTCTTTGTATTGGTATTTCCTAATACTCCCTATATTGCTTTCTTGTATGCTCATGCAAGTGTTGCTTTCATAGATTGCACTTCTTGTGTGAGCAATTGTTCTCTAGTGGGAGAAGCGGGGACGTGTACATGATGATACCCCGTGTCTTCTTCTCCTTGGTTTTCTCGATGGAGTTCGTGGATCCTAAACTTAGGCCTTGACTTTTGAACGTTCTTGTTTGTGTCTTTCTGTACCTGGAAAGTAAGCAAAGCTAGTTTTCGGCTTAGGTTACTGAGTTGTTGTTGGATTGTGACTTGGTTTGTGTCTTCTTCTTCTAAAGGTTCTTCCTCTTCGTATTGTGGAGGTTCTTCCCTGTCTCATGTTCTATCTTGTTTCTTCATGGCACTTTGATGAGGGGTATTCTATGCCCTACCACTTTATCATTTTTACAGTAAGAAGTGGAAGCATGCCCACCTGTTAAAATATCTTCCATATTGATAAGGGGGCATTCTTCCTTAGTAGTGTCATTTGTAGGTAATATTGGTTCATTCTCGGTGGGAAATTTGGCCCCTAATTCCACATGACCCGTGCTAAAACTCTATCTTTGTTTCTAAGGAGAAACTCATCTAGTAGAGTGGGGTCAAAATCAAAGTCGCGTGTGGTGATTCTAATTCATTTCCACTATGATCGACCATCTCTTCGGTTTCCTTTTCTAGAAAACAATGGCCCTAAGTCGTGTCCAATGAAGGGGTTTGACCCTTGTCTATTAGAGGTCTCCCAAGCGTGTGCTTGTTGTTCCTCATATGTCTGTTTCTTCAACCCTAGACGTGTTTTGGGAGCCATGTTTTTGTGATAGTTTCACTAGGGTGAGTTGTAGATATGTGCAAAGCTTAGTGACTACCCCTAAGTGAAATGCAAAATGAAATTGCTAAGAGTATGAATATGTCAACAATGTGAGAATACCAATATGATAGAGTGATAAATCACCCGTGATACAAGTGTTTGGTATTAAAACTTGATCAAAGGAAGTACTTCCTAGACTACGTTTCAAAAAGTAGTTTACGTCGCAAGATGATCAACAAGATGTTTTCACTTATGCCAAGTTCAAGGAAATGAACAAAACGTAAGTAAATACAAGAAGTCAATGCGATCTCCCAATCAAGATATACGATGAGTGAGCTCAAACTCGATTAAGACCTATATCTCAAAAAGTGCCAATTACAATTCGTGAATGACACAACAATATCACCAAGATATGTTAACCCACTTTGCTAGAAAGTGAAGTATTGATATCGAGGTGTTATTGATATAACACGCACAAATGGTAACACCTAGCACTCTTTGAAATCAAGGTAATAATAGAACCGAACTAAAAATCTCAAAGTATAGCTAGGAATAGTTAAAAATGTGTGCAAGCGTAACCATACAATATAGGTATTTATGTCGAGTTTACAAGAAACAAGACGTAAATATCAAAATTGTAATGATACGAGACAAACAAGCTAACTCCTCTATGGAAGTCCATGCGGTGATGAACCATGCCTAACTACAATGATGATCTTGACGTGGGTATCAAGATCACAATGGCTACCAAATGACGTGAAAATGCCTCCGCTCACTTTAGACGTTTAACTAACCTAGCCACAAACATGGATGGGCGTAAACGGACATAAAAGTGAGAGAAACAGTCGAATGGAAACACAAAGGTAATCACACCTCTTTTGATCAACAAAGTGTCAAAAGAATATGAAGGAAATAAATCAAGAAAAATGATGAAAAATGCTAGCCTCACTTCGGCAGAGTTTCGCCTCGCCCTAAGGCAAGTAAAAACTAGGTGAAAGTAATACGTCACACGTTTCTCAAAAAGAAGGTTCACAACTCAACACTATTTTAAAATGGTCAAAGTGGGCTCCTGGCCAAAGTATATTCTCCTAGGTGGTTCTCTCACCCTAGGTGTTACAAAGTTGCCACGAGCGAGCATGATTTACCCAAAAAGTCACACTGACTAGTTTGGGAGTATCTCGGCTTTACTTTACCCCCTTCAAGAATAGTAGGCAACTAGTGCATCTACGTGTACTATCACTGGGGTCGCCACAATGGACAACCTGTAATGCTATCTCACAAAGGAATCACTAGTCAAGTAGGTAGTGTGGAGCACTTCCCATTTCATCCACAAGGTTCCCTCTTGCGTGGACTACTTTGGGGTTCTGGAACCACCCCCATTGTTGTAGCTTAAGGCGTTATGCCAAAGGGGTTATGTTCCAGTTGAGCGGAGAGGGACGTACCCTTTTTTCGAAACCTGCAATACTAGTGTTTTGAATATGTTGTTCTTTTTATCTTGTTTAATTAGGTGTGGTTTGCTTGAACACCTTTTGGCAACTTGTATAACAACTGTATTAGTAGTTTTTGATTTCGTTTTGATTCCTCCTTTCTTTGACAAGCGTTTTTAGGTCCTGCACTCAAGCGTTAGTAGTTCTCCAAGAAAATCACATTATTTAAAAGAGGATTAAGAGTTGCTTTTGATTCTCAAGATCATCCAAGGATGTAAGAGAAGAGCATACACAACAAATAATCCAACTAAAAAGTAAAGAAAATCTTTTCAATCAATGAACCATACAAAATTCTTGATAAATGTTCATTCCCCTAAACCAAAAGTGAAAGATGAAGTTTCAATTTACCAAATGTTATAAAATGAAGACTAAAGTTGTTTTTGATTCTCAAGATCACCCTAAGGTGCAAGAGAAGAGCATACACAAACTTTATCCCAACTATATAGAAATGGAAAACTTCAAATCAAAGGACTATTGAAAAATGCTTTGTAAAAGGTTCATTCCCTTAAACCAAAAGTGAAAGATGAAGTTTCAATTTACCAAATGTTATAAAATGAAGACTAAAGTTGCTTTTGATTCTCAAGATCACCCTAAGGTGCAAGAGAAGAGCATACACAAACTTTATCCCAACTATATAGAAATGGAAAACTTCAAATCAAAGGACCATTGAAAAATGCTTTGTAAAAGGTTCATTCCCTTAAACCAAAAGTGAAAGATGAAGTTTCTAATTTACCAAATGTTATAAAATGAAGTTGTTTTTGATTCTCAAGATCACCCTAAGGTGCAAGAGAAGAGCATACACAAACTTTATCCCAACTATATAGAAATGGAAAACTTCAAATCAAAGGACTATTGAAAAATGCTTTGTAAAAGGTTCATTCCCTTAAACCAAAAGTGAAAGATGAAGTTTCCAATTTACCAAATGTTATAAAATGAAGACTAAAGTTACTTTTGATTCTCAAGATCACCCTAAGGTGCAAGAGAAGAGCATACACAAACTTTATCCCAACTATATAGAAATGGAAAACTTCAAATCAAAGGACCATTGAAAAATGCTTTGTAAAAGGTTCATTCCCTTAAGCAAAATGAATAATCAAATTTCCAAGTTTAATCCCAATGTTAAAAAGATATAGATCAAAGTTGTTTTGATTCTCAAGATCACCAAAAGGTGCAAGAGAAGAGCATACACATGCTTTGGTCTAAATCGAGGAAGCATGGAAATACAACATTCATCAAAACATTAGACATGTTAGAAAATGACCAGTTTTAAACTAACAGAAAAACCTAATTTTTGTAAGTATAAATCCCAAATTTATGTTTTCATTGCATATTTAACTTCAATACCTTTCCAACAAAAAAATGGAGTCATTTTGAGTTTGGGAGAAAAATTTATGGCCTTCGGAAGATGGGTTACGCATATGCTCTTATGCTCACGGGTATGCACTTGACATGCACTCAAAAAATGTCAAAAAAAACGTCTCTTAATCTGCAAAATGGGCAAATTTTTCCAACCAAGATTCAATTTTGACAACAACCCATCACATCAATATATGAATAGAAGACTCAACGCTATCAAACATTAACATACATGCTCAAGAATTTAAAATTTTCAAGAAATTGACAAAACTAGCATGTAGAATGATGAAAAAGTAAGCTCTAAAAATGAAAACATGATGAAATCTTGAAATTTTCTCACCAAGATTAAATTTTGACAGCAACCCACCACATTAATATGTAAATAGAAGACTCAGCACTATCAAACACTAACCTACATGCTCAAGAATTTAAAATTTTCAAGAAATTGACAAAACTAGCATGTAGAATGTTGAAAAAGTAAGCTCTAAAAATGAAAACATGGAGAAATCTTGAAATTTTCCCATCAATTCCAATTTTGACAGCACTTCACCTCCTTTATACCTACAAGGAAGACTCAACACATGCAAACTCAACAAAACAAGTTAAGAAAAACAAGTTAGATCAACATGTGTAAAAGAGGGTTAGTAACCAAAAATGAAACTTAACTACAAAAACTTGAAATTAAGTGCAAAGGACAATGGAGTAAGTCCCACCAGGTGTGCCAAATGTGTGCAAGTGTTGTTTTTAAACTAATGCTAATGTAAACAAAGACTAACACCTAAATAGTCTTAATTAGCAAGAATTAAACAACATTATAAACACCATCATGATAAGAATTAATCAAGGGTTAGATGCTAACAATTATCAATACAAAACTATGAAATCAACTATGTTAAGCACCTAAATATCCTCTATTCTCTAACAACATATAAATGAAGGAACCTAGGTAGGTTCCATGGCTATCAAAAACAATTGTCCTTAATGTTCCAAGAACCTAGGAATGGGGCTAATCAAAGTTGGGCTACAAGACCCTTTTGACACCTCCCATATATGACCCAAGCACTTTAAGAAAGAGGCTTAACTCTTCAAGATGATGAACTCTCAAGAAAACAAAGGCAAGCTCTTAGTCTCTTTGCTATATGCTTTGCATTTGCTCTCTAAGGAGTTTAGGTGTAAGTAAAAAGGTAGGTGGAGGGCTCTTTATATAGCCCAAAGGATAAAGGATTCAACACATTCTCATGAATGTGGGATAAAGGTAAAACATGATTAGGAATGGATAAGGTTGCTTTATTAAAGGTAACCTTACTTTAGAAGGGTTTAATTTATGCTTAGCAAGTCATGGGAGTTGGGGGTGTTTTAATTAATCAAAGGTGATTAACTAATAGGTAGATGTAAGCTTATAGAAGATAATTAGAGGAATATTAGTACGATTTAGGCTATTATAAGGGGATTAAATCAATTAAATATTGATTTATTGGTTAAATGGAAGGAAAGGATCTAGAGAACATTAGTTTATGGTTTAACCCCAACAAGCTGGTATCGAGATTTGTTTTTAGGTTTTGTGTTATGATAGGATTTAATCTCGAGAGGGTTTTATGATTGAGTGGGAGCTCAGCAACGGTAAAAGAAATAAAATATAGAGTAGAGAAATTTGACGACCGTAATTATCAATTATGGAAGATACAAGTGTAGGATTATATGTATCACAAAGATCTATACTTACCATTGCATGAGAAGGTAAGGCCTGTAAAGATGACTGATGAAGAATGGAATATTCTTGATAGAAAGGATCTGGTATCTATAAGATTGAGCCTGACAACATCTGTAGCTTCTAATATAATGAAGTAACAACCATGGTAGAGTTAATGAAAGCTTCAGCAAACTTATATAAAAATCCTAGTACATCGAATAAAGTTTATTAAATTATTTAATTCAAAAATGCAAGGTGGATATGTGTCTAATCATTTGAATGATTTTCATTCTATTGTAAATCAATTAAAATCAGTTAATATTCCATTTGATGATGAAGTGAAAGAACTTGTATTCTTATGCTCTTTGCCAGATGGGATAATTTGGTAACGGATATTAGTAACACATCATGTGCTTTTAATATTCTAAAGATTGATAATGTGGTTATTATAATCTTGAATGAAGAAATACATAGGAAAATTACAAGAGAATCATCATCTAGGAATGCTTTGAATGTGGAAAGCATGGGGATATATAAAGAGAGATCTAAGAGCAAGAAGAATGGTAGAATGAAGAATGGAAGATCTAAATCCAAGGTCAGAAATATAATCTGTTGGAATTTTGGAAAGAGGGGACATGCAAAGAAGGATTGTTGTCTCAAGGAAAACAAATAGAATTTACTAGACAAAGGTAAATAAAAAGGTAAAGAGGCAAAAATTTTAAGTGATGTAATGCAAGTTGCTCTTATTCTATCCTTAGATAATAAAGTAGAATCAAGGGTTTTAGATTCTGGAGATTCTTTCCATGCTACCCCTAATAAGGGTTATTTTAGGAATTATGTTTAGGGTAATTTTGGACATGTTTATTTAGGAGATGATGAACCATGCATGATTACTAGTAAAGATGATGTACATCTTAAACTGCAAAATGGAAATACATGGATATTGAAATATGTGAGGCATGTGCCAAGCCTCAAAATAAATCTAATTTCTGTAGGGTAATTAGGAGAATCTGGATGCATGGTTACATTCATAGCAGAGTCTTGGAAAGTTTCTAAAGGTTCCCTTATTGTAGCAAGAGGAAAGAAGGTAGGAACATTTTATCTATCTACTTGTGTTATTGATTCCTTTTTGTGTTATCTACTTCAAATTAAGATGCAAGCATGTGGCATTATCAGCTAGGCCATATGAGTGAAAAAGGAATGCAGATCTTAAAGGCTAAGGGTAAGTTATCAAATTTGAAATAAGTAGATCTTAATTTCTATGAGCATTGTATATTTGGAAAGCAGAAGAAAGTGAGATTTCTTAAGGTTGGGGAAAAAAAAGGAGCAAAATTGTAGCTTGTTCATACAGATGTACGGGGACCATCTCAGGTAGCTTCTCTTAGAGGATCCCAATATTATGTGAATTTCATTGATGATGCCACAAGAAAGGTATGGGTTTATTGTATTAAGAGAAAATATGATGTTTTTGAGACTTTTAAAAGATGGAAATCCCTTGTGGAAAATGAAACAAACTTCAAATTAAAGTGTCGTAGATCTAAAAATGGTGGTAAGTATTGTAACAAGGTTTTCAATGATTATTATTCAATGAATGGAATACGCAGAGAGAGAACAGTTCCTATAACTCCACAGGAGAATGGAGTTATAGAAAGAATGAATAGGAAAATCATGGAACGTGCTAGGCGCATGAGATTACATGCTAGTTTTCCTTTGAAGTTTTGGGCGAAGTAGTAGATATAATGATATACTTGATTAACCATGGCCCTTTAAGTGCACAAACATAGACTAGAAATGAGGTAGATCTTCCTTTTCTTAGAGTATTTGTTTCAGAAGCTTTTTTGCATGTTGATAAGGAAAATAGAAATAAATTGGATGAAAAATCCAAGAGATGTACTTTAATTGGTTATGGTTCAGTGATTTCTGATTCTAGTTTTGGGATTTAGAAGATACTAATATTGTTAGGAGTTGTGACATTGATTGGAACGAAAAGAGAATGTACAGGGATCAAGTTTTGGTACCCAAAGATGAACCAATTGAGAAGTTTGTGGATGAAAATGAACTCTTAGATTTAAAATTGACACCAACATGTTTATGTAGTAACTGGTGTCGGTTGACCCCTGACCGACATTTGTCCCCTATACAAGTTTCTGTTACACAAGAGAAGGACTAGCGTCGGTTAGGTGAAGTGGCATTGACATACGATGGCGACGTCGAGTCACTATCGAGATGTAGATACAAATCTACAGGATGAGCAGATTAAGGCTCCAACACCCCAAATCTCAGTGAGAAGGTCTCAAAGGGTAAGTAAACCTCTAGAAAGATTTACTCCTTCATTATCTTATTTATTATTGACTGATAATGGTGAACCAGAGTGTTTTGAAGAAGCAATGTAGTAGGATACCCACGTACAGTGGGAGCATGGCATGGATGAGGAGATGAACTCTTTGGAAAAGAATCAAACATGAGAATTAGTCAAGTTACTAGCTGGTAAGAGTACATTACAGAACAAGTGGATTTACAGGATATGGGAGGAAGAGGGTGGAAATAATAGATACAAAGCAAGGCTTGTGGTAAAAGGATTTGCACAAAAAATGGGTATTGATTTTGGTGAAATATTATCTCCTATTGTTAAAATGAATTCCATCCGTACTATTATAAGTTTATTTGTAGTAGAATATTTGCATTTAGAACATCTTGATGTTAAGACCGATTTCCTTCACGGTGATTTGGACGAGGAGATCTATATGAGTCAGACCGTTTGGTTATGAAATCAAGGGTAAGGAGAAATATGTGTGCAGGTTGAAAAAGATACTATATGGGATCAAGAAAGCTCCAAGTAAATGGTATATGATGTTTGATAGTTTCATACATGATAATGGTTATATCATATGTGAATCTGACCATTGTGTTTATTTCAAGAAGCTTAAGAATGGGAGCTAGATTATTTTGTTACTATATGTGGATGATATGCTTATTACAGGATCTAGTATGCATGAAATTGGTGAGCTTAAAGAAAAGCTAGCTCACACATTTGTCATGAAGGATTTGGGATGAGAAAAGAAAATCCTTGGCATGCAAATTCATAGAGACAAGAAAAATGGGAAATTGTATTTGTCTTAGGAACATTATATCAATAAAGTGTTGGAAAGATTAAAAATTCAGGATGCAAAACCTGTAAGTACACCTATGGCTGGAAAAATTAAATTGAGAAAATATCATTTTCCTACATCACATGAGGAGGTTGGGTACATCGCACAATTTCCATATGCTTCAGCAGTTGGGAGCTTGATGTATGTTATGGTTTGTACTAGACCAAACATTGTACAAGTAGTGGGATTTGTGAGTAGATTATGGCCAATATAGGTAAAGAGAATTGGAAAGTAGTCCAATGGATTATCATGTAGTTGAGAGGGACATCCAGTATACAATTATGCTATGGAGGATTAGACACTATTTTATTAGGCTATGTTGATTCAGATATGGCTGGAGATTTGGATGGTAGGAGAAGCATCATTGGATATGTTTTCACAGTATGTGGGACAACATTTGGCTAGATTTCTAGATTGCATAAGGTTGTGGCCTTGTCTACTACAGAGACCAAGTATGTTACAACTACTAAGGCTAGAAAAGAGATGATTTGGATGAGCAGGTTCATGGAAGAGTTGGGAAAGGGACAAGAGGATTGTAAGTTGTACAGTGACATTCAAAGTACGATTCATCTGGAAAATAAATCAGCATTTCATTCCAAAACAAAACACATTCAGTTGAGGTATCACTTCATATGGTAGGTATTGGAGGATGGGAAACTGAAGTTGGAGAAAATTCATACCAAGGAGAACCTTGCGGATATGCTAACAAAGTCGTTGGAAAATGAGAAGATGGAGACTAACTCCACTTCTATTAGTATTCAAGTTTGAGACTTGAAGAGGGATAAAAATACCAAGGGAAAATGATTCAAGGATGGAGTTGTATGTGCAATGCAGTAATTTATCTCCAAGTGGGAGATTTTTGAGTTGTGGAGCTTAATTTCTTCACAGTAGCATGGTTTACTAGCTTGTTGGATTACATGAATCGGCATTAGTTTTCGACCGTCGTTGGTTACCCAGGGACTGATATCAGTCAGGAAAGGAGGAACCAACATCAGTTAACGATAACTAACATTGGTTAGGGCTAACACGTATCGGTTTCCTATGCATGGAACTTTATATTTAAGTCACGTGAATTAGATCTATATTTAGTTTTAAAGTGAATCTAATGGTTGTAAATGCATAACTAAGGTTCCCTAAGTTTGTATATGTATAAAGGCATGATAATTAGGTTTATATGAGTAGAATTGCATTTGTTTAATGTAAGTTTCCTTGGAGAGAAAGAAAGAGTAGTTGGTGAGGAGAAAGCATTGTACATCCTGTGAGGTATGGAAGATAGTATATCTTCATTGTATTTCCTTTGTAAAGCATTGAATAATAAGATTGGTCATTTCTTGGTGGACGTATCCCACAATGGGTCAGCCATGCTATATCTGGTGTTATCTTTCTCTCTTGTTTATTTTATCTTCTAGTTTAATTCTATGTTTATTGTTTGTACTCTTTATTTGATTATAGATCTGGACAACAATGGTTTGTGGTTTAACCCCAAAAACATGTGAACTCCTCCCCAAAATTCATTTATGATGATTGTAAGAGAATTTCCATTGATTCTCTATATAATTTACATAATCCATCTGAAATTTGCAGGCCCATAAGTTTCCTTTTTAGATCTACAGAGTCTTAGTGAACGAAAAACCTCCAAAGATAGAGCAGAATGTCTTGAAGTAAAACCTGAAATTTTGAGACCAATTTTTTTACAATTTGACATCCATAAGGCCTTCATCTAAAAATAGTAAGAGTGAAAGGATTCACATGTCAAAATATAATAATTTTTCAAAAATAACAAATTTTCACCACCCGTTATACTCCAAACAAGTAAAAACTATTAGAAGGTGAAAATTGTGCATATTTACTAAAATAACTATCATAGATAGGACCCACTAATAATAGAAAGTATTGAAATTGAGATAAAATCACTTGTTTCAACTCAGAATCCACATATCTCACTACTTTTTGACATCATGAAGTTTAAGTATTTAGGTTTGGAGCCCATTTCCACTCTGATCACTGAATACCATGGCGTGGGAGATAGTGAAGCCACACATATGGACCTATAAGACTTGAAAAATAGAATTCTTGGTGGACCTCATGAACCAGTGGAGGAGAAAATATTCTGGAGTAGACTATTCAGGGCAAGAGGTCACCCACCGTATATGAATATAACTAAATTAGTTCTGACATGTGTACAATGATCTTGTTAGGAATTTTAAAGGATGAATAATGTTACAAATTATAAATCCATAATACAAATTGCCAAAGAAAATAGTTTATTAAGTGCAGTAATTAAACAGTATATCAAGATGTTTTATAATACAGATTACAAAATGTAAATACCATGAACAGAAAGAAAATGAACATAGTGATGCAAGATATAAGGGGGGAAACCTTGGAAGGTCAAAAACCCACTAAAATTCACTTATCTTTATTGAGAATAAACTATCACCCAACACTCCCACTATTTCACATATCCACTTGAAGTTAAACCTTCAATAAGGGATTACAAACCACCTAATACATTCTCTTAACATGTGTTTTACTTCATTCGCTTCATGTATCTATGATCATCTCGCACATATATTGTGCATTCATATGTTACACTTGATATTTTTATTTCCATAATGTAACTGATCTCTAATGAAATCACCTTGTTTTATAAAAGGTGGGTGATCTGTTTTGGGTAACTCTTGTGTTTTAAAAAGTGCTGACAAAATTAGTGGATCCACCATGCTTTTATTTTAAATATAAACCATAAGCCAAAAACATATATTCTTTAACAGGTTTCTAAATAAGAAGTTTCCCACTTAATATTATAAACCCAACAAGTACGATGTAGATTCCAGAACAATTCAGGAAAATGACAACTCACTCCTCGTAGTTATAACACCAAACAAAATTTATCAACATCTACAGATTCCACACTAGTAGAAACATGGTCATCATAACTAAGGAATTTTCCTCGCAGGAGTGGGAAAATACTGATTCATATCTACAAAGCGTAGCACTCAGTTTGTGGCTCAAATAAGGAATAAATCCTTCCAGTATTCCCAAGAACTTGTCAAGGAGTGAATTTCTTGAGACTTATTATAATTCCATTATTATTCTAAGAAGGGTAATGGGGAAGAAATAAGGAAATATTTTCAATATTGGATGACTCGGTCTATGGGGATCTTGAAGGAAACCAAGTGGTGGATTGTGGACATATCATTAATGATAATGTCCATGGGAAAATTTTGTAGTTTTATGCCATTAAGTAGTCCACCATGAATTATTACCTAGTAAATTCCCTTGTCTTCACAAGATCATTTAAAGGATTTTCCACATCTCTCCATGTGCCTCAAAAATCACCTACATACGAGAAGTATCCGTAATTGACTCATAAGGAGAGAAATTCCCACTATTCCAGGGAGAATGATGGATTTAACATGTTCATTATCAAGATCTTTGAGGGTAATTCGGAATGGAGGATATCTTCTCAAGTTGTTGCACTGATTGAAAAGTTTGAGAACCACTTTATCTAGTTCACTACCTTCTCCTACATCAGATTCTTAGGCTATGATTTTTCTCCTCAAAGGCTACCTGTACCCAAGTGAAAAATCATAATGTTGAAATTGTGTAGGAAACTGGATCATGTTCATGTCAAGTGTAAGAATAACAAAAAGAAAGGTGTGTCATTTCCCATTTCCTTGGTAATATATTCATTTAATAATGTCATAGATGTGTTTAACATCAAATCATCCTTCTCTCCCCTCAGTCTCTACTCCTACACATTTTAGGTCTGACTTCGATATCAAGAGAAACCAATAGACCTTCACCTTTCTATTTTACACCATATGCCTCAAATTGAAAAATACTAGGCCAATTGCACCAATGATTTAAAGGTATGTAAAATGGACTATATGTGGATGAAAGTAGACCGGATGATGAATATGAAATTTCTTTGGTTCTTCAAGGGATAAAATATGTTGGGTCGACTTATTTGAACCATAGTACCAAGCGGTACAATCTTCACCCCTTCCCTCGACTCTATGGAACACCGGAGAATCGGTTGATATTAAGGAGAATACTGTATTAGTAAAACAAAGATCAAGAGAGTGGTTTAAAATTAAGAGAACTAGTTTCATCGAGTCCGGTGGTCTCCACGAATCTATCTACATGGATATCTCACACTTCTTCTATAAGGGCATCTAAGAAGGCCATGGATTCTACTCACTCGAGAATAATCTTCAAATAAAAATATTATGGAGGAAGAGAACACTGAATATTCCCATCCTAGGAGGTTCTATAAGAAGGCTGAGATCATTAAATATCCCATTGATCCTCTTGAACAAGGTGAAATTGATCCTTCATAGTCTCATGTTCACCAATGACATCCAAGTGTATCTTCCTCAACAATAGAGTCATCCCACCATGAGAAATTTATGATATCCTATTAAGCACCTAAACGCTCGCATACTTGATATTGTGTCTACTCGTGGAAAATTTCCTATGGATTCGGGGAGTTTCTTGGGAATGAGTCAAGGACGGTGCAATAAGATGCAACACCTAATTTTGAGGCTATCTCAAAATTCATGAAAACAAAAATGGAAAGAAAGCATAAGTAACATCTCATTTATTTATTGGGGATTTTAGAACTCAACATGTGGATTTTTCCTAACCAAAATTTTCAAAACCTATGAAAGAAATGACTCAGGATGACTGATTTTATCCACATCCCCTTGGGGTAAGCAAACACACGAAGAAGATACACATTTGTTCAAGGAGTCTATGGATTGGTTGCTTTCTAGGAATTAGGAGTACAAACAATAAATGGAAAAATTAGAGGATCAAGTGAGGACTCTCACTTTTTATGTGTAGTTCTTCTTAGAACCTAATACAATGCCACCTCCTCCTATTGAAGTCATCTCTCCCATCAATATTTTTGACTCTCATATGATCAAGAGAGCACAAGGATACATAATACAAGTGAGATCTAATGATAAGTGGGTTGAAATTATTCTCGAGAAAGGAAATACAATGTTGCTAAAAATTATCTCATTGTTTGAATTTTCCCTCGCCACTAATTCCAAATTAAAAGTGACCAAGGAGGATATTAAGAAAGAAAAATATCACTAGGATAGTGTGTTTCAATTGGTATCTATTGTCTAAAATAACCCCTAGTTATTTTGGAAACTTACGTTCCATTATGGCTCAAATCAAGTTTTTAGCTTGCACGTAATGATGGTTTTCTCCTTGGTGCATTTCCTAGGTTGCAGTTCTTTAGACATGCTCCCACACACTCTCCTTGCTTCTACCCCTTCCTTTGCTTTCTTCCATGCATGCTTCATGCACTCTAATTATTCCTTGCATAGTTTCAAGTATTTCCCCTTTTCCTTTTTAGCATACTCATTGCATATTCTATTCTTCTATTTTATCCATTGTGTACCCTTCTACACACACCCACATGTTTTCCTTATATTCTTGTAATTCCTTGGCATGCCTTCTACACACTTGTATTTTATTTCTTGAATTCCTCGCATCCCCTCATGCATACTATCAATACCTCATGCATTTACCTGTGCACCCCCTTTCATGCATCTTTGCATTACACACTCTACCTTCTCCTCTTGGATTGCTTTGTATGCCATCTTTCCCTAAAATTATGTGCTTCTATTTTGCAGACCTTCAGACCTCTCTTACAGATTTGCATTTCTATGCAAATATGCATTCCATTCCCATTTCTCCCCACGTACCCTCTCAAACGTGTTGGTAGAATTATTTTGCATCCATGCATCCTTTGTGCAAACTTTCTCTTCTTCCCCATTTCTCTCACACATGCACCCAAGGAAATAACCCTTGTGCTTATGTGTCCAACTCTTGGGAGTTAGCGAGATAAATTTAAATTCATGATAATAAATAGATAAATACCAACTATGTGTAGATCTTAGTAGTGAATGGAAGTGCGACATGTGCCAAAGATGGATTACAATAAATCAGTATACTCCCATGACCAATCAGATTGCGCTATGTTTTTGGTGTGTTTCTTTGCATTGAAGAACTTCAAATCGTCATAACTCCTTCCACAAATTTCAAAATCATGCGAGGTTGGTCTCATTAGAAATGTACTAACATGGGCTGCACTTTAGGATATTAAAATCATATTTTGGTGGGATTTGGTAGGTGAAAATGGGAAAACATGATTCAAGTCATTAATGCACACTTCCAATTGACTCAACCACCCGAATTTCATAAGAAAAGTGACTTTGAGAGGTAGATTTGAAAAAGATATAGGCTGATTTATAGGCATTTATTGCATCTTGGTCATGGTTTTTGTGTTGGAATTCGAGTTTTCATATTTTTTCTCTCCCCTTTCTTATATATATTGTAGAATAATTCCCATTTGTAAAAGTTAGACCCTATTAGAATGCAAACACATTATTAAAAGTAAGTGTATTATTTCATTTTGAGTTGGAGGCCTCATATTTGGATCACTGCATATGAATTATTTCCTCCTCCTTTTATTATAATAGACTATGCATTCATTGGAAGAAATAAAATTTGTGTTTTATGGCTATTCTCTTCCCTAATTTGTGTTTATTACATCTTTCTACCTTTATTTTACATTATTATCATGTCGTTCATATTTTACATCTTTTACAGGGTTTTTCTTTTTTGTTGTGCTCCATGGAAATGAGATATTGAATAATATTTTTACTTGTGGTATGCATGTATGCCATTCATTTTCTCATTTCACCTCATTTTCACTCATCTAAGAGTGTGTTTCCCATCTCTATGGTGTTATCACCTTCCCTTAATTTAGGATTTAAATTTTATGCATCTCCTTCTCTCCCTAGTCCCTTGGAATGATAGATTAGAGTTATATATATGAATTTCCATTCTTATGAGTAGTTTAAGAAATATAAATAAGCAAATGAAGCTGACCTTTCAAGTGTAAGTACCACAACTTGGCGACAATCCCATGTTTCCTCAAAGCCCTAGATCTTCCCTGATTTAGGTGTAGGTGAAATTTTGAGCATCAACAATTTTGGAGCACTCAGTGGGAGAAGTTTCATGTAATTTAAAACATATCACTAAGTTCGGTGTGTAACTTAGTGATTTATAGCCTTTGGAGGTTTGTTTCAACACATATGATGCGTCTAACCATCATATCTATTGGTTTCATTAGTTAGAGTTCCATTTTTGATGAGAATAATACAATAAAGGAAACATGAAACAGAAGTAGGTGAACCCTTTGAATATTTACAATTGTCTCCAAGGAGTATAATAAGAAGAGTAGGCGTGCGAGATCTCCATCTCCCAAGTGTAGGGCTATTTCTACTCCTCTATTTGACATACCTTTCATGCGCCCTTCCAAAATATTGAGACCCATCATAATCATGATGAATGAAAGAAATATTCCCTTTGTCACCTTAAATGGTGGTATTCCTTTGGCTCTTAGCTCGTAACATGATACACACGGCATTTGCGCTCAAAAGTGTTCCATTTTTCACTAGTGATAATAATACTACTCCTACTAATCACATTCAAGACATTTCAAATGTCTACTCAATTTATCTATTCATAGTAGATAATGTTACATTTAGGTTGTTAGCTTCTTCACTCAAAGGAAAAGCACTTCAATGGTACAAAAGTTTAAGACATGCCTCTATTCACAATTGGGATGAGCTTAGCACCTGAATTTTATAATTAGTTTGAGGAGAAGATAGAGAATATATCCTTGTTAGAACAACTAAAAACCATCAAGAGATCTCTAAATGAGCTTATGGATGACTTCAATTTAAGATTTCATACAACATGGGACAAAATTCCACTTCTCTTAAGGCCAACTCCACAAGGTGCTTTTCTTTATTTCTTAAGAGCATTACATTATGATATAAGTTATGATTCAATATATGGGTGCTAGAAATTTACTTAATGCCTATCCTATAACTATTAGAGATGAAAATTTTCTAATCCATGATGGAAAGATAGTCCCCTAGATTTTCTATGCCTTTGTTCCCTGAAATTAAATTTTTTTTAAACAAAGTTATATCCTTAGAAAAATAGCAGTAAGCCTTTAGAAATAATTCAATCAAGGATTTAGTAAAAGCTATCAACCCTTTATAAATCTATATTAAAATTAGAATTATGGGTAGAATCAATAAAATGATATATGATAGGTTCATAATCCACCCCTTCCTCTTCAAACAATTTCTCGGACATAGCCTTTTCTGGTCCTCATTCAAACAATGCATTGGTTCCAATAAAGAACAATACGATTCAAGAAACAAGTGGTACTTCCCTTATAACTTGCTACACAGTCAATATAATTACACAAATAATTTGTGTGTGTAAGCCTTCATGATCCATAATGCTTCCAATCATGAGCCTTTTTTGAGTGAACACGAGCCTGAAAATGAAGAATCTCAATACGTAAACCCTAAGAATAATATGATATTCTTTGGGGTTGATGAATTATGTGCAATGAATCAAGTTGTGGAAAATTCCAATATACCATATGCCCAAGTTGTTCATAACACAAGGTCTAAGAAGAGAGTATTGGATACTTCCACGCAACCTTTATCTTTTGTCAGTCAGGCTGAACCACTCCACAAGAAAAAGGATGACACAATTTCAACCAATAGTTTTGGCTTTCATTATAGTGTGTGTAGACACGAAATTGTGTCGTAATCACCTTGGTCCCCTAGTGCAGCCCTATAATCACTTCCTCATCCTCAACACCTTATCACCTACCTCCTACACCCCACACATTTTAATTTAATTACTTTAATTAAATTAATTCCATTTATCTCCATACATATTAATTTAATTATTTTAATTAAGTTAATGACCTTTTACCCACACGCACATTAATTTAATTATTTACATTAAATTAATTCACTACCCTCACACACCTATTTAAAATAATTGCCTTTATTAAATGCACCTCACCTAACCACCCCCATCATTTGACCCATTAACCTAAACCCTAAACCAGTGTCCTAAATAAAACCTAACATTAGACCCATCTCCTCACCTCACATTTAAAAGCCTCCTAAGGTCGGTTTTCACCTCGAGCACAAAGGAGACCCTCATCAAATGGGGGAGAAACTTCTAGGAAATTTTTGAACAACTTTGAGATATCTCACCTAAACCGATGTCGGTTCACCTAAACCAATGTCAGTTCACCTAAACTGAGCGGCTGGTTATACCAAAATGAACCAAAAGGCCTATTTAGACCCATTTATAGCTTTGTAATAATCGTGTTGAAAAACTTCGATCTTGAGTTTGATCTCTTTAGACGTGACAACAAAAGCGAATATTGATTGGTGATCAACAAAGGCAACCAAATACATCGGCTTTGCGGTGAGACTTTCTTCCAAAGCATCCTCCAATGCGTGTAACTTCTTCATTATTCTTGGACACTGTAACTCACGATGAAGAGTAAGTATCCTTCTTCCATCTATTTCATTTTCTTATCATCATCTGTAGTATTTGTGGTAAAGGAACCTAGTCCTTTACCCTCTGTCCATTCCCTCTCTCCAATTATAGCCACCTTCCATACCTAATCATCTTAATACTTACCCCAATTTCCCATTTGACCTCCTCGGTAGTCTCGGACCTTCACAACATATCTACACCCCCTCTGTGATCAATCCCCATCTTCTATCCACTCCATTTTTTCCCCAAAACTCCAAAACCTGAACTGTGTGATTCCACCAACCTCAACTTAACCGTCATCGGTTCTCTCTAACCATCACCGGTTATAGTAAAACCATCATTGATTTTATAAAACTATGGTCGGTCTCTGTGTCACCTGATCTTTGCCAGAATAACAACCTGTTTGTGACCCACATCTAACTTAACCTTATTTTTTTCTGACATATACCTACTTGAACACCTATTTGACCTTCAGATCTGTATCTAACCTAGCCTATTAGCTCATATTCACCTATAACCAACCTACTTGACCTCTGGATCTCCTTCTAGCCTAGCTTGTTAGATTAGATCTAGCCTATTGTGTTTTGTATGAGATGCCTAAATTGTATTAAACTACAGTAGGAAAATATTTACTTTATTTCAGCATTGAATTGTTTTAAATAGTGGATTGACAACCATCTAGGAAGTATTGCACTTCCAGGATCTAGCATATGCTAGGTAGTCCACTGCATATATTGTTTAACTCTCTTTGGTGGTCTTGTTTTGGTTCTTATACAGGTAGTTCCTCCTAGCCAAAAGGAAGGTCTCATAATCACTTTGATTCAAAATTCAGATACACACGCATATGACCTTCAATCATCCCAAAATAGGTATTCCTCTTACCACATTTACCTTATACATTTCGTCAAGTACTTCTCTCGAAAACTAAGAAATCAGGTGAAACATTTTTAGCATGCCGGTGGGACCCATTCGAGGTTTCGTTTCTTCTTTCTTCATTCCTAGGTGAAAAATTGTGTGTGTTTGTTTCCCTCTAGTAGCATTCACATTAAAACTTTCTCCTTGGTAACATTCTCTTCTTTCTACTTGCTCCGAAAGACACATTTATTTTGGTGTATTTAAAAAGAACCTTCTTATTCTTGTTTTCTAAATTTTAGTGAAAAAGCATCCCTCTTCCTGTTCATCTATTTTGTCATCGAATATCATACTTTCAATTTGAGTTTTAAACAAGTGCACTACATTCCGAATTGGCTCATTAGCTCAAATTAATTGAGGGCAACCTATACGCTAGAAGTCATGCCCGGTGATGGATAACAAATGAAGCGTAGAAAGCACATATCTCTTCTTCTCGATTCATATCCAAACTACACAAAGAATCAAATTTACACACATTTCTGAAACATCTTCTTTCCTCGAAAGCTCGATAACGATCGCACTAATATTGAGGATTGTCGGTACTCCCCAACTCGTTGCTTCATTGAGCATCCATCAAAATACGGTCCACCCCCACCATAACATTCTGAAAACTCACCCTTTAGAATTCTTTTTTTCGTAGGAAGCCTTCCTCACCAAGAAATTTTATTGTTCCGTTCATAATAGTCAGTCCACACAAATAGCATAAGTGAACAAACGTAATAGAATAGGCACTCTAGGAGCGTTATTTCTTAGTGTTCGCTTGATTTGCATGCTTTGAGGTGAGAGCTTTCGATCATTATTTTTGTTTCTCCTTACACACTCCCAATCATATTCGGTGTATTCTTACTTCGCCTCGAGTGTTCTGGACCACATCTACATCATCCTCGGACTTCCTGGGTTTGATTCAACACCATATTTTTAAATCACAACCATTTTTCTTATTCTGTTTCAATTTCACAATAACCGCCACGGTTATCTTTAACTTTCACCTAGGTTACATTCCAACCGCATCGATCTGAATTATTTTTGGATACCTATCCATAAGACACATATTTCACTTTCTAAGTCAGAAAACGCTCCTATCACCTTTCATATTATCGTTACTTCAATCACAATCACCTTACGTCTCATCCTATGTGAAAATTATCAGTCTAGGACCATCATTTAATATACTTTGTTGGTTTTTCATAAGAATCGAATGCTAGTTAAACCTAACCGGCATTGGTTTACCCAAAGCCGCATCAGTCACCTGTGCTGTTTTACAGCTCACCAGCCGACCTAATTCACTCACCGTTGACTGTTTTCCTAGTTCTATTGTGTTCCGTGCCATTCAAACATAATACTGATCTTTCTAAATCAGTTCCAACCCACATGTTGTTGACCCGTAGTCGGGGAAAGCACCCTCATATTTCACGCCGATTGACTATCGCTCCAACTTAGCCCTTCACCACATAGTCCTTCACCACCTTCCATCTCATCATCCGTGGATCCCAATAAACCTATCACCATTCCTATAGGCAACACAGAGTTTGCATGGCTTTCGGATCAAAATCCCACTTGCTTTCAACCACTACCTCACCCATACCTCCACTCGAGATGCCTTGGGTCAATTGATCTATGGCATGCCCATATCCTTATCTCCATCCCTAATGATCGCCTCGCCTCGGCTCCACCTCCTACCATGGTGACCTCACCCATTTTATCCCCAGTTGTGTCGCACCTAGGTCCCATGCCGCTTTGACCACCGCATCCACCACCTCTATTACACCCGCAATCTCCACCATACCATCATCCACCACCCAAAATATAGCATCATCCACACTGTTGTATCATATATACCAGTCACAATACTACCACCCTTGGTGTCGGTAACCTCTACCCCATTTCGAAATGTTGTCCTTTCTATTCCCTAATCTCTACCTCCCATCTCTACTAGGGTCACTACGAGTGTCCCACCCTCACATACCTACTACCAGCCACCTCCTATTTCATCGGTCATTCAGTTCGGGTATATACCCTCTATGTTTGTCTCTCAATTCCTCGCCTCCTTATTCGACACCACCATACTTTGTAATGTCATATTATTCATATGTCCAACAACAACCTCATGTCACTCACGGGGTACCCAATCTTCACAACCTAAAAATGACTTTATCAAGTTAATGATGGACAAGATATAGACATTAGAAGCATCTGTTTTCGCTCGCAATTCTCTCACCTATGAAAAAAATTTGTAATGAGCTTATTCACCCATCCATTCCCATTCACCCATATCTTTTACATTGGGAGATGTCTAAGTTTAACCACTTTAACAATAAGGAAGACCATGACATCGTTTGCGATCTTTCAAACATGGGTGTTACTTAATTTCCCATGATGATGCTTTGCTTTTGTGAACCTTTCCATCCTTAATCTTGGTCCATCATTGGACTGGTATAGTGGATTACCTAGACATTCCATTTTCTCATTCAACCAAATATCCCAAGCCTTCTTGGATCATTTTTTTATTAACATCATCAAGAAGGTTACCATGACCGATCTTTATTCTACGCATCAATATGACGATGAATCTATCGCATATTTTTTCACTCATTGGCGTAGCCTAATCAACCAACTCACTTTCCAATTACCACAAACTAAACTCATAGATCTCTTCACATGAGCCTGTGCTAGACATATCTCACCTACCTTACAGGTGTAAACCTTCCAAACATTTGATGAGGCTTTCACCATGGCACGTAAGCTCGAAATTTGTGCCATCGAAGAGAAGAAGATATAATTATGAAACAAGAACTCCTCGTTTAAATCACACGATACTTCCTCTTCCTCGAAACCTCAGATGAGTTATTCCAAAGCAAGGGAACTGCCAACGCAGTGGTACTTAAGGTTGGCCCTGCCCATCCATCCAATCATGCTAAACCTTCATCCAATCATCATCACTAGTCCAAACCTTCCAATTCAAACAAGAAAAAATAAATACACCCCAATTGGGGAACCATATTCATCTATTTTAGAAAATCTTATTAAAGCTAATGCCATCACCCTTCCTCCTATCAAACCACATACTTGGTCTTGACCCCTCTCACCCCATACCAGGTTGGTATAAGGAAAATGACTACTGTAACTATCACCGCGTAAATGGTCATAGTGACAGCAATTGTATCACCTTTAAAAACATTGTTCGGGAATGCTTGAGAGTATCGAGTTAGTCCTAAATAACCCTAATGCACTGCTAATCAAAACCTTCATATATTCAAGAAAAAATTCCCTAACCATTCCCCATCTAATGATCAAACTGGTGATGCCTCACACAACAAAAGTAATACACGTGAGGTACATGTTATCTTTACCAACTTACCACTTGTTTCCCAAATATCTCCTATCCCCTCTATCGAGGAAATCCTATCCCAAAATCCTCTACCCACACAGGAACCTACTTTATCTATTCCTCTACCCATAGAGGAAAGCCCTTCACCTCCCCATACACGTACGAAAGAGTCTCTTGTTAGCACCGATATCATTTCCCCTTTAGCTTCCCTACCCAGTGAGCCTCTACCAATTGTACCTCCTCCACCATCGGAGAGTACCCATCATCTTCTCCACCTATTTAGCATCCAATAGATTTATCGTTACACAGCAGTGACCATTCTCCATCAACTACCCAAGATCCTACAGACCTACTTTCAACTCTCTTACCTACAAATGCCAAAGCCGGTGAATTCCTTATTTCTCATAAACATTTTACAGAATCACCACTGCTCCACATCTACCTCATCTACCATAGTTCCGTTCTCACGTTTGGTCGACCGACTGGACTAAGTTGATAGGTCTTCACTTTGGGGCGTCTCTTACTCCTGGTCTTGACCCAAATGCAATCATCTTCCACTAACACTTCTACCATTTATCTGAAGATGTTTCAACAACCCAAACCACACATGAACATAACTCTCGATACATCTTCTATTACATCATCCTCATCTATACCCGCCCCTCTACTTGCTAGCCAACGTGTTCCAACATCATCTCTTGTATCTAAACCCACTAGTGTTCTAGGGGTCACACCCACATCAAACCTTGCACATCCTCCTGTCAGGATACACTTGACCACATCTTCCCATATACCTATTGAACCAATCCCTCAACCTAAATGAAAAACCCAACCTTCTAATCCACATGCACCGACCTCACCAACTACACCTTTATCACCTTCATCCCTACCATCCATCTTGGGACCTCACCCTCTACCTTAACAAAACCTAATCTCTCCAAGGTTAAACCTAAAATTCCCTTGACCCCTTCACCATAGCTGCAGCTCTACCTAGAGTGAACCTTGCATCCTTCATCGCCATCTATAACTTCTTTTCCTCCTATACCACCATTACCTTATATACCTCCTTCACTACCTATGACATTTTCTTCCACCTCACCTGTACCTCCCTCTCAACCTCGACCAACACCTACCCGCTACATCTCATTTGTCCCCTTGGGTCACTCATCTGCTACCACCATCTACCTTTCCATCTACATCATGTGCTCCCCTACACCTCTACCTAAGAAAAAACACCAAAAATCGAAAAAATGTTAATTTCAAAGAGGTGGTTAAAATTACCCCTCTTTCATTCTTTGCGCACCTACACCAAAGAAAATACAACCCAAATCCAAGACTCGCATCACCTCAACTACCACCACAACTACCCAATCTTCCAACCAAACCTACTTTCACTTCACATTATGATCCACTTTGGTGGGATCTATCATCACCAATCCAGCACTATGATAATTCTTCATCGGGAACTCCTCGTGCTATGATTATTTACTAATGCACAACCTTTAGTTTGGTGGATGTAATCTGGAAACACAACAACAAACATAACACAAGAATACCATAGACTATGATAAAAAGGAATGATGATAAATCTGAAATATCAGAGTAAATTATAATATTAGCATGAAATTGTTACAATCTCACCCATGAGGTACTTCAAGTGTTATTGACTTCACTTTCCTTCCACCAATACTATGGGAGAAACTTCACAATTACACCTCTTAATGGCTTCTTCAACACACCTTTAAACTGATGGCTTCCTTTACACACTTACTCATACAATATTTCTCACTACTTCCTTCTATGCTAAATGAGGGGGGTGGCCTCTTTATTTATAGAACTTTCAAGCTTATCCATCTTATCTATAAGATAGGATAAGAAATCCTCTCTGACGAATCATATTCCATACCTTAATTCTTATCTCGTACATGTAAGCTTATCTTTTAAGATACGATAAACCTTATCATTTCACATGGGTTCCACATTTTTAGAATTTTTACAAATAAAATACACAAAATATTTATGACCTCACTCCTTGTCCTTATTACAATATAATATTTCTAATTCCTAATCATATAGACCCTACTTTCTACTTACCCCAACTTTGACATTTTAACATTACTTGGACCACTTACTTACAACTATTTAATTTTTACCACAACATTCCTATTGTACTTTTGACTATTTCCATACTATACATTATTGGCGGCATCGTACTGGCAGTGCCATTATCTTCTATCGGACGCTACTACTAATTATACTTAACAACATCCTATTCCTAATACATACATTAATGAAATGGAAATTACGGAGGAAAATTTTAGTGTCGAAATCTTCCCCCTTCCCTAGCTTCTACTCCGTCCTTGAGTAGACTATTCGTGCTTGGAAAATCTTCAAATTGTCGTGGTTGACCCATTTCGTAATGGGAGTGCCATCCAATTCCTCCAGTCGGTACATACCATTTTCATGCACAGATGCTATTTTGTAGGGCCCCATCCATTTTGGAAGAAATTTTCTCTGTCTTCTTTTTTGTATCTGGAATCATATACTAGAACCAAGTCATTCACATGAAATGGAGACCACCGGATCTTTTGATCAAAGTATTCCTTCTACTTCATTTTCTTCTTATAGCTTGTATCCTTAGCTATTTCCCTCATTTCCTCTAGCAAATGAAGATGTACCAACCTTTCTTTTACTGAATCACTTTCATCCATCCTTTCATTTTCCATAACTCTGACCATGGGAATATCAAACTCAATAGGAAGAACTGGATCAATGCCATAAGCCAACTGAAATGGGGAGTATCATGTTGCTGACTTTGATGTTGCCCTATATGCCCACAATGTTGCATGAATCCTCTTATCCCATTTATGTACCTGCAAGGCTGCATCTTTTGCTAGAATTTGACACAACACAAAATTTGTTCGTTCCACCTATCCATTTGTGCTTGGCTTGTATGTTGTTGCCTTCCTGTGCTTAATAGAAAACTTATTGACTAGGGCTTCTACCACCTCATTAATGAAGTGGCTTCCTTGATCTGTTATAATTTCTAATGGACAACCAAATCTAGTGACAATGCGTTCATATATGAACCTTGCCACTTCATCCATGGAAGTTGTTTTCAATGGCCTAGCTTCAACCCACTTGGTTAAATAATCTGTGGCAACTACAATATACTTATTTTGGCATGAGGTAGTTGGAAGTGGACCTACAATGTCTATTCCCACTTTTCAAAGGGACCAAGTGGAAGAATATGGTATAATGGAGCTGATGAAGTCTTACGGTTACCATGTGTTTGACAAATATCACATGTCTTACAATAATTATAACAATCTTTAAAAAGAGTGGGCAGTGATAACCTACATCCAAGATCCTTCTTCTGTAAGTTGTCTAGAGAAGTGCCCTCCACATGTACCATTGTGGAATTCTTCTAGCAGTTCCTTTCCTTGATCACGTCCAACTGCCATCTTGTATTGTCCATCAGGTCCTATTCGAAATAATACTCCATGCAGAATAAAATATGGATGACTGGCTTGAGTAATCTTTCTCTTAGTCTTTGCATTGGCACCATCAGGAAACTTGAATTCATTCAGATAATTCTAAATATCTATGTATTCACTAGGATTGTGTCAAGGGATAATAATGTCTTTGCATCGGGAAATCATCATCATCACAAGATGATCTTAAACCATCATAGGCTCGAGAGAGTGCATTTGCATTGACATGCTTCTTTCCTGGCCTATCTATAATATCAAATTCAAATTCTTGTAGCAAAATTATCCATCTTGCTATCCTCCCTGATGGGTTAGGCTTATTGACAATATATTTTAGAGCCTGATGATCTATTACAACTATAAATTTCTGCCCTAGCAAGTAATTTCTAAACTTCTTTACAGCAAAAATGATAGCTAGAGCCTCTTTTTCAGTTACAGTATAATTTACCTCAGCACTGCTCATTTGTCTGCTCCCAAAGTAAATTGGATGTTCATTCCCATTTTCATCCTTTTGGCTCAAAGTACTTCCTAGTGTTGCATCTGAGGCATCAGTGTACACAATGAATGGCTTGCTCCAATCTGGATTCTTTAAAACAGGTGAAGACACCAGGGCTTCCTTCAGTTGTCCAAAAGCTTCATGCGCCTTATTTCCTGGTTCATAAGTAACATCCTTCTTCAAGAATTGGGTTAGTGGCTGTGCAATCTTTGAGAAATTCTTGATGAACCTTCTATAGTAACCCACATGGCCTAAAAATGATCTCAACTTACTTCTATTCATAGGAAATGGTAAATCTTTGATTTTTGAAACTTTATCAGGATCAGTACCAATACCATCTCTAGATACAACATGCCCGAACAAAACACCTTTAGAACATCCAAAGACACACTTTGTAGGGTTTAGTGAGGCTTGTGCTTCATTTAACCTTTGAAATGTTGTCTCCATCTAGTGCAGGTGGTCCATATTGCTCCCATAGATGCAAAAATCATCCAGAAATACTCTGATGAAGTTCCCAATGTAGGGTTCGAACACCCTATTCATCAAACACTGGAATTTTGCTGGAGCATTACACAACCCAAAAGGCATAACTCTATAAGAAAACGTTCCCCAAGGAGTGGTGAATGTGGTCTTCAGCTGATCTTTCTCCGCTATATGGACTTGGTTGTATCCGTTATATCCATCAGTAAAACTATAACACTCCTGGCCAGCTACTTCGTCTAAGATCTGATCTGAGAATGGAAGAGGGTAATGATCCTTCTTTGTTGCCTTATTGAGCTTCCTGTAATCAACACAAATGCGTAGCTTCCCATTATTTTTTATTGAGATCACAATGGGAGAAACCCATTCTGAATTCTCCACAACAAATATGAATCCTGCATCAAGCAACTTATCTATTTCTTCTTTTACAGTCTTGGAAAAATTAGGATTCATTCTATATGGCATTTGCTTTATAGGCTTAGCACCATCTACCAGCTCAATAGAATGTTCTACCCAACTTACTTGACGGAGTTCCTTGTAATCAAAAGTGAATATGTGTATGTACCTTCGAAAGAGCTGGAGGTAGGATTCCTTCTCACTCTCCATCACAACATCACCAATATTTATTTGTTGGAGACGATCATCAACTTCTTCTTCAGATAATTTTATGGGGTCATGAGTTGGTGTGACTGGAAGGATATCCATGACTGAAACATCAACCTCACTTTCTTCATCTTCAGTGTCCACTTCACTGGTACTAGAGTAATCAGAGGATGTCCAATCATCAGTTTCATCACTTGAATCCATAGGTTCTGCCTTATGATGTCGAGGGATCACGTTTATCTTCACCCTCTCTCTACCACGTCCAAGTGTCATGAAACCTTCATTCCAGTAGTTTCTTGCATGAACTCTCCTTAGCCATGGTCTTCCCAAAGAACATTGGGTACAATAATGTACCATTTTTCATCACTGAAATTCTACCACACATACAACACCCATAACAGAGATATTGCCACATTTGAAACTACACCTTCTAGTTTAGTTTTTCCTTATTTAATGACCTTAACATAAGTGTTGAAGGGTGATCAATTTTTAAACCCAACATATTCATTACTGGTACTCGGTCATTACATTAATCGTAGCACCTCCATCAACTAAGACATCATGAATTGAAATACCATTACATAATACCTCGCCTTGTGGAGCATAGGGATCCGCCCGCCTCCAAAACAGGGACCTCAACCTCCTTCCTTCGTCGAGCATTGAGTCCACTTCGCAGCTCCCGCCTCTTCTCAGAAGACATAGCCAAGAGTTGACCATATGTAATATTTGCAGAGTCTTTTGGACAGATCTTCCAAGATGGAGTATGGTCCTTGCCCCTGTGAAATCGAAAATCCTGCACACCCAACTTTCTTCTCCTATGTTTCTTACTAGTTTCTCCTTTCATCTTCTTAGGATCATTTCTATCTTGATTATCTTTTTCTTTCTTTCTTTTTGTTACAAACACATCTACTTCATTATTTATGCTCTTATCTACTACATCAAAAGAATTCACAGTGTTTTCCTTTATCATTATCTCCTTTACTAGATGTAGAAGCTCTATCGGACAATTATACTTATAATGACCCTTTTTATAACAACCATAACATACAACTTCAGAAATATTTCTTTTGGACCTCTATCTCCTCCCTTGAGAACTAAATTCTTTTCCTTGAAGAAGATTAATAGTTAATCGACCCATATTTTTGAGCAGATCTTCATAATCAGTAGATGTACTAGGAGAAAGATTTTTGCTCACCGAGATTGGTTGTGGATTCTCAACCAAAGGTGCTTGGTGTAAGCTCTACTTTAGCAACAATTTCTTTGGGCTCCTCTTCCATTCTTTCTTCTTTCCTTCTTGCAATCCCCTTTGTTTGTTCAATGGTATCTCGGGTGGTCATACTTCACTCGTTGTCTAATCTCTAGCTTCATCCCAAGAATGAAGTGCTTACATAGGAGATTATCCATACCATTCATCAACCCATCCGCTAATCCTTCCTTCTAGATCCGGGCATCGAGCTTCCTCCTTAGCTCTAGAACACGAGCATGATAATCCCTTATCTTCCCCTCTCTCCTTGGGATAGCTTTGTGATATCGATCATGAGATCTGCATATCTCTCGTTGTTCACCAAATTCTTAAAGAAAACTTTCAGTTAATAAATCCCATGAGTTTTTTACATTATCACCTAGTGTTTCAAACCATTTAAGGGCAGAACCATCCAAAAAGGTAGGAAAAAAATTCAGTCCATTTTTCCCTTCTTATAAGGCCATTACAAATACAAGATTGTTTAAACTCTTGAATGAAAGAGGAAGCATCTTCATTAGATTGGGCTGAAAAAATAGGAATCTTTCCCATTTTCAAAAGTAACCACAGTGAAATACCACTCACAAGTACAATCAACAAGACTTATGTGCACAAATAATTGAAATCACTATAATAGAAAATAGAAATGACCACGGTAAACTATGGTAAAACTTAATTTATGTGGTAAAACCGACTTTACTTTTGTGGTAAACACTATTCACAAGTAAAAGTGAAGTTCCCATGTAAATACTATTCACGGTAAAAAGTGACTTTACTTGTGGTAAATACTATTCACACAGCAAAAATGACTTTACCATGGTAACTACTATTCACGGAAAAATGACTTTACCATGGTAACTACTATGCACAGTAAAAACAAGGTTACCCTCCAATTCATTATTTACTAAGTGGGAATATCTCTCCGAAAATCCACTAACGAGGAATGGTCCCAAAGAACGGAACCAAAATGTCATCACCAATCCGAACTATGATAATTCTTCTTGGGAACTCCTCGTGCTATGATTATTTACTAATGCACAACCTTAGTTTGGTGGATGTAATATGGAAACACAACAACAAACATAACACAAGAATACCATAGAATATGATAAAAAGGAATGATGATAAATCTGAAATATCAGAGTAAATTATAATATTAGCATGAAATTGTTACAATCTCACCCATGAGGTACTTCAAGTGTTATTGACTTCACTTTCCTTCTACCAATACTATGGGAGAAACTTCACAATTACACCTCTTAATGGCTTCTTCAACACACCTTTAAAACCGATGGCTTCCTTTACACACTTACTCATACAATATTTCTCACTACGTCCTTCTATGCTGAATGAGGGGGCGGCCTCTTTATTTATAGAACTTCCAGGCTTATCCATCTTATCTGTAAGATAGGATAATAAATCCACTCGATGAATCGTATTCCATACCTTAATTCTTATCTGTACATGTAAGCTTATCTTTTAAGATAAGATAAACCTTATCATTTCACATGGGTTCCACATTTTTATATTTTTACAAATAAAATACACAAAATATTTATGACCTCACTCCTTGTCCTTACTACCAATATAATATTTCTAATTCCTAATCATGTAGACCCTACTTCTCTACTTACCCCAACTTTGACATTTTAACATTACTTGGACCACTTACGACAACTATTTACTTTTACCACAACATTCCTATTGTACTTTTGACTATTTCCGTACTATAAATTATTAGCGTCGTCACAATGATCGACAGCGCCGTTATATTCTATCGATGCTACTACTAATTATACTAATAACAACATCCTATTCCTAATACATACATTAATGAAATAGAAATTACGGAGGAAAATTTTAGTGTCAACGAGATCATATGCTACCATCTTGGCTAACCTCCTGGAAAGCTCTCATATCACCCTCCTCCTCTTAGACCTTACGATCCTCTTAAACCTAAACCGGAAGGGTTTGATGATACAAAAATTTTCACTTACCATCGTGTGCTAGGACATGATGTTGAGAACTGTAAGGCTCTAAAGGTTTCCCTCATTCAATTATGTCCTTCTGACCCCAATTTTGATGACGATGACCTCCTGGATGATGAACCTATTTCAGCCTCGCCACCTTCTTCACATATTCCTCCTACACCTATACCACAACCTCCATCTTCACTACCATGACCTTTCTTTCCATCTGCGAAATTCGAAATCAACATGGTCTACATCCGAGAGATTGGTCAACCTTCTCCTAAATGTCGGTGTTGGACACTCATCGCAGAAGACTCTTATCCACATCTACGTAAATGTCCCTCCTGCCGTTATACCTTCATGATAACCCCACCTCATCCACCTCTCTGCCTCAAATTAATATGGTTCACATCGTTACTCCGAGGTTAGCGAGACAAAGGGAAAGAAAAAATAGCCGATCCATCACCCAACCACGTACCCAACATACCAATTGCACCCATGCCTAAAATCACTATCCGTGGTCCTACATATCCTATTTCCGATGGGGTTACGCACCGCGCGATGCTCAAATAGTTACACCAATCTTCTCTCAAAATGTCCTTGTATGATCTCATCCAAACCTCGGAGTCACATCGTCAAGCCCTCATGGAAGTCCTTTAATCTATTGAAGTTTTACCTGATGACCCCACACCTATAGCATCTATTATCACACCTCATCATGTCACTTCTCTCACCAAATTTCCATCTACCTCATCACCTCCACCTGTTCACCAAGTTGTTATCCTTAGTTTCTAGATGAAAAATTGTCCCCACCAAATCGAAGACCTAGATCCCACACTTTTCATCTCTCCGTCCATATCGATAATATACGCATCCAACATGCTATGATTGATGGGGGCACTAGCATTAACATCATCTCCTCTCATGCATTCAAAAAAATTTGCATACCCAACAACTGCATGCATAAACATCCAGTCATGTTGTGTTCATTCAATGACGCTATCACCTCTACACTCGACACTATCATCCTCCACATTCATGTGGGTCCTCGTACTATTCCTAAGTTGTTCTATGTTTTGGAAGGGGAGTTTCAATACAATTTTTGCTTAGAAGACCTTGGATTCGTGCCATGGGTTGTGTTCCTTCTACTTTGCACCAATGTGTAAAGTTCGAACATGAAGGATGTTCCTATACCATTCCAGTTGACCCATCACCTTTCAAAACCTACAACATGCTTTACCGGCCCAATGATGTCCTTGTACCTGTTAAGGCATCTACCTCCCTGCCTACATCTTCTTCACACATGACCCCATCCACCAGTGTCGTTGTAACCTCACCTTCACCCAAATCTTCTATTCCCACCACTGTTATCACTTCTACCAGTCACACATCAGCTTCCCAACTAACCGACACCTCCACCGATCTAACTTCTAACACTTCCTCCATTCCAGCCACCAATATATCAACCATTGATCCCTTGGAAGGTGTTTTTCAATGCCTCACTATGGGGGAGTATTGCCTGTACAATGTCAATACATTCCTTACCCCACAAGAGTATGGAAACCTTCACCAACATCCTCACTATGATCGCCGCATATGCAAACGTCTCCTTTATGGTCCTCCCCACCTCCATGCCCATCTTACCTATGGGGGACTTGATATTTCAACTTACACACCTGAACCACCATCACAAACCTGACCTTTTTCAGCTGACCTTCAATCACTTACCAACCGCCGCTTCGCTCACACTTTCCTACACCGCTGTACCTGGAAGGGTTTCAGCTTTGGCCTTTATGAGAAAGGTCGTCACACCATTATTTCATGTATGACATGTAAACACAATGATTGTAGTGGAATCGGTTTTACCAAACTACCTGCCAAAAAGCCTCGTATTGAACTCATTGAAGACATTGACCCCTCTCCACCTTCTTCACCTACCCCACCTTCACCACCTTCACCAACGGAGTCGATGGATCCTGAATCTATCCCTCCTACCTTTTTTCATAAATACCATTTCCTTGGGGCCTCTGACCTATCACCATGATGGTGAGGCTCCTTCCTCTCTTCCTTTCTTGTATCCTGACATGATAGGGGACAATACTCCTATTAATGTCGTTCAATGTCAGGATGATGAGTCCATACTCACCTACCTTGAGTCTTTGAAGACTCTTATATTCACCGATCATTACCTTCTGAGATGCAAACAATGTTGAATGAATCGACTATCGAAGTCAACTTCCACACTCAGGATGACCCCCACATTCCCAAGATTGGCCAATCTCTAGATGTTGTTGAACAGAAGCCCTCACTTCTTTTCTAAAAATCAAAGCCATGCTTTCGCTTGGTCTTATGCTTTGACATGCCGGCATTGATCCCACTATCGTGGTCCACAATATTGTAACCATTCCCAATGCCAAACTCAAAACAAAAGTTGAGGAAAATGCACACTCGCATTGCTCTTCTTGTCAAAGAAGAACTTCAACGACTTCTCTCGGTTCCTTCATCTTACCCATTTATTACCCCCAATGGATTTCTAACATTGTCACTTTGTCACTAAGGTGACAGGGGGACTTCTCATTTGCACCGATTTCGTGATCTCAACTTTGCCTCGCCCAAAATATGATTTTCCTCTTCCTGGTATTGACCAGTTGGTTGACCTTACCGCTGGCCATGAGATGCTATCACTTATGGATGGTTTCTTGGGTTATAACCAAATCTTGCTCACTCTAGAGGATCAACACAAAACCACATTCATTACCCCTTAGGGGACCTTCTGCTATTGAGTCATGCCTTTCGGCCTTAAAAACGCTAGTGCCACCTATCAGTGGGCTATGACCTACATTTTCCATGACATTATGCACCGTATATTAGAAGATTATGTAGACGATCTTCTCGCCAAATCCAAACATCGGGCCGAACATCTTACTATCTTGAAAACCATCTTTGATCACCTTATCAAGTATTGTGTTCACCTTCAACCCAAGAAATGTGTCTTTATGGTTCTCTCAGGAAAGCTCCTAGGATTTATCATTTCCTTACGTGGTATAGAGGTTGACCCTGCTAAATTCAAGGCCATTCTCGATATGCCTCCACCCACTAACCTTTGCCAACTTCGTAGTTTGTAGGGCAAGTTGCAATCTATTCGTCGATTTATTTCCCAACTCTGACCATTGTCAACCATTTCATCACCTTCTCAAAAAGGATGTCTCTTTCAAATGGGATGATGACTGCCACAAATATTTTGAGGCCTTAAAACAATACCTTCTCCAACCACCCGTACTTGTTCCACCTAAAGACGATCAACCTTTCTACCTATACATCTCTGCTACCGATCACTCTTTAGGGGCTATGCTCACTCATCGTGATGAACAACATAGGGAGCAGGTGGTTTATTACATAAGCCATACCCTTCTAGACTATGAAACCGATACACTCACCCTGAAAAAATTTTCTTAGCCTTAGTTTTTGTTGCCACCAAACTTCGCCATTACCTACTCAACCACAAAACCTATGTTGTGACCAACACTGACCCCTTACACTTCATGTATGCTAAACCTTACCAAAATCAATGTGTCACACGTTGGCTCATGCTTCTTGCTGACCTAGACCTGAATTCATCCACCAAAAATCTATCAAGGGCTAGGCCATTGCTGACCAGCTCGCTGATGCGCCTCTTTCTGGGAATCAATCTTTGAACTTTGATTTCCCTGATGAATCCATTGCTAACCTCTCTTTGGATGATGACCCTTACCAAATGACCTTATTCTTTGATGGTTCCAAATGTCAGCATGGGGGTGGTGTGGGTATTATCCTCATTCCTCTTGATGGGGAACCCATGCCTTTATCATTTAAACTCGACTTCGAGTGCACTAACAATATTGCCGAATATGAAGCACTCGTATTGGGTCTCATGACTACATATGCCTTAGATGTCAAATCCATTAATATCTTTGGTGACTCTTAGCTGGTAGTAAACCAATTCAATGATGTTTATCAAGTGTTATAATGAAATACTTCAAGAGTAAAAACATTACGTCGGCATCATGTTGACTACCTTTTACCGCTAAAAATTCAAACCGTTCTGCGATCCACAATAAATTCACGGATACTATGGCCTACCTCGCTTCCCAAATACCTACTTCACCTGCTGACACTTCAGACATCTTTGTTACCATAAAATGCATACCGAGACCTTCTTATAAATCTTGTTGTGTTAACCTCATCTAAACTACCTCACTAAACACACAAGACCTTTGGTATAAGTAGCTTGTGGACTACCTTTCCCTTTCTATATTGCCTCTTGATCTCACACGTAATGGAAAACGCACCTTTCTCAAGAAGGCCTCTCATTATGTCATCATGGGTGGCCTTCTCTATAAATGAGGCTTTGACGGTATTCTCTTACGATGCCTCACCAACTCTGAAATCCCCTATACCATTAAAGAAGTTCACGATGGCATCTGTGGAGGTCACTTCAGTGGCCTTGTTGTTACTAAATGCATTCTTCGCCTAGGCTATTACTGGCCAACCCTCAATCATGATTGTTGTGACTATGTTAAGTGTTGTGTAAAATGCCAACAACATGCCAATCTTCATCATACACCTAGTCACGCCTTACAGGTTACTCGTGACCTTTGGCCCTTCTCTTAGTGGGGTTTGGATCTTGTCGGAGAGATCAATCCTCACTCTTCCCTAAGACATCAATGGATCATCACCGCTACCGAATATTACACCAAATGGGTTGAAGCCATACCCCTCATCTCCACTAAAGATGAGAAAATATGTGAGTTCATCAATCATCACATTATTTTTCACTTCGGTGTTCCACATCGCCTTATCACTGATAATGGAAAACAATTCAAAAACAAAACTCTACAGAAACTTTGTGATGCCTTCGACATCCAACTAAGCTTCTCCTCACCATATTATCCACAAACCAATGGCTAGCCGAATCCACCAACAAAACCCTAAACAAAATTCTCATGAAAGTGGTTAATGATACTGGGAAGGATTGGCATATGCACATTCCTTTCGCCCTCTGGGCATACCGTACTAGTATTCGCACCTCCACCATTGCCACTCCTTTTCTCTAGTCTACGGTACCGAGGTTGTTTTACCTCTCAAATTCTAGATCCCATCTCTTCGTATCTCTCTTCAAGATATGCTTACTGATGATGACTTTCACCAAGACCATTTAGCATAACTTGAGTTATAAGACGAATGATGTCTTCATGCTCTCGACCATCTCCAAGTCTACTAAAAATGCATCAAGCGTGCCTATGACAAACATGTCCATGAACATACCTTTAAGGTTGGTGACCTTGTCCTCAAGGAAAATCAACACGTAACCAAAGTAGAAAAAAATCTTGGACCATATATCATGACCCATGATTATGGATCGTGTGCTTATCGCTTGTCTTCACTTGATGGTAAGACCGAACTGAGCCCCTCAATGCCTTGCATCTTTGACCATTCTACTATTGACTTCTAGTCCTACATCAATACTTCTCTATTTCATGTTCATCCCTTGAGCACCATTCACCTTTCTCTTTTCCGCCCCTCCACTTCAATGACTAAACAAGAATCATGTGATTACCTGTCACCCTTTTTCCTTCTCTTAAATATGTGCACCACAACTCTGCACATGGCATGATTCTCATGGATAATTTTCATCTTCTTTTAGATGAGATCCATGGTCGTTCACCCTTTCCTTTTGAACAAGAACCAAATGCTTCATTATAGTCTTGTCCATGACTTAAAATAAAAAAAAAAAACTTTCCAAAAATAAAGGGATCAACTCCTTGAGTCAAACTTCCCATACAAAGATGAATCCCTCAAAAGGACATCTTCCGCTATAAGTAGACTACTCCCTCGAAGGACAGCTATAAAAATCTCACAACTCTACATAGTCTATCCAAAGACTATTTCCTCAAAAATACCTATTCAGAAGCTTCCCACATCGATCAGCTTCACAAAGACCTCAAGGAGACATATATTCATCCCATATAGACTTCCCGCATCGATCAATCTATCTAAAAAGTCAAAAAGAAAAGAAAAAGAAAAGTAAACCTTTTCGTCATGGACTTGCCTATTGTGAGCTTGGATCTCTTGCTAAAGGCAGGTTGCACCTTATCATATGACTTAATTACCTTCACCTCCTTACCCATTGTCTTTTCACTTCATACCTCAAGGGACCTGCTGAACCTACGACATTTGGTGATCATGTGACTAGTCTTCACCTTTCGAATAATCACTCATGCAATGTCTTTAGGGTCTTACGTTCACTAGCCTATCTATAAATATGGTTTGTGTTTTGATCCTTGCCAATCCCGTGGCTCTCTTGCCTCCTCTTCACTTTTCACTTCTTCATTACCTTTTGATTATCCTATAGGACTGGAGCCTCGACACCTATCTTTTGGGATTTTCTTCTCCCACCTCAATCAACCTAAAATCACCTTTTCTTATCTACCTATTCTCAATCCAAACATCAATGACCTCAACCTAATTATACCTATGACCTGGAATCAACACTACCTATCGACCTAAAATCACCTTTACCTATCTACCTATACTCTACCCAAACTTAATTGACCTTGACCTAATCATCCCTATGACCTGGACTCAACCCTACCTATCAACCTACCTACCTCCTTCTATCTTTTCATATTCTTCCCTAGCTTATGGGAGAACTACATCGGTCTGAGGTCCCTTTTCCGGGACTATGTAGGCAACACTTCTAGGGCATGGGGCCCTAGAAGGTTAGCTCGGCCACTCTTTACCCTAACCATTTTCCCCACCTTTACCTGATTTCCTATTCATATCAAAACCCTAGAAATCTATCCCATATCCACATCATTTGACCTACATACACTCCTCATGTTTCACATACTCTTTTACCACTACCATTATTTCCCATATTCATCTATAACCCATATTTAAACATTGTACACCATTACATTCATTTGCATTAACATGTATTACCAAAATACCAACTTGACTCATTCCATGCCTAAACCAACCTGACTCGATCCATGCCTAAACTGACCTGACTCCATCCATGCCTAAACCGACCTGACTCGATCCATGCCTAAACTCACCTGACTCATTCCATGCCTAAACCAACCTGAATCGATCGATTGATGCCTAACCCGACCTAACTCGATCCATACCTAAACCGACTTGAATCGATCCATACCTACACTGACCTAACTCGATCCATACCTAAATGACCTAACTTAATCCATGTCTAAAATTAACCTGACTCGATCCATGCCTAAACCGACCTGACTCGATCCATGCCTAAACCGACTGACTCCATCATGCCTAACTCACCTAATCCATTCATATCATAACAAAAGTAAAATAAAATACACATCACAACACATAATCATCTGAACCTCATACATCTCATCATATAAATACTTATGTATCACAATAATGTACACTCATCTCAAAAATACATGTGTCTCTCATACATCACCTTGCTCATGGGATCACTATCCAATACAAAAATATCTTGGCTCAAATGCCGTATCATGTACACAAAACAATAATAATAAATACAAAATATTTTGGCACACAGTTGGTCTCATATATAATCCATACAAAAATGACTCGACACGTAGGCTAGTCCATAGCAAGTCAATCATCTCCCCATCTGATGTTGGGAATGCTCCCTATGACTTTGTCTCTCTCGATCCCTCTACGAAACACTTTCTCGGTGCCTGGCACCTACCACACCTCCTTGTTGATGGCCCCTCACTGGGGCTGGCCCTCGCACACACTAGTGGCCTCACCACGACCCTATCTCTGGGCTCTTGGCCCCTGTACTCTCCACACTGTGAGTGCGGGATCTAGTCCTCTCACTGGAGGCCTGTTGTGCTTTGTACTTGGCATAGGAGGGCACATCTAGCCCAGAAACTAACAAATGATCCTGATAATATCGTGCCTCTACTAAGGCATCCCTGAATCTGACCATGGTCACTGTCTATGGGGGTGTCATGGGTCTCCCTACCTGTGTGGATGCCTGTACCACGGGACCTTGTCCTAGAATCTACCTTGTGCCCTGTGTTGGTACCATGGCCTGACTCGGCCCAGGAGTTGTTGTGTGCTGCCAATCACAGGCCCTCTGAGAACAGTAATCTATGCCTGTTGCTCGATGCACCGGCTCTGCTGCACTCTGTAACCTCTCCCTGCACTATGGCCAATTGGCCTGTAAGTCCTATACCTGTGCCTGTAGGGTGCCTACCTCCTCTCCATCTCCATCTCCCCCTCCTACCTCCTCTCCTCTCCATCTCCATCTCCCCTTCCTCCGCCTATGCAGGTACATGTCCCTGCCCTGCTTGAGCCTGCAATGTCATTATTTGGGCCTGTAATGTGGCAACCTATGCCTCTGTACCTGTCAGCTGCCCCTACATAATCCCAAGTTATGTCACCAAGGTAGCCACCTACCCCTATAGGGTGTCCCTCTACACTGTGATGGTGGCTAAGTCTGGCTGCCCTGGCCTTGGTGGTATGGCTCTCAGCTATGTTGCCCACCACTACTTATATCTGTCTGCCACTCCAGCATCATCAATCTGTGAATCCACTGGCTGCTCCTCCTATCCAGTCGGCACGATGGGTCGCGGTGGAGACATAGGTCTCTCCACGTCATCTCTCTATGTACTGCGGGAATGGAGGTGGTACATCCTGAGACTAACCCGAACTGGCGCCTAACCCACTCTATGGGTATCCACTCATACTCTCCTGCTCTCCTCCCCTCGGATCCTAGATAAAACTGACCTATCTGACCTTTGAAAAACTATTTATGACCTTTACCCATTACCCACCTTGTGACACCATTACCCGTGTTGTTTGACCTCGTGCCCTTACCTTGCCTATTGTCGTGATGTCTATCCTGACCCGACCTTGGTGTACCAGCACATACCTAAATGTGCCTACACCTGACCCATGTTGTGTTTCCTAACCCTATCCTATACCTGGATATCAGAATCACTTCAACCTTGTTTGGATAAAACTATCGACCTTAGATGATGTAGAGTTTGTAAGCTCTTCAACCTAGTACCGTGTCACAGTTTATATGTGTGCGTGTGTTCAACTGCCCTACCTTTGACCTTGGCCCATTTACCTATATGCCCGATTTTCCCTTTACCCCATTCCTCATTTCTCATCATTCTGCTTTGCATCCACTTTTATCAAACCACTCACCGATGTGCTCTGCCACCTCATCAGTTCCTAGTTTGAGGGGGATCACCCTCATTCCCACTTGGGGAAACCACACTCTATTCTTGTTCACATCGCTTACCAATACAAGCTACGTAACAAAAAGGGGCAAAAATGTAGACACCAAAATTGTGTCGTAATTACCTTGGTCCCCTACACAGCCCTATAATCACTTCCTCATCCTCAACACCTTATCACCTACCTCCTACACCCCACACATTTTAATTTAATTACTTTAATTAAATTAATGCCATTTATCTCCATACATATTAATTTAATTATTTTAATTAAGTTAAAGACCTTTTACCCACACACACATTAATTTAATTATTTACATTAAATTAATTCACTACCCTCACACACCTATTTAATATAATTTCCTTTATTAAATGCACCTCACCTAACCACCCCCATCATTTGACCCATTAACCTAAACCCTAAACCAATGTCCTAAATAAAACCTAACATTAGACCCATCCCCTCACCTCACATTTAAAAGCCTCCTAAGGTCGGTTTTCACCCCGAGCACAAAGGAGACCCTCATCAAATGGCGAGCAACTTCCCAGGTAATTTTTGAACAACCCGAGATATCTCACCTAAACCGATGTCAGTTCACCCTAAACCGATGCCGGTTATACCGGAATGGACCAAAAGGCCTATTTAGACCCATCTACAACTTTGTAATACGTGTTGAAAAACTTCTAATCTCGAGTTTGATCTCTTTTAGAGATGATGACAAACAGAATGAAGATTGATTGGTGATCAACAAAGGCAACCAAATACACTAAGGCAACAAAGTGAGACTTTCTTCCCAAAGATCCTCCAATGCAACAACTTCTTCATTATTTTTGGACCTATACCTCACAAGAAGAGTAAGTATCCTCCTTCCATCTATTTCATTTTCTTATTGTCATCATAGTATTTGTGGTAAAGGAACCTAGTCCTTTACCCTCTGTCCATTCCCTCTCTCTAGTTGCAGCCACCTTCCATACCTAATCATCTTAATACTTGGCCCAATTTCCTATTTGACCTCCTCAGTAGTCTCAGACCTTCACAACATATCTACACCCCCTCTGTGATCAATCCCCATCTTCTATCCAAAAACCCGGACTGTGTGATTCCACTGACCCTCGACTTAACCATCATTTTAGTTCTCTCTAACGATCACTGGGATTACTACAATAAAACCATCATCGGTTTTATAAAACTATGTGGTCGGTCTCTATGTGTCTGATCTCCGAATAATAACTTGTTTGTGACCCACATCTAACTTAACTTTTTTTTTCTGACATATACCTACTTGAACACCTATTTGACCTTTAGATTTATATCTAACCTAGCCTGTTAGCTCATATTCACCTATAACCAACCTACTTGACCTCTGGATCTCCTTCTAGCCTAGCCTATTAGATTAGATCTAGCCTATTGCGTTTTTTATGAGATGCCTAAATCATATTAAACTACAGTAGGACAATATTTACTTTATTTCAGCATTGAATTGTTTTAAATAGTGGATTGACAGCCATCTAGGAAGTATCGCACTTCCAGGATCTAGCATATGCTAGGCAGTCCACTACATATATTGTTTAACTCTCTTTGGTGGTCTTGTTTTGGTTCTTATATAGGTAGTTCCTCCTAGCCAAAAGGAAGGTCTCACAATCACTTTGATTCAGAATTCAGATACGCGCGCATATAACCTTCAACCATCCCAAAATAGGTATTCCTCTTACCACCTTTACCTTATCTATTTTGTCAAGTACTTCTCAGAAAACTAAGAAATCAGGTGAAACAATGTGCACAAGTCCAGTTCTATATTTCCTTCTAGTGTGCACAAGTCTCTTTGTATGAAGATGCATGTGAGGTTCCATGTAGTCCTTTTGTTACAAATGAATCTTTTGTGTAACCCAAAGTACTTTCCTCAACACCATAGAAATCAAGAAAAGACAATTTTCCACCTCAAATGCACAAGTCCATGGGCCCCCCTTTAAAATTTTGGATCAGATGAAGAATAAAAATGTAAATGTCATAATGTGGGATGTTTTTACTATTCCATTACAACTTGACCTCTTGCATGAAGCTCTTGTGCAAATATCTCAAGCTAATCAAGTTATTAAAAAAACTCAGGATATTGTTAATCTATGTTAAGTAGAGGAGAAACAAGTAAGAAAATTTGTGAAAACACCTCCCTTTTATATGTACTTGATAATAGGAAAACACCTCATTCATAATTTCATGATTGACTCAGGCGCCAGTACTTCTATCATGCCTAAGAAAATTGTTGATATTCTAGGTCTTAAGTATAGCCCTATTTATAAAGGTGTCTTACAACTAGATGGCTCAGTTGTTAGCATCCTAGGATTCATCAAGGTTCTTGAATTAAAGCTTCATGCTTGTCCAAGTATAACTATAACTCAAGAAGTTTCACTCATCGACTTGCATCCTTTATTTTCCATTTTCATATCAAGGGATTTCACTTCCAAAGTGGGTGGATACTTGTCTTTAGATTGGTATCATATTCTCCTAAGAACAAGATATGGTACCAGGGTTACTCTATAGTCTGATCCTATATTTTCCTACTATGTTGAGTCTTATGACCCCACTCCTCTCCAATCAAACTGTTTTATTCATGAATACCCAAAGCAAGAGTCAATATCATAAGAGAAACTTATTCATCTTTTCATACCTACTCTTTTATTAGATGAATGGGTTAAAGAACATTATGAATTTTATCCTATGATATAGCTGTGGAAAATGTACTTGAAACCTAATGCATTCTTGAAGAAGAAGCCATTCTACCTACCCCAATCAAACAAGAAGAAGATGATACTTCTAGACTATGGAATATGTTATTTGATGGTTCTAGAAGTAGAAATGCATGCATGCAAATGTGTTGTTCTAATTTCTCATATAGATCAGAAGTTCTTCTTTGCACGTAGGTTATAGTTTTCATGTTACAACAATATAGTAGAGTATGAAGCATTAGTGCATGGTATTATTATTGCTGAAAGGAGACAAATTAGAGCCTTGAAAATCTTTGTGGACACCTAACTAGTTATCCACCAAGTGAAAAAAAGTGCACGGAAAAGAATAATTTGTTGAAATCTTATAAATATAGAGTTTGGGACCTCTTAGAGAGATTTGATACCCTCAATCTGCAAGTGGTGCCAAGGAAATTAAACAAAGAAGCAGAATAGATGAAATCCCTTGGATCGCAATTCTCACCAACTAAGGATCTTGTCCAAGGAAATATGCAAAACATCAAGTTGGCGATCATGGCATCAGTTCAGATAACGAAATCAGTGACAAGTATTTGATAAGGATGCACATATTTTGCAGTTCATTCAGAACGAGGCTAAGTTTTCCTCAAAAATGAAATATGATTTGCATAAAAACTATAGTGATCAAATTATTCAGTTAAAGACAAACGAATTACCAATTGGATTGGTCACCTTAGAGCATATTTTTAGTCCTAATGATGAGTTTAGAGGAGAAGAAAATAACATGACCATGCAAAGCAAAAATATCAACTAGTTTTTATGTGCACATGACAAATAATTACTGCTTGGAAATGTATGTGCAGAATATGAAAAATGACCCTTTATCTGATTATGTAAAAAGTATAGTGATATCCTCTCATGGGATTATGAGGACCTAAAAGGATTTTATTCAAGTGTTTTTCAACACTCCATTAAACTTGACCCTGATGTCAATCCCATCATACAAAAGTAAATGCCTATCAATCCTAAGATATATCCCCTCGTGAGGAAGGAGTTATCCAAACCGATTACGGAAAAGATAATTTTCCCTATAAAGTAATCTAATTGGGTGGAAAATCTTGTTCCAGTGAGGAATAATAATGGTGAAATCATATTTTGTGTTGAGTTCAGATATTTACACAAATCTTAATTAAAGCATCATTATCCTTTTCCTTATATGGAGAAAAGTTTGTAGATTATGGTAGGAACGCAAAGGTTCTCCATGCTTGATGGCTACTCAGGTTTCAATGAGATCATGGTCAAGGAAAATATTGATTCAAAATTGCATTTACAATCAAATGGGTAACATATGCATATCATAAAATTTTGTCCACTTTTTCAAATGTAGGTGTGACGTTTCAAAGAGAAATGGGCATTACCTTTAAAGGATACAACAATGAGTTCATCCTATTTTACTTGGATGACATAATTTTTTTCTCAAAGAAAATCATGGATCATATAATTCATCTTGAGAAAGTATTTTTTAGATGTAGAGAGTTTTGGGTGTCTCTTAAGCCCAAGAAATTTAACTTTTCTATTGTGCAAGGAAAAATTTGGGACATGTTTCAAAGGATGTCATTTCCATTGATCTTGAAAGAATCTCAACCATCCTCTCCCTCTCTTGTCCAACTCACAAGAAGGACTTACAGTCATTCCTTGGAAATATACGTTTTGTTATGAGATTCTTTCCTAACTTTACTGGATTGGTTAGGCCTATCACTCTTAAGCTCAAAAAATATTTAGTCTTTTAGTGGAAAGAAGAAGGAAAGGAAAGATTCAAAAAGATCAATTAAGAAATTACTTGGGCCCCAACACTTATCAATCCAGATTATTCTAAGGATTTTGTCCTTTATGCATATGGAGATGATACTAATATTGCTTCTATTTTGACACAACAAAATGACCAAGGACTATAGCATCAAGTGGATTTATTCAATCAAATAATGAAGGATTATGAATTGAAATACAATCACATATAAAATAAGGTATTAACCATCATGTGCACATTAAATAAGTTCAAAAGTATGCTCACCAACAAATCATGTCAAATTTCTAGTTTCACACTCTAGTGTGAGATAATTTATCATGGGAGAAGAAATCGGTGAGAAAAGATCTAGATGGGTGACAAAAATAATAGAATATAATGTGACTATCAAAGCCACAAAGATGGTAAGAGGAAGAGAAATTTGTGATAATATTTCTTTGGACTCTCAGAATGATCAAGAAACTTCTTTGTTTATCAATGAATAACTTCCACATGCTAAACCCCAACAAGATCAAGATATACCTAACGGGCATGGATGGATTGATATCATGTCAGCATTCTTATCTTTTGGTGCATACCCTCATGGTCTAAATAAAGTCAAAGAGAAGACATATGAGGTTGTATTCCATTCCATATGCACTAATTGATGGCATTATCTTCAAGAAAAACATTGATGACATGTCTCTTGGATGCATTGAAGGTGTGCAGGTAAAAAAAGTGTTAGAAGAGTTTCATGATGGTATCTATGGTGGACACTTCTCTGCCAAATATACAACATTAAAATCATAAAGGAAAGATACTTTTGTCCTATGTTATTTTTGACGAGCACTAGTGGGTTAGAAGATGTAAATAATGCACTTCTTCACAGGGAAAAAGAAGTTAGCTACACTTCCCCTCCATCCAATCCATATGAATATATTGTTTGCGTAATGGGGTATTGACTTCATTGGAATGATTAATCCTCATTCAAGTGCTAGTCATAAGTGGGCCCTGACATCAATGGATTACTTCACCAGATGGATAGAAGTTGTTGTGCTAAATGAAGCAAAAAAATCATTCATCCTTGACTTCCTTGAAGGTATTGTGACCAGGTTTGGCATCCCTCAAACCATCAATTCAAATAATGCAAAGGTCTTCCTTAGTACTATAATTTCTAATTGGGCTCTTGAACTTGGAATATATTTGAAGACTTCCTGCAATGACTACCCTCAAGGTAATGGATTGGTAGAGTCTGATAATAAGAACCTAATTAGAATCATGAAAATAACAATGGATATCAAGTAGAGGGAGTGGCACATAAAGCTCTCGTGCATGCTTTGGGATGATAGAATACCAGAAAATAAGAAAATTGGCACTTCTCCTTACAAACTCATTTATGGTATAGAATATAGGCTTCCCTTATCACTTGAACTTCCTTCACTAGAGATGGTATAACAGTTAGAATTTGAGGGTGTGGATTACAGAGAAGTCAAAATGGAATAATTGGTTGAACTTGAAGAACTGAGGAATTCCTCCATGATCAGATTGGAACAACATCAAAGATAAACCAAATAGTGGTTTAACATAAAATCTAGATCTTAGGTTTTCAAAGTGGGTTATTTGGTCTTGAAATGGGATGATGAAAGAGCTAAACCAAGGCACCACTCAAAGTTTTATGCACTTTGGAGTGGTCCATATATCATCAGTGTTTATAAGGAGGCTAACTCATTTGAGTTGTCTCATCTTGATGGAGATGCACTATCAATCCTAGTTAATGGGATTTATCTCAAGAACTTCCATTAATTTATTTTACATCATGCACATATTAGAGTAGTTTTAATTACTTAAAGTATGCTTTGATAGCATTGTTTTATTGGTAGTCTAGGTTTCCTTTCTTTCGCATGCTTTTACACATGCTCTTTTGTTGCTTCCATATGGTAGTTCCTATGCTCATAAGTCATAAAGGTTTCAGTGGTGTGAGTTAGGTTTAAATTTTTGGCACAATTTCATCCAACATTTATTGGGCACGTTCCTAAAAATAAGGTGGAAAGTTTTTAGCAAGATAGTTTTCCACTCTTATTAAATTTCAAATCAGAATATATTTCATAATTGGGAATAACCAGTTCAATGTAGAGTCTAGAAAATGCTTTGATGAGATTCAGGGGTGAATTTTCACATTACTTATTAGTTCTCATGTTTATAGGCCAACTCCATGCCCAATGGATTCTTCAAGGAAGTTGGTACTCATAACTAGTAGGAAGATGCCCCTGAAATTTTCCAAAATGTTGTCCAAAAATAATCCCTTGGTCATTTTTGCAACTTGCAATTCCATTCTAGCACTAACATCAAGTTTTTATCTTACGCACACTGATGGTTTTTTCCTTGGTGCATTTCCTTGGTTGTAGTTCTTTGTGTGCTCCTGCACTCTATCCTTTCTTCTCCCACTTCCTTTTCTTTCTTTTACGCATGTTTTGTGTGCTCACATTATTCCTTACATAGCTGCAAGTATTTCCCCTTTTCCTTTCATGTACATTCTAAAAGATTTTGTGAGAATCGTATCAAAAACTATGCACCATGATGAAGTTTCACTCCAATGGAATCATAATGGCTCCAGCGTAATCGCAAGGAAGAATCGATCAATCAAAGGAAGAAGTTACATAATAGAACAAAGCTTGCACATGTAGAGAAAGACATCGGAGTGTCTTGGCATACTCATAAATCAGGAATGAAAGGGTACATATAGGGTGTTGAGTAACCCTAGTGCATGACACACAAGAAAACCCTAAACCTAACCTAAACCTAACCCATGTGAGATGACCATCCATATGTGAGTGGAGGACACATAGGATCCCACAAACCAACACATTCCTTGTGCATTCATTTCTTCTATTATGGCCATTGTGCACCCTTATACACACACCCATGGGTTTTCCTTGTATTCTTGTAAGTCCTCGACATGACTTCTACACACTTAAATTTTATTTCTTGATTTCTACGTAGTAGTTTTCTCTCTCGGGAATTTCCCTATGCATCCCCTTTTGCAAATCCTTGAGTTGCACACTCTCCCTTTTTCTCTTGGCATGCTTCATGCGCTATCTTTCCTTGAACTTCTACACTTCCCTTTGGTATACCTTCAGAACTCTCTTGCACATTTACATATATATGCAAATATGCATTCCTTTCCCCTTTCTCCCTATGCCCCCTCTCGTATGCGATGATAGGATTATTTTACATCCTTACATCATTTATAGAAACTCACTCTTCTTCCCCATTACTCCCGCGTATGCAATAAGGTTGTAATACTTGCACACAAATCCTTGCATGCCACATTTCCAACTTAGGGGACTTAATAGATAAAGTGCAATTCACGAAGAAAAAATAAAAATATGATCTTTGTACAAGTCATTTGCACATATGGAAGTAGGACATATGGAAAATATGGCTTGTAGTCAATCAACATAATCCCATGACCAATCAGATCATGCCACATGTTTGGCATGTTTATTTGAAAAACATAACTTCAAATCATCATAAATCCTTCCACAAAGCTTGAAATCATACGTGGTTGGTCTCATTTGAAATATAGTGACATGAGCTAGACTCTAGGATATTTAAAATCAAATTTTGGTAGAATTTGGTAGGTGAAAATTAGAAAACCTGATTTAAGTCATTAATAAAGAGTTCTAGTCAACTCAACCACCTGGATTTCATGGGATTTCACCTCATTTCTTCTTCCACAAGAAAAATAACGTAGAGATGCGGATTTGATGGAGTTATAGGCTGATTTGCACACATTTATTGCATCTTGTTGGTGGTTATGAGTTGGAATCTTTATTTCCCTCTCTTTTACCTCTTTTCCTCTCCCCTTTCTTCTATAAATTGTAGAATACTACCCATTTTTAAAGGTTGGACCCTCTTGGAATGCAAGGGCATTATTCAGAGTAAGTGTATTCTTGCATTTTGAGTTGCAAGCCTCAGATCTAGGTCATTGCATGTGGATTCATTTCTCCTCCCTTCATTTTAATCGACTTGTGCATTCATTAGAAGCAATAAAGTTGTGTTTTGTTTCTATTCTCTTCCCTAACATGTGTTTATTGCATCTTCTTTCCTTTCTTTTATAGGTTTAGCATGTTCTACATATTTTACATCTCTTACAGGGTTTCTCTTCTTTTGTGCTCCATGGAAATGGGAGCATGAATGTTTTTTTAGACTATGACACGCATGTCTTCCTTTATTTTTCTCATTTTCCTCATTTTCACTCATTTAAGTGTATTCTTCCCCTTCATTATGGTGTGTTTTCATGTGTTTTTTCAAGGTCAAAATTCAAGTTGAAAACATGACAACTTTACCCAAGTGTCAAGTTTTTTCTCAAATCCCCTCCGAGTCATCCTTTGGATCATCATGCCTTCTATGTCATGATCCCTCCATCCTTAAAAATATTAATAATGTGATGAACATCCCTCCCAAGCATCTTAAATTTGTTCAAGAATTCACTTAGTCCATTCATTGGAATGTTGTGAAAAGAAGAACTCTGTACTAATCCTATAAAGTCTATTTTCTAGCCTATCTGGGACATGTGTGTATCCTCTGAGGTAGATCATGAAGCATGAAGTCATTTGGATATGTCATTGAAGAGCTTGAAATGTAATGGAGTGGGTTTAGGAATATTGAAGAAATTTTCATAGATTTTGGAGCAAGAATAGTGAAAGTGGGTTTTGGAGGCTTAAGGAGCTTGCTGTGAAAAAAGATACCTAAAATTTAATAGAAGATTATGGGAGCTTTGGGATGATTCAAGAGGAAAAAATATATCATTTTAAATCTTATATAATCCTATACATGATGGAGTTTTCACATTCTTCACAAGAATCAAGCATTTCTTTGTGTAGACCAATCTCAGTAGACTCACCTTGCGGCCCGAATGAAAAAGTAGCATTTTTAGAGGAGGAAGAATCAATACTCAAAATCCATCCCATTGATATTAAAATGGTCTTGGGAGTCAAATTGATATAATTATTTTTCAAAAATGGTTCCTAGAACTTCAGGAAAGTTGGTTTCATGATTTCAGGAGTTAGTCAAATTCATAGTTAGATGGTTGATGCATTTTGGTGTCTGGACTATCCCGAATGTCCCAAATGTCCAAAATATTTGGGATAGTGGGGATATTAGAGATATTAAGGATAAAAAAATGTGCCCTACCCCCATTTGTAGCCCTTGGACCCTCATGTGACCATGTTCCTTACTGATAAAGTGTTAGATGATCATGTGTACAAATTTGGATAAGTATTTTCCTTCTAAACCTTGGGCACATTTTCTTCCCAAAATGTCCTAAGTGTCCAAGATAGTCTAGATAGATGGGAAAAAAATGTGTCACACCCATAGCCATTACACAGGTTTTTCATGTGACCTCAAATTTTATCTCCCAAGTGTTATAACCTTTCTCTCTCATCCTCCTTGCTCACCACTCGTTTCTCGCCACTTGTCAAGCCTAGGGAAGGGGATAAATTTTCTTACCCCAACTATCCCAACTATCCTAGGGACAGCCAAGATATTTGGGATAATAAAATTCACCCCACCCCTTTTCTTTCAAATCCAAGTTTTAAAGCACGCTTTCAAGAGTTAAAAATAACATTGTTTTTAACCTTTAAAGAGTTCTACATACTTTTTCAATCCATTCCTTCACTAGGTGGACCCAAAAACCATTATTCACATCTTGAAGCTCATGAAAACCTGAAAATTTATTATATACACATGTAATCTCATCCGGGGAAGCCATGAACACCGAAACGAGGAAATTCTCACATTTTTCAAACCAGTGATCCGATCCAAATGAAAATTTCTCGACGTGTCTACAATATAGGTCCATTTAAGAACATGGTGATTGAAAAATCCATGATCCTATGGATTTTTTATGGTATAAAACCCTCATTTTGTTCCCTGGTTTACACTTTTTTTATTTTCAAGCATTCCGGTAGGCAGATTGAGACAAAATTTTGAGCATAAGATTTAGAGAGCAGGCCTATTATATAGAAGTTGTTTTCATGGCCAACTAAAAAGGGGAAGATAATATTTCTATTTTCAGTAATTATATGGTGTTTCCACTTACTATAAATAGAAATTTTCCAAAAAAAAAAAAAACCTTTCAAATCAGTGCACTAGAGATCAATAACGAAGAAAAACTAGGTAAATTTGGTGAAAAAAATAAAAAAGAAAAAAACACTTTCTAAAGATAGTAACTATCAAAAATATTCAAAAGGACATCAAAAAAAATTTATGTAGTATGTTAAGAGTTTTTGGACATTGAAAATTCAAAATAAGTTGTCCCTACCTCCTACTTACTAAAAATAGAAAGTGTTATTTTAGGTGCAGAAATTTGTTGTCTTCCTCATTTTTTCTCACATAATGGATTTTTTCCATCATGAAGTTCAAATTTTCTATTTTAAATCATGTTTTAAATCTTGCATAAGAGTATATGGATATGGGAGATAGCGATATCACTCACATAGACTTGGAGGATGGTTTGTTTACAGCAAGCGGCCACCCACTATCCATCCAAACACATAATTAGTGATGACTTGTGCTCAACACTATGAACTAGACACTCAAATCATATGGGCGGATGACATTTCAATCTTGGTAGTGCTTACCCCCAAGGGAATATCACAAAGCATGCAGATCCCAACTTGAAGAAATATGGTAATCATCCCAAAGGAGTTTGCATTAGGAGAGTGGTTGAGATAGATTCATACCTCCATGGCCTTGTCATTGGGTTCATGGCTAAAATAGGTAAGGAAACCCTCCCGTGTGCTTAATTCTTGGTCTAGGCATGAGTTTCATGAAGGATTCTTAGATGCTATCATTCTTTTAAACAGAGTGATGGGAGAGTAAATCACCAAGGAGTTCCATGGTTGGATGGCATTTTTATCCTCACAATCATCGAATGCAAGTAAATGATTGATCTGGGGTTAAATTATCAGTGAAAAGCTCCATTTTTCAGTTGCTCCAACTTCTTCACTAGAAATTTTTCCATAACATCATACTTAGTGTATGTTCTTTCTAATATGAGATCTTTGAGGGGTTTGAATCTCACACTAAACATATCCCAAAAGGCCCCTACCTATGAGATATATCCATAGCTGACCTTAAAAGAGAGTAATCACCATGTTTCAGGCATGAATGATGCATTCACCATGTATGTTGTGAGGTTTCTCGAAGGGAATCTAGAATTGAGACTTTCCAATCATGTTTTTCATATTGATTCAAATATATGGATCCTTCTTCACACAATTCACGAATTTCTTGTACATCAGAGTATCTAGATTTGACCTTGCTCCATGAAAAATTCCAAGATACCTTAGTGAAAATATTTTCATGTTTGATCTTTGTAGACAACTTGGTTTATGTCAATGGAAAATTTAAGAGTAGGAAGAAGAAAGGTGTGTCTTTCCCTATCTCTTTGGGAATTTTCTCCTACAAGTTTCTCATTGACATCTCAAATTTGGAAGCCTCTTTCTGTCATTTGAGTCTATATTCCTACACTTTTAGGGCTAACTTTGACATCTAAAGCACTCTCGATATGCTCCATATCCCTAACTTGCACCATGTTCCACAAATTAAGGACTATTTGGTGAACTGTTCTAGTGATCTTGAAGTAGGGAAAGGGATCACATGAGGATGAAAATAGAAAAAATGAGGAATTTTTTATTTTATTGGTTCAAGGAAGGCATTAATGATGATGGAACAAATTTGTATAACCTTGAATATCAAGTTGTGACATTTTTTCCTCTCCGCAAGTTTCTTGGAGCATCCAGAATCGAGGGATATAAATGAAAGGACCAAGGTAGTGATCTAGAGATCTAGAGAGTGGTTCAAAAAGTAGAGAACAACATTCATCGAGTTAGGATGTCTTCATACTCTCAGGAAAAATTCATCTCCTCTACCCACTTTGAAAGTAGCTGAGAAAGCTTCTAGTTCCACCAACTCTATAAGGATTCAAAAGAAAATCTCCATGAAATATAAGCTAACTCATTAGAAGGGGACACATAAGAAGGAAAAATTAGCTCAAAAACTGATGGAAGGATTGGAACAAGGTGATATTGAACTACCTTATCCACAAAAGCTTCAAAGGACTCAAAGTGTCTCTTCTTCCGTAGACACACCCATTAAACCATTCCAGGATCCACCTTCTTAACAAAGCCAAAAAATTATATCATGCCCAAAATTGAGCCTGAAGAAAATGAGACATTATAATGGGTATATGATATGATTAGAGGTGAGACACACATGATCCAATAGGTGGTGATCCCAGATTCCTAGGTTATATCTACAATGGTGAAGGGAAAGAAGGGGAAGAAAGCTCAAATTACCTCCCACTTTTTCAGTGGAACTTTAGGTAATCAATATGTGGAGGTATCTTTCCCTACATTCATCAAGCCTATCAGTGAGATTACCCTATTATATTATGATATCAACACTATTCCCCTTAGACCAGTGACACACGAGGGAGATACACATCTATGTTTCAAGAGTTTTCTACTCACCTTCTCATGAGAAACCAAGAGTATAAGCAAAGAATACATCAAGTAGAAGACCATATAAGAACTCTCACCTTATACATGCAAACATTTATGGATCCACATGTTGCTTCATATCTCATATCTAGGGAAGTTACTCCATCAATAATTTCAACCTAGAGTCTATTAGAAAAACTCAAGGCTTCACCATGTAGGGAAGAGAAAATAACAAGTGGGTGAATAATATCCTAGAAAAGGGTATGGTGTTTCTTCCCAAGATCATGTCATTATTCAAATACATGAGTGAAAATAATGTGAAAGTAATCATGACTAGAGAGTAGATTGAAGTAGAGAATAACATTAGGACCTAGGTATATCCATTTTTCATTGAGATGGGAAAGGTCAACTCTTCTCTACTATTGAGAAAGGGTGTATCCACTTTAACATCGGATGAATTATCTCAAGTTTGGAATCAAACTTTGGTTGCTCATTATGAAAAGATAAACCATGATCTTTGTGATCTTGATTCATACAAGGAATAAATTTCAAATATTCAAGGGGATGCCAATAATGAGATACAAAAACTTAGAGTGCCAGCAATGAGCGAACACACTTCAAAGGATGATCTCCTGAAGCCATTTGAATATCTTGTCAAGAAGGAGGACGGAGATATGTTTTGATCCAATGAAGACACATTGGAGTCCCTGGATGAGATAAGGGCATTCATATCAAACACTATGAGGGATGACCACTCTTGGTTCATGGAATGTAAGAACATCAAATCTCTCTCGAAAAATTGGGTCAAGTCCTTGAGCTTTGTCCACATCCCACAAGCTGAGAAATTTATACCTACAACAACGCGATATAGAAAAGATTTCAAAGGTATTAATATCTCTCCTAAAGAACTTTCCAAAAGTCCATCGAAATCAGATCTCCATCGACTGAAGCATCTTCTTTGAATTGAGTAGTTATCCTTTTTCTCTCTTTACCCCCTTCCTCTCTTCCTTCACGTTCTAATTCTTCATTGTAAGGTTGCACTTTTCATTTTTGTCTTATTCACTTTTGTTCTTATTCATTAATGTGACTATAGTTGCAAATTGTAATAAGTTTCCCTCAATTAATAAAAAGGGGACATAATATATTTCCTAGGAATGCCAAGAGTCACAAGTTGTAAAGACAAGTGAAAATACATGTGGGGGTAGGTGAAGAGTCTTTTGAAATCTATATATTGTAATGACTTCATAATTCCAATAGTTTTTTAATTTTGTAAGTTCATGAGTACATAGCTACTAAGACTAATAAAAAGATGGAAAATTCTTCTATTTCCCTCTCTATGTGTTTTCTTATTTCTCTTTGATTTACAAATTTATGAAAATGTCAATAAAGAAAGGAGTTTCTACTTTTATGGATGAGTGAATAATTGAAATTTTATGTTCATGGTTTTATCTTGTCTTGATATTGTTAGCAAATTTGTTATTCTTTACAATTGTGTGTGTTGATATCTCTGGTTAATCCTTGCAAGAATCTGATTTTTCCTACTTGCAGTATTAATCCCTCTCCTAATTTCTCACTCCCACATTCCCACCTTCCTATAAAATTCCTCACTTGCATGAAATTGCAAACATTTTCCGAAGGTACATTGGAGTGTGCATGTTGGATCCCCGACATCTAGGCCAACAATAATTTATTATTTTATGTTGCATACAATAATGGAGCTGCCCCATTCAAGTAGAGGGACCTAGTCTTAGAGTGTTGGTGAAAAATAACCAATTTGTCCTAGAAAAAATTATTTCACCAACAATTTTTAGCACCAACTATGGGGAAAAATTTTCTATTCTACACCCACATATATTCCCACAAAATACATAAAAATCAAATATCCAAAAAAAAAAAAAAAAATTCTAACTTTAAAAAGTCATGAGCCTTATGTCTTCCACCAATGGATATTCCTGGTAATTCCCTAGTCCTGAGACCCAAACTTCTTTTCCATATCCAAGAAGATATTACATCAGACTTGAGGGAGGTTATTTGGCATTACAGAAAAACTTCTCACATTAATTTGCATGTATAAGAGTTCTAGATTCTAAAGCATAACATGCAGAGGTTTTGGAAAGGGTGAGACAAGATCAAATTCCACAAAGGAGAGCTTGATAATTTTTCTATTTGAGTTGATCTAAATTCTGTGAATTGGATGATCATAGATACACCAAGTTTGAGAGGAAAAGAATAAATATTGATCCTATATTCGAAGAGATCCAAAGGTGGCAAGAACAAATCAGAAATTCTCATCACTCCCATCCTCCCGAGACTTCTCTCATCTATATCCTAAGTGGTGTTAATCCATTGGACATAGAATTTCCAGACCTTAGAGAATACTTTAAATAATTTTCAAGCAAACGTGGAAGAAATAATGACAGAAGAAGTAGAGAGACCTCTGCAAATTATGTCATGGGGCAGAAATACAAGTCCACTTTCCCTCCCTACACCTATCCATGAATTTACAAAGGGATCTTGAAAGATTTTTCCTAAATATAAAGGTGAATACACACAACTCCTAGAGGAACACGTAGAATCATTCATCACCCATTTTTAAGTATAATACGATCATATAAATCAAAGCCTTATCTTTTGAATATTCATTTTATTTAAAGCTAAGCAACATCTCAATCAGTCTAACCAAAATTTAAAATCATTCCTATCATATCAATCAAAGCCTTATCTTTTGGATATTCACTTTATTCAAAGCTAATAAACCCCATAATCATTATAATATAAATGCAAACTCAATCAAAATCATCCTATAAAAATCATCAAGATCACAATTCATGTCTTATACTTTGGGTATTCACTTTATCCAAGTATAATCACATCATAAATCCAAATCAAATTAAGAGTCTTATCATTTGGGTGTTCACTTTATCCAAATTTAATTAAACCTTTCATCATGTTAGTCCTAAATATACTTTAAAATTAATCAATGCAAAATCAAATCAAAAATATGTATATCCATCAATTCGATCCAAAACATAGTCTTACCTTTAGTCACATCAAACACTAGTTTCAATAAACAATGGTGACCACACACAATGCATCGAAAGAAGATTTATTAGAAAAAATTCAAGATATTTCAGAGAAAATATCTCATATGGCTTCCCAAGTAAATGGAAAATAAACAAACAACCACTCATAATATCTAGTAAAGTAACTACTCCACGTGAAGTCAAACAAAGACAATTCACACTTATCGGGAGAGAGTTTTTCTAGTGTATTCCATCAATTAATAAGTGCTAATATGGTCACCTATCTAGCTTATTTTACCAATAAAAAATATAATGATAATGGTCAATCCTTAAACAAGGTTGATCTTGATTCTATCCTTTCATTGCTAGATCCTACGTTTAACACCATGGCTACCATCAATACCAACACCCCTAGCCTTACTATTACAATACTACAAAAACTAGTTTGGAAACCGTCCATGACACCTCAAATGTCCAATCCTACATTTATGATTGTTTCACAATATTCATCCATTGTAAATTCTTCATTTGAATCTCATGACCTTATCAAATAGTTAGAGAATGAATCTACGCACATCCCTCTCATGGATTTGACAAAAACAACACCTACGTTTCAAGACATCCTTACATGTGCACTCTAATTTGTGTGTATTACTAAGGGTATCAATACATAACCCTTTCAAGATTTACTCACAAATATTTCATCAAATAATCTAATCCTATCAATTGGTCCTCATGATATTTTGACATCCAACATTATAAACATAAATTTGTTGCACATTGAAGAATTCATATCTAATCATAAAATCACAAAAGTTCTTATAGAAAATAGAACAAAATTGGATATTTGTTCTAAAAAATGAATATGATGCCTTTAAGGCCCATCTAAAGATCAATGATTTACTCCCCATGTCAATCCATTCATGGTTTAAGATAACATTGACATTGATATTCTTTTCAAACCCCAACCATCTATATCTTCTACTCCATCAACGTTGGATATAGTTGAAAAAACTATTGGAGTGTATGTACTCCAAAATTCTCACCACATTGGAAAATTACCTTTATCCACACATGGCCTCTTCAATGATTCAGCCAATACAAACTTGTTCATTGAAAACCTTTCCATCCAAACTATTTATTTGGTCCTCGTCCACACAAGTCTCATAAATCATGACCATTTAAATCATATATTCATCGAAAAAAATTCTATCTAATCCATTGACTTGGACCTCATCCACCTAAGTCTCATAAGTCGGGACCAATCAAATCACATAACCATTGACTTGACCTCATCCGGTGGGTAAGTGCATGCAAATGGGGGACCAAAAGGGGGTCAAAATTAGACACATTTTTCCTGAAATTAGCAAAACCTAAACTTCATCTAATAATTTGGCATGCATATGCTTAAAATTTGACAATGTTATAAGAATAAGAAATGTAGTTCTCAGAATCTAGTTTCTAAACTACTATTTTTTTGAAAATGGTGGAGATTAAGAAGGTAAAATGTGGTGTGCACACAAAGTGTGTCTATTTTTGTGTCAAAAAGATAACAACCTATTGTGTGTGCACCCAACCCATTTTTTTATTAATATAAATTATTTTTCAAATCCCTTAGGTAGAAATTTAGCTAAGACCATGTATGAGGTCCCACTAATTTTTCATTATTTTTAGATGAATATATAATTTTTTACTAATTTTCAAAGTACACACATCCCGAAAATGAAATAATTATATTTACCCCCGTAACTTTGAGAAAAATAGTGGTTTTTTTGTTTTTTTAGTGCGTGTAGAATGAAGTTTAGATAAAGGTTTTTTTTTAATTTGGATGAAAAAATCATAAATTGTGTACAAAAATGTATGCATACATTTTGGAAAGAAAATAAGAAACTAGTAAAAGAAATTAAGGATGAAAGCCTTAAACTAATCAGATTTTAGAAAGAAGTATATCGTCACCAAGGTAAAACCAGCTTGACGTCGTAATATATACTTTTTGGAATATTATGTTATAATGTATGATATATCGGGTGTGTACATGATATTTTGATGTTTTTCTATAAAACATAGATTTATTCATGGATTACATAGTCCAAACCTTAGGTTTGGATATCCAAGGAAAATCCAAGCATATGGATTGGGAATTTCAAACCTATAGAAGTTAAAACACACTCGTGTTATAACATGAGCACGTTATAACATACTCACATTATAATGCGCTCATGTTGTAACACGCCCGCATTATAATATGAGTGAATTCTTGTTTGCAATATTGTATATGTGCATTTGGGAGGGATATATTTACAAAAATAATTATTTAAGTATAATTTTAAGAAATAATTAAGTATAAAAATAAATTTAATAAATGAAAAATTAATTATTTTAAATTTATTTTAGTAAATATAAGAAATTAGGGTCACTATGCACCTTATGGAACTAGTCTCACAACTCCATGAGTCACGATTTAGGAAATAGTTTTTTATAATCTAATTTGGTTAGTACATAGGTATTTTTCAGGATTTCAACATTCATCATAAATATTTTAGGGTTTAAATTCTATAATCGATGTCTATTTTGGGGAAGAATGTATTCATTTTTAGGTTTTAGGGCCTTTTGGATTGTTTATTGACATTTGTAGGAGTGTTAGATGTGTCAAAATTAGAATTTACAAATATCACAACTCCCAAAGGTAGCGATAATTGATTAAATATATGGACTCGTGAATTTTCCCATGATCATGGAGTTGAATCCCTAATTTCATATTAGAATATGGTAGAATCATACTATGGATGACTATGTACTTTACAAGCTTAGGGAATGCATCTTTAAGAGGACCACTCAAACGATCCTCACAATCAACAATGCAAGGGAATGACCTCGGTTCTCATGTTGGCATGTATATAATCCTTTAATAGTTATAATATAGATTAACAAGTAAGGTGTGGGAAAGAAACTGATCTATCTTAGGACCCCATAATATCTTCATTTACTTTATAGAAGAATATGAAGTAACTTGAAGAGTTAGAATCTAAAAGAGTGCATCACATCGATATATTTATAATAACCAAAAAATGTTAGGGTAGAAGTAGGTGAAAATGTGCAAAATCTAACACACATTCATTTACTTTCTATGGAGAAAGAAACTCAGGAATTTCATTAAGATTTATGCTAAATAAATTAGTTTCATTCTCACCCTAGTGTAGGAGTAGGAAGGTTGATTCAAGTGCCACATACTTCATAATAAATCAAATCTACATCAACATTAATCAAAATTCTTTTGAGATATCCTTTTGTGTTGTTGCCAAGACACCATTGAAATAAATTCATATATGGACAAGAAACCAATGAAATAATTTTGTGCATTGCAAAAAGGAAATTTGGTGAAATTGATAAGAGGGTGTTGTCATGAAAAATCTACAACATGAAAAATTGAAACTTTGATCATGAAAACTAAACGCACAGTTGAATATTTCACTTCCTGGTCACTAGTGCATCCTTCCTCTAGAAAACATGCCTCAGTACCACTCTCAACCTATCTCAAAATAAATTATTAACAAGGTTTTTAATTTTAATTTAATGTGCAAGGATGATTGAATATGATGATTGATGAGTTCAGTGTGACTTGATGGAAGATAACTTCCTCCGGAGGCCTAAAAAGGCCATTTTGGAGCTAATCAAACACCCTTTGGGAGAGTTCAAGAAATATATTAAGAATATGAAGGTGATTTTGGAGAATCTTGGAAGTTTTGGAGGTAATTTAGGAATATTTAGGAAAGGTTTTCTCATTCAAGGACAATCTACTCAACAACGGGTTTTCTAGGTGCAGGGAACAAACACTCTAATGGTGAAATTTGATTTCTCCAGATGATTTTAGGATCTCCGTAAGGAATTAGGAGGGAAAAAATAGGAAATATAAATATATTTGAATCCTCTACATGTTGGTAACATCCATATTTATCTAAGACTTGAAGGTTTCATGAATAATTTCAAAAAAATAGCACAATTGCCCCTTTCGGTTCTAGACAAAAATGGGCCTAAATTTGCAAGCTATAGAGAGATGGTCACCACATAGTGATAGGTGAATATTTTTAAATGTTGATAAGTACCTCTTAGAATGGGTATTGTCATAAATAGACTAATGTTTACCATAGGTGAGGATCTAATGAGGATGGGGCCAACTTTTGTGAGTTGAAAACACCTTCCTAACACCCTAGGTTGTGCTTTTGAGTGACATGACTTATAACATGAAAAATTAGTAAAAATGACTTACCATGAGTTGAAAGCATGTTTCTAAAACCTTAAGTGATGAATTAAGTGTTTAAAAACATTGTTATGAGATATGCATTGTGATGGTGACTAAACTAAAATGGAAATATGGTAGTCTATGATAGTTTAATCTAGATGTTATGTAAAATAGTAAATGACAACTAAATAAATAAAATTAATTACCCAAACAATTAAGTAGATAAAATAAAAAAACCTAAATGCGTAAAGAGGGTTAAAAATAACTTAGTTAATTCGATGAATGTTTGGGACTGTGTCGCAGAAGAAACCAGATGCACAAAATTCAGAGGCAACCAAACAAGAGCTCCAGAAGATGTAGAACTGAACTATCTAGCTGGACTGGGGTTTCTAGAGAGGGATGATGGTGCCTGGGGTTCCCTAGTATGAGTTCTAGGCACCCTGGTCTATGCAAGAGGTCTAGAAAACAAACTTGCAGGGTCGTTAGATTATCTGAGTTCTTTGATGCCTCTCACGTGTGTTTCATTATATTGTACAAGATGTCACTGATAATTAGTGATGAAGAAGAGACCTCTTATGAATTTTGATGCAGATGAACCAACCATTTTCCATTGTGATGGAGCTAGATGGATGCAAATGGATCTTTTGATGTATGCAACCTTAGGTGGTGGTAGTAGTGTTTGGTCCCTCATTATGGTCTCATATCTTTATATTTATATGGTTCTCTTGTTATAATTTCATAATTAACCTGGACAAGGCCAACCACTAAAAATATGGAAAGCTCAAACATATAGAAAGTTCCCAAAATATGGAGGTAAAGTAGGAAAAGGATCAGACAAGGTACCCCGAATGAGACATAGAGAAACCTAGGGCACCCCAAGATCGCCTGCATACACCCCCATTCAAGTGGTAGAATGATGTAAAATGACAAAAATGATTGGGAGAGTACATGTGGAAGGTTTTAGTGAATAAAAAAGAAAATAAAAATGGCCAAAGGATATGGGTTAATTAGTACTTTCTTCACTCAAAAATCATATGAATAGTAGTATGAGATCGGGACTAAATAATACCTAAAAAGCTTGATTTTGTGTCTACATTTTCCCCACTTTATGTTGGTGAGCGAAATGCTGGTAACATAAATTAAATAGACATGTATACCTAATTTCCATGTAGAGTGATGTAGAAATCATTCCAAAGGACTAGACAAAGCGTGGAGTGACAAAAAGATGGAGCATGGAGACTAAAGATGTAAAAGGAGAAAAAGTGATGAGAGTGAACCTAGGGTGGAGATGCATGTGTATAGCTACCAATGTGTGTGATGTACCTACATGTTAGTATGAGGTGTGTGTTTCCACAAAATTTTGTTGTTGTTGTTGACTTCTTGCTTCTCATACGGATTGACTTGCAAAGGAGAAGATGATCAAGTAGTCAAATACGCATGTATATGTGTAAAAATCCAATGTATATAGTAAAAAGAATGAAAATGAAAATGAAAAAAGAAAATGTGCACCTGATCCATGTCGAGAAAAAGGGTGAGGAAAAGGATCCTATAAATTTTGGTGAAGTGCAATTTTTTTGGGCAATCTCATGCCACTGGCCAAAGAAGTGTAGGGATAAAGTTGCGTTATTATTCAACCTGTAACTACTTCCTGAGAGTAATGAAGTTATCTCTATACTGTCTGGTTTTTTGGGTGATCCAACGCCATGACAGTTTAGAGAGGAAGGTTTGTTTTATCCTCTAACCTTTAATTTCTCCCGCATGTGCTAAGGACACCCTATCCTATAAAGCGCTATGTATGGGGTTCGTAGACCGGTCTGAACCCACTCGATGTATAACACATAATGTAAAGGACAGAAAATTTAACTGTACCAGTATAAAGTGTTTTGTATTTTGTAAACCCCAAAGGATGGCACCCTCTTTGGGGGCACATGCAACATCGCGATAGGAGAATGTGGCCCCAAAAGAGGACCGACCACATAAATTGTTCCTTGTATGGGGAAGGGAATGCGATTGGTAGAAACCAAGGTGCACGTAAACAAGTGGCTAGAAACAAGTGTTAGTATGAACAAACATGTATGTAGAAGATAAGTGTAAGCTACACAAACAATGTATAAGATAGAAAGTAAGTAAACATGCAAGAATCCAATCAGATACCATGAAAAGTGGGTTGCAAACATGGGACATCACTCACGATGTTACAAGAAACTCAAGGCCGTAGTGGCCACATACAAAAAAAAATTGCACACCAAGAAAAGGGAAAGGCCCACATATAATAGAAAATACAAATAAGCAAGAACAAACAATGTAGTGTACAAGGATAGAAGCAAATGGCCCTACAAAATAAGTGTTACACATGAAACACCCGTTAGAATATTAGAAAGATAACGTGTATGTAAAAATATTTTATAACCAAGATAGTAATGTGTTAAGTACCAAATGAAACAATAACACCTGTAATATATGTATGTGGATGCCCCCCAGTAATCGGTGTGTAGCTGGTAGTATCCAAACATCCCTGTTGTGTGTAAGAGACATGTATCTGTGATCACAACTAAAAAAGGATGTGAATGTGTATGTGTGTATAGTAAATATAATGACATATAAGAAACTTATCTATCATGTGTAATAAGCGAACATGTACAAGAAAAATGTGAGCAAGAGTAAAAATAACCAAGATATGCAACATGATGTGGATGCATGGAATGGAATGCAGTATGGATGATAGGGACCGTGTTACCCCCGAGTGAATGGAAATTTATGCAGTGAGGTTCATTTTGTTTTCTCCCTCATTAGTCAATAATGAACTGTAAATGAGAGTGTGTTATCAAGAAATGGTAAAAATGTGTGTTGTGTGTAGTGCATTGTGATGAATATGTATGTGTGTTGATGATATGAAACTTAGATATGAGTGTGTGTGACCCTATATTTGAAGTGTATATCATGACAAGGTGGGCATGTGAGTGATGATTTATTCTAAAGTGTATATCACTACAAGATAAATAGCATGAGTGGTGATGTAGCCTAAGACGTATGTCACTAATCCTAGGAATTTTGCATGATAGATGGATGAATGATGATCGTGTGAGTATGATAAGGTCCATTTGATTTGTAAACCCTTGATAGTCGAGTATAGATCAAGGAACCAGAGTGAGTCAAAGGGTAGTAAGTGCAGCACGTAGAAGAATATGTAGTGTGTGTAATGATGAGAGATGACCATGTGATGTGTAGAATATTTAGTGGAAAATGTATAAGATGCAATGCAAGATGTGTAGATAGAATAAAAGTGTAAAGTACATGCTATGTAGTATGTAAAATGAGGAGTGTGTGATGTTGGAATTATAGACAATAGGAATGTGACACATGTATGATGAATATTAATATCATGTATGATGTATGGATGTGCAAATGCTGAAATGATGTAGACTAAATGTAGAGTGTATGATGTAATATGTAGGACATATGATGAAATATGTGTGAAGAGATGCAATGTGTAACACCTATTATGCAGTGTGTGGGGTTCATGTATAGTATGCCCTAAATAGTCAAGTTTAAACTGAAGCACAAGATTGTGTCATCGGGAAATGATGATGCTAAAGTATAGATGAATATGCCCATGCTAAGATATTGATGTATAATGATGCAAGTATGGGAGATGAGTTGATGCTAAGATGTGGGGGTGTAGGATGTTATACCCACAAGTATGTAAGTGACATAAGTCTATTCAAAAGACACTAAACGGATCAATGTAAGGAGTAGTTGCATTAACAAAAATGATGGGACATTGAGGTGATAGAGGAGTGTGACCATCAAATGGTTCATCATCATAGTAAGCTTCATCCGGGTCAAAGTCATTGACATAGGTATGGTCTATAGCATATGGTGGAATTACAAGTTTAACTATAGGAGGTGGTTACTGAGCATGACCTAGTGATGTCATATATCATTGAATGGAGGAGGAGTGTGCTCATTCTTAAGAGGATTGTGCGTAATTTTACTTGGTAACGCACTATAGATGACTTGAGAGAAAGAGGTCTTGAACTAATTTTTAAAGGTGTTTTCTTATGTTGACTTGGTGATACCAGAGGTGGTTGCTTAGGCAGCTTGTGACTTTATTTATTAGACGAATCATATTTAAGAACTCATTTAGATGTAACAAGTGGAGAGGACCATTCAACACAACTTTGTGTGGTGAATGAGATGAAACTTTGACACTTAATATGTTTGATTCTTCATTGTAAAGCATAACAATTATTTTTAATATGTCCATTAATTTGATGATAGTTACAATATGGAAGAACCTGATATTTTGTAATCCGATAAGGAGGATAACCATGAGTAGATGGAAAGTTGATTAATCGATACATTGTGATATTTGGAATAATATATTGTTTCTTATCATTGATTACAAAATTGAGAGGTGTGGGAAGTGGCAAGAATTGAGGTTTGGTAACATGAGCACATGTAGAAGACATAAAATGATATGTAAAAGGAGAAGAAACATGCGCTTGAGAGGCATCCTTAAGCTGTTGGATTTCATATTCGAGAGATGTAATTTTAGATTCCATAGCCATAAAATTTTATTGAAACAAAGAATGTAAATCTTAAATTGATTCCAATAGGGGTTGATTAGATGGAGGAGAAATAGGACTAGGGTCATCATATAAACAATCGAATATAGGACTTATTTCATGTGGTGGTGTATTTTTAGGATGATATATGGTGTCTAAGGCTTTTGTAGAATAACCTGATAGTTAGGATGTATCTTAAGTAAGTCAAACAAATAAAATTGAGGAAATTTAGGAGCCATGATAGAGGAAAATGAGGATCCTAAGAGTGAAGATTGAGGATGGGTTCACTAAAATGATTAAACTAAAATGAAAATATGGTAGTCTATGATAGTTTAATATAGATGTATACAAAGCAGTAAATTACAACTAAATAAATGAAAGGAATGACCCAAGAAATTAATTAGATAAAATAATAAACCCTAAATGCTCAAGGAGGGTTAGAAATAACTTAGCTGATTCGACGATTCTTCGGGACTATGTCTCAGAACAAACCAGATGAACTAAATTTAGAGGCAGCCACACAGGAGCTCCAACAGATGTAGAAATGAACTTTCTAGTTGTACTGGGGTTCCTGAAGAGGGATGAGGGAACTTGGGGCACCCTAGTCTGAGTTTTGGGAACCTTGGTCTATGTAGGAGGTCCAAAAATGAAACTTTCAGGGTCACTAGATGATATGAGGTCTTTGTTGTCTATCATGTGTGTTTCACTATACTATGCCAGATGTCATTGGTAATCAGTGATGAAGAAAATACCTCCTATGAATTGTGATGCAGATGAGCCATCCTTTGTCCTTTTGATGGATCTAGATGGATGCAACCTTAGGTGGTAGTAGTTCTTAGTGCGTGTTCCCTCATTATGGTCTTATAACTTTATAGTTATATGGTTATCTTGTTCTAATTTTGTAATTAACCCTACCAAGGATGACCACTAAAAATATGGAAAGATCGACTCACTAGAAAGTTCCCAAAAGATGGAGGTAAAGTAGGAAAAGGATCAGGGAACCCTGAATGGAACCATGATGCCTGGGGTGCCCCAGTAATGGCCCAGGCAACCCATTCAAGGGTAGAATGATGCAAAATGACAAAACTAACTAGGCGAGTACATGTGGAAGGTCAAAAATGATGAAAAAAAGTAAAGAAAAATGGCCAAAGGACATGGGTTGATTGGTACTTTCTTCACTCAAAAAACATATGAATAGTAGTATGACACTGGGACTAAATAATACCCAAAGTGTATGATTTTATGTCTACAAATGGGAATGATATGCTCTCTTCTAATTAAAAGTCAAGAGAAAATATCACTCTCTTAATTTTTTAGGCCTCCATAATTAACCCTCATGATCACAAATAAACTCCATGATGCCCAAACCATTTTGTGATTATCTCTCACTTACTTAAGTAGGTATTCACCATGTAGATGGAAGAAATTATCACGGAATGAAATTATCGTCATGTGGCCACCTATTGAACTGAAATGAGGTGGTTGCAATATACTTCCTCCTTTGAAGTGTGATAACACTACAAGGTTCAAATGAGTGTTTAAGAACACTGCCAAGTGAGTGACATCAAGTGAAACTCAAATGATTTCTCATTCTTGCATACATGGTTGTCTATATGAAGATCATCCTCTAACCTCTAGCTCCAAAAGTCTCCTCAGATGGATTTAACTTCAGGATGCTCATACAGCTCTTTACTCATATGCTTCTCATGGAGATAGATGATGTCTTGATCCTTCACACATGATGGTTTTGAATGCCTTGATAACTTGACTAGCTCATCTTGGCTTGTTCCTTGAAGAGGTTTAAACATGATGGAAGAGTCAAGATATGATGATCCTCAACTTACTCCATGAGCTTCCCATTTCACCTTTGAACATGATGACACCCTTTTTAACTTCACAATTCACTTCCCTGACCAAGATGTCACATGAGTGGAAACATGCTTATAGTATCTAGACACCTCTTCACTCGATTTATCCTCATGGAAATAGGTTTCCTCCTCTATATGGAAGGATTGATCCTTGAATGAGACTTGAAGGAATTTTTGAGGGTGAGCTCCATCTTCTTGAACTCTAACTACATTGAATCACTGTGAAATCCACTCCTTGAATTGCAAGATGTGAGCACATTGCCAAGTATTGATTAAGTGTTTAGAAACAATCTTAAGAGATATGAACCATTTGTGAGCTTCGAGATGACTATGATAACCACTCATGATGATCCTTTCTCATCATGCTCATGATGATCATTCTCTTGATGAATTGAATTTCAATGAGGTTCTTGATTTTTTAGATCCTTCATAGACCTCGTCATTTTCCTGATGGCACCTGTTGTCTAAGTGAATTTCTATTACACACATTGACACCCTAATATGTTCCTTGTCACACTTTGATCCACATGATTTCCCTTAATAAAAATGGATTTAATAAAGATGAATCCCTTTTTCCACAATTAGGATGAGGTCCCTCTTGTCCCCCTTGTACCATGGGGACATAAGGGATAGTGGGGACACCTGTGTGTCCAAAGTGTGACTTGGGTAGGAGAATGAGGTCAAAATTTTATTTCCCTCATGTCCCCTTTATCCCATAGGGAGCAGAGGGGATGAAATAGTTTCTATAGTGTGATTTTTCCTGATTTCGAAAGCTAGTTTTTCCTTGGATGTTCATTTTTAGACACCAAACTTGATTTTTTTCCATAGGAGCTTAGGAAAATGGTTTAGGGTCAAATATTATATGATTTTTAATCAAAATGGATTATCTTGAAATTTAAAGGATAATTCAATATTTCTGGTGCCTACTTGTTTTCCTCCTAACTACTTACTGAGCTCCCAGAATCAGCTAGATAAGTCAAGGTTCATAATTTTCCTTCTCATTCCTTACACATGAAAACCTATTGTTGAAAATATTGTCCCTTAATGGTCATAAATTTCCAAAATATTCCTAAACTTATTCCGTAACCTCAAAGGCTCTCAAATAACACCTTTGGATACTTAAGGAATTTTCATAACCCTCTCAGAGGATGCACACAGGCTCCAAAATGGCCAAAATTGGCCTTTTTAGGCTTGTCAAAGAATTAGTCTTTTAATGCACTTAAATGAATGGAATAATGGACCTTGTTACACCTTTTTACAAACTTATACATGTTCACCCAATGCAATAGGAATACCTTTAAGGACAAGGTGATTATGATACAGGAGGCAGGTTGGCCCGTAGAGGGATTCATGAAGATTTGGGAGAAAGATTTCACATTGTGGCTTGGTTTTCATGGTTTAAGTTTTTCATTTTTAGGTTAATCAACTCACATGAAAACATATCCATATGAATATCATCCTCTTATCCTTCCTGGATTCAAAATCCTCCTAAATGGAATCATATTTAGGATGCTCATACACTTCTTTCTCATATCCCTCTAATGAGAATAGGTGATTTCTTGATCCTTCACACATGATGGTCATGGATGCCTTAGTATCCTAACTAAATAATTTTTATTTGTTTCTCAAAGAGATTTTGACACAATGGTAGAGTCAGGATATGATGATCATCAATTCACTCCTTGAGCCTCACATTTCACCTTTGAACATGATGATCTCTTCTTAATATCACAATTCACCCTTGACCAAGATGTCACGTGAGTGGAAGCATGTTTATGATGTTTGTACACCCTCTTTCTCAATTTCTCCTCATATAGATATGTTTCCTCCTCCTGATATAAGGATTGATCCATGAATGAAACTTGGAGGAATGTACGAGAATGAATTCCATGTTCTTGACCTCCACAATGTATTGAAACACTACAAATTCCACCTCCTTGACTTGCAAGATGTGAGTTCATTACCAAGCATTGATTAAGTGTTTAGAAACACTCTCATAAAATATGCATTGTTTGTGAGCCTGAGATGATTTCCACCATCACTCATGGTGATCTTATCTTATCATGCTCCTGATGACCATTCCCTTGATGATTTGAATCTCGATGAAGCTCTTGATGTTTTAGATCCTTCATAGACCTCATGATTTTCCTGATTGCACCCATTGTCCTCATGATGTTTTAGATCCTTCACAGACCTCATGATGACCATTCCCTTGATTATTTGAATCGATAAAAACTTACATATGTGTTTTGATTTATTATGTGTTATAAGGAATTGCATGAGTCCATATATTCAAGCAATTGTTGCTACCTTTGGGAGTTGTGAGGTTTATAAAATATAGTTTTCACACATCTAAAACTCTATAAATGTCAATAAACAATCAAGAATACCCCAAAACATAAACAATGACTATATTATTTCACAAAGAAGATATCGATTTTAGAATTTAAACCCTAAAAGCTTTAGGATGAATGCTGAAATCTTGAAATGTACCTATGTACTGACTAGATTAGAATATGAAAAAATATCTTCTAAAATTTGACTTATGGAGCTTTGAGACTAGTTCCATAAGGTGAAAAGTGACCCTAATTTCTTATATTTATTAAAATAAATTTACATTTTATTATTTCTTATACATAAACATTTATTTTTGTAAATATCTCCCTCCCAAATACACATATACAACATTACAAACAAGAATATGAGTGCGTTATAACGATCTCATGTTATAGTGCACTCACATCATAACTCGAGCTAGGTTATAACATGCTTGTATTTTAGGCTTGGTAATTACCAATCCTAGTAATTCATAATGTGACTGCACTTTCCAAAATGGGCCCGCGTTTCACTTCAAATTGAAAATTTGGTTGATTTTTGGTCCCCCATCTTTGTGTACTTTCCCCCGCCAAAATATCGTACATTAGGACCAATAAAATCTCATAACCATGGACATCTTCCATAATTATGAGTCCACTGTAAAACCTAATTTGTCAAAAATCATAAAAATCAAAAAGAAAAAAGAGAAAAAAGATTTGGTGTATCAAACCCTCATCAAAGTGCTATTTGAAAATCAAAAGCGATGAATCAAAAACTTCTCATTCACGAGTACTCTCAACACTAGGGTAGGCCACTTGTACAAATTGTTTTAATTGTTTCATCTATTGGTAGATATCTCTATCATATCATTATCATATCTTCACACTCTTCATGTATAATATATAAGATAATATTTTTCCTATGGGGTATTATGTATCTCATCCCTATTCTAGATTCTTCCATTTCAGATGTTCTTACCTACAGTCTTTTTTAGAAGATTACTGATGTCAAACCCTCCTTTCGAAGAAGCTCTCTCGTTAACAAGAAAACCCTAAAAAATTTACCAAAATATTTTGTCTTCCCATCTCAGCCTAAGGTGATGAGCCCTTACACCCTAATAGTCACGTGGGGTCGAGATTTGGGGGAAAACTATCTTTCCTATAAGAAAATTATAAAAAAAGGAAAAATAAATAAATACAAATATATTCAAAATGGTTACCCCTTTCATCCTTCACAGTATTTGGTGACGAGCCCATGCTTCTTACTAGTAGCATGAGATTGGGAATAGAGAAAGGTACACTTACTTGCCTACATCTTGTCTTTGGTGTTGAAACCTTACCTCTTAATGGTGGTGTAGATACGTAAATTCTGCTTTTGCAATCTTATTTCTAAAAGCAAGCAAATCACTCTCATTCTTACCAATTCCGTTATAATTAGTGATTTTTGCTAATTAACTAACATTTTCCCTCTATTTTGTTTAATTAACACTTATTTGTTAATTATCCACCCTTTTCCACATTCAAGATGCCAATCGACGTCAAATCGTAACTTTTTATCCTCTTCGGGAAACAAATAGCGTTATTAGCTAATTACGCCTAATTTACCCTTGTTTTGGTCAATATACCCTACTATTAGCTTAAACTCCTCTTCCAACCACTCAAAATCAGCCCATTCACCTCCACGTCTCAGTAAGCTTCAAAAGCTTATCCTAGCCTCCTAGTTTACCCTAAGTGGTTGATTAAGGCTCCACACCTCTTAATCACTTAATAATTCACTAATTATGATTAGAAATTCTAATCTTTTTAGTACTTTTTATCCCCACATGCATTAGAATACAAGTTTCTCCCAAAAGGAAAACTATAGAAATGTCTAAGTTATAAAATCCAACTTTACACCATGATTTTGATAGTAGCCTCATATAATACATATGTTAAAGAGCCTAAAGCCTTCATTATGGTTAGTAGGAGAATATCTAGCATGGCCTTGTAGTCTTGTGCTAGAGAGATCTCTTCACCATTTGTGGAGTAGTAACCATACCCAATTTGATTGCTCCTAGATCTATTTAGGTCTATGTTAGTCAAATCTACTAGTAGACATGTTTAGATTTTAGATGTTTGTTCCATTTTATCTCCATTGTTATGTTGTTTAGATTTTATCATTGATGTTTCATTCCTTAGATTTGCATTTAGATTTATATCATTATGGTGTTGATATTTAGAATAGTTTAATTTGTAGTGAAAGTAAAGGGTGTTATCATTTGGCATGCCCGGTGGGAGAAAAACCCCATTTACACATCATTTTCAAGCCTTTTAACATAGTTTTAAATTTTTAGATTTCAAGTTTTCTTAGATTAACTTCAAATTCTTAGATTAAATTCAGGTTTTCTAGGTTAAACTAGCTTACTTTCAAGTTTTTTAGAGCACTTTTCAAAGTTTTTGTAGATCAATTTTTAAACTAATTAGTTATTTCAACTAGATTAGTGGTAGAAGTTGTGTTTTCATGTTCTTTGCAGGATATCAAAAGGTGAAGCCCTATCAAAAATGCTTCAAAATCACAAAGATTTAATCTTTTTGAATAAATTCCACTCAAATATCATATTTTAGTCACCTACAAGAAAGGTCATGCCAGTGATTTGAAGTCCGCACCTATGCATGCAAAAGTGCACTTGTTCATTCAAGTCTATGCCCATGCCCCTAGAGCTGAGCCTGTGCCTCTCTAGCCATGCCTGTGCAACATTGAAATTTTGGTCTCTATCATAGACTTACACCTGTGTAATCTGAGGTGCGCCTACACCTCTCGGGACACGCCCATGCACCACCGACTGTGCATTTTTGATAGAGGCATGCATATGATTCCAAGTCCATGCCCATGCACTCAGACCCACTCCTATGCACTCAGACCCGCGCCTGTATAATTAGGGACGTGCCTGTGCACTTAGGTAAATTTCTACCAAAGTTCATAATTTTTTACTTCTATTTTTTAGGATCCCTGTCATTATTTTTAAAGGTTTTTACACTTTGTTTTTATCAATTTATTTATTTTAGAGAAATGTTCCTAACAAAATTGACTTAGGGTTTGATAAGTGATTTTTCATGCTTTGTTTGAGTTTTGAATAGGTGTGTATGCTCTTCCCTTGCAATTAGTGTGATCTTGGGAACCAAAAGCACTTGTAAACCACTTATTGCTATTTTAGAGTAAGTAAGAAAAATCATTAATCTTTGATATTCTTAATATTTTAGTTTAAGAGATTTTCCTTAGTAAATAATCAAGGCAAACACTTGTGTATGCTCTTACTTTGCACCTAGTGTGATCTTGGGAACCAAAAGCAAGTTTAGTCTTTTTCATTCAAAAGCACTTGAATTAATTGGGGAATAAAATTTGTTTTTTTTTCACTAAACTTTCATGGTAGTTAATTGGTTTACAAGTTTTTAATTTCTATCTAGTAGGGTTACTTGTTGTGTATGCTCTTCCTTGCACCTAGTGTCATCTTGGGAATCAAAAACATCACTTAATCCTCTTTTTATGATATTGTGGATATTTTTAGACTTCTAATCATTTGTGTGAAGGACCTAACACTAGTCAAAGAACTCCATTCAAACAAAAATCTAATTTTCACGTGTGATTTTAGGTTTCCAAAGGTGGATAAAACCACATTACTTAATCCAAAAGATTAAAAAATACACCACTATTCAACACACTTGATTTTCAGGTTGGTTAAGAGCTAAAGCTCATCCATTCAACTAGAACATAACCTATTTGGAATAATTATTAATCTCACAAGAGGGGTGGTTCTAGGAACCCACAAGTAGTTCACACAAGAGGGAACCTTGTGAAGAAAATGGGTAAGTGCTCCAAATTCCCACTTGACTAGTATTCCTTTGAAATTTAGAGTTAAAGATATATATATCGTGACCCTCGTGAAAGTATAACTAAATGCACTTGGTACTCATTATACTAGAAGGGGTAAAGTAAAGATGAGATACTCCTTGGGAAACCAAGGTAAATTGAGCTCGCTCTAAATATCTTGTGACAACCTAGGTGAGAGAACCATTAGGAATCTTGCCATCTTGGAGCCAATTTAGTCTTAGATAGTATACTTGAGAGCTCTCACAAAGTTTCTACTTTACTAGATTCTAACTCTTGTTATTCGAACAAGTGAAAGAATCTTTTAAAGTTGGGGCCACATGATATTTCATCACGAAACTTACGATGTGTTACTTTTCTCTAGTTTTTCATTTTCCTTAAGGCAAGGTGAAACTTTGGCAAAGTATACTTAGTTTTTTTCACCCTCATTTGGTCTACACCTTTGTTCTCTTGTTACCCATTTTGGGATAAAAGAGTAGATGACATATACGGATACCGCTGGGAATAATGTGTCCACCACTTTTGTAGTCTACTTGCATGACTAGGTTGCAAATTTTCCTTGGAATGCAAGTGTTGAAAGTGTGAATGGTACATGGTCATTTCCTAGTAGGCCCTTGTCTCATACCCATATTGAGACTTATTATCATTCTAGTTAGGTTGTCTTATCATTTTCTTCCTTATATTTGTTACGTTACCTGAATTATAGCTTTACAATTGTGATACTTACATCTTGTTTCCATTGTGGAACTTTGTTTAAGTCTCCATATTGTAGTGTTACGCTACTCGCACGGGTAATAATTCCTTAGTATACTTAGGCATAGTTTTTATTCCAACTTTGTCTTGAGATTTTGAGGGTTTTGACGTTGCATTGTTAGCATTGGGGTGACATTTTTTGTACTAGAATCTTTCTTTTTCTAAAAATCTTGATTGCCTTTCCCAAATATTGTTGTTATGTTGCTCACATTCATAACTTCCACTTTCAGGGACTTAGACATTGTTTGTTTCCTAAACTAGTTTTGGTATACTTTGTTGGAGGATTGCATCAATACTTTATTAGTATTTAGGTATTGTTTATTTCTAAACTTGACCTAGGTGGTAATATTGTATTGTCACTATCAGTTCTCAAACTTTTCTTATAAAAACATAGGGAGTAGACTATTTGTTTGGTTATTCTATAGTTGTGTGCTTGATAGTTTTTGTCTATGAGTTCTTGATAGATAGATCATTTTAGACATTCTTTATTCTTTGAGATCCTAGGTTCACATTGGGCCTTTGGATTCTTAGTCATTTTTTGTCTTGCGTTCTTTGTGATGACTTTTGAATCATTACGCTGCATAAATTTCCATAGAGTTCATTGTTAAACCTTAGTGGAAACCTTTCGCGATCAACCCCTTGCTTCAAAATATGTCTATTATGAGAATGGGGTCTCGAAAGATAGAAACTAGAATCTTTGGAGGTAAAAAGTCTCTTCAAGAGGATGTCATGGTAGATCATAGTAGTGGTGAGGAATATTCTCCTCGCATGGATATGGAACTCCATTCCATCCATTTTGACGAGTACATATATTAGAATAAGCATGAAGTGTTAAGACGAGTCGTATATTTAGGGGTGAAATTACCCACTACGATGGATCCTTCCCTTATTGCTAGGATGGTTTGTGGAGAAGAGGAAGTAGAAATCCCTTTTAGGAGTGTTTGTGATATCTTGAACCCTAATCATACCTCCACTTTAGGAAGACAAAATGATGAGGAAATACCCTTTGAAAATGATGGTTATTATCACATACCTCATGTCAAAACCCATTGTGAAGACATCGAGGAACATACTCATCACACACAACCTCCCTCTAATGAAAATCATAATGAGATACCTACCAAAGAGATAACATTAGAACAACAGGTTCAGTCTCTAATTCACTAATTGGCTATCCTAACATCTCATGTAAACAAAGAGAAAGTGGTTAAACCCTTGAAACAAGCTAAACCAAAAACTCATTATCATGACGTTAGCACTAACACCCCTCATAAAGAGGAACCCAAGGAATCTCACGAATATTTCTACGTAAGCAACAAAGTGGGAAATACACCTAGATTTAATTATTTGTATAAACCTGCACCACCACCTACACAAGACCAACTCTTCAGCCAAGAATGGTCTACCATGAAGAATTCCCTTCAAGCATTACAAGAAGGCCAAACCAGTAGTAGTAACAAGAAGTACCGGTTGATGAGTTATGTCCCTACCCATTTGACAAAGCCATGTTACAAGTTCCTTTCTCAAGACATTTTAACTTTCCAAAATTTGATAAGTATAAATGAAAAGGTGATCCTAGAGATCATATTAAAGACTTTTTCATGGCTTGTCAAGAGGTCACATACAAAAAAATTACCTTATCCATTTGTTTCCATGAAGTTTAGGAGTAATGATGCTATAATGGTTTGTACACATCCCTAAGGGATCCATATCAACATGGCCTAAACTAGCAAAACATTTTGTATGACACTTCTCTTTTAATATAGAGAAAAATGTTGCCATGATAGATCTATGAAATGCTAAACAAATAAATAATTAAAACTTTGTTGCATTATTACAATGTTAGAGAGGGTTAACTAGCCACTTCCCTTACTCCATACCTGAAAAGAAGTTGATAAGCATATTTTTTCCCAACCTTCACCTAGATATCACGTTCCACTTGCAGATGCATTGTGGAAACACATTTGAGGAGGTCATTGAAAAAGGGACTCAAATTGAAAAAGCATTGTTAAATAGAGGGACCTTACAACCCTTTTCATGAGATCAAAATGATACCAAGACTAACGAAAACCCAAATTTGTTACCAATAAGAACAAGAATGTTGTTAGTGATGGAATAGTGGACAAAAAAAGAGTACAAGCCATATAGAACCACACACCTTTGAATCTCGCAAAGGGAGCTCCACCTATGGAGTACAAACATCATACATTCACTCTTTCTGATTTGACATCATCAATATTAAAATAGTTAGAGGTTTTCAATATGGTCCAATACCCTAAATAAAAACCCTATGGGGATGATGCACCTAAACCATCATAGATTAGGGAAAATGAATTTTGCAGATTTCATCATGTTAAGGGTCATAAAACCGATAAGTGCTTAACGTTAAAGCATTACATCCAAGACATAATTGATAGTGGTGATATAGAAAAAGTGCTACTACCTCTACCAAATCCCCAAATGAAGAACTGGATATCTTTAAAGAACCTTTCCCAAAGCACAGTAATAAGGGAAAGGAAAATCCAGATCAGGGATAGTCGTCCCAAAGTAAAAATTCCAATTACGTGTCAAATAGAGACCATTTTGATGCTTTAATAGGTTGTGTAGATTCACCAGTTGAACATGTCAACACAATTAAGATCAGACAAGAGAGTGTGTCATGGCAACATGACTAGCTTGTATTATTCTCCCCATCCTAATCAAAAAATTCATTACGATGACTTAGACCAATTAGAAAATATGACGGCTAATATTTCAATCTTAGAACTTCTGAAGATATCTAATGTTCATAAGGACATATTATACAAAACCTTGCAAAGTTTAGGAGTATCTGTTGATGTTGACCAAACACACTTACAAGCGATGATAGCGCAAATCGCACCATCAGAGCACATAACTTTCAGCCATACAAAAGCCTTAAGAGAAAGTCCTTCTCACAACCTTCCCTTACACATTGAAGTCATCATAAACCGTAATAAGGTTAAGTGAGTTTTTGTGGATGGTGGATCAGGTATTAACATTTGTACTCTCAAATTAGTACATCAGCTAGGATGCACCGAACCTGATTTAGAAATAAAGGTCATCACCATCAAGGCATATGACAATGAGGAACATAAATAAACAGGTATGATAACTTTCACAATGGAAGTATGTCCTATAAGTCAAGATAAAAAATTCCACGTCCTTGACTTGGAGCTACCATACAACATCTTACTCAACCGCCCATGGATTCATGTCATGTAAGTCATACCTTCTACATACCATTAGTGTTTAAAGTTTCATTATGAAGGACATACTCTTATAATTCAAGGAGATCCTCAACCCTTTGCTCATTGCAGAGCATTGTCAGGCTATTTCCCCACTATCTACGAGTGTCCTTCTAAAGAGATGACTATTCCAGTATAGTCTGAGGCCCCCGCTTCACGAGTGGATCCAAACACCTTATCTCTCAATGAAAATGGTGTGTTCATCTCAGAAACTCCTTTTGTTACATGGGAGATGAAGGTCATACCAAGTGGTTGCAGAGAGTATAATCTGCAACAAGCCCTTATGGTTCAAAATGCTCCCCTATTATCTCAAACGCATGGTAGACCATGCTATAAATTTAAAAGATCTAGGGATAATTTCCCTTTCAAGAACTTCATTTCATGTAGTCTACTAGAAGAAGAAATAATACTGCATGATATAGTTCTTCATCCTCAAGATGATGAAATGGTCTTATGCTATAAATCATATAGGTATATCATTCCTAACCGCATAATGCTTACCATGAGGTATAAAGGATGTGGTTATAGCTGTCAAGAACAAGGTACATTGGAAGCTCTTCCAATACCTTGTCGCATAGTGGGTAAATCCAATCTAGGAACTCATTTGTATGAAGTTCACCCCTCAGATGAAGAGTATGATTCTTTTGAGAGTGAGGATAGTTTATACAGAGATGAAAGCGAAATGGATTCCCGGTGTAGTCTTTACGAAGACCTCACCACCACAAACCTATTTTCTAATATGACTATCCTTACCATAAGACCCGCCATATCCCCTACAACCCAGTCATTGAATATCATATACCCATCACTTTTGAATTGGGACCAACAACAACATATAGCAGTTGACGTGTTTCATAATGATGAGGCTATCAAAAGTTCCTTGGCATCAGATACAGTATCCCAAGAAATGACCACAAAAGGGATTCTCCATTTAGCTCAACACATGTGTGTACTTCAAAGAGGAGGAAGCATTGTGTGGTAACGTAAGTGAACAATAATGCAAGGGAAAAAGTTCCATTGAAAATCCTTGTGGAAAAAATAAATCCAAGTCGTATAGTGAAAACCTTTTTGAGGCGCTAAAGAACAAATAAGATGAAAAACCATTGGATAAAATAGTGTCACCAATGAAAGATGAAGATCATGTGGAATTCCCTTTAGAAGAAGAAGATCTTAATCTCCCTCTGGACGATACGCTCATGGAAGATGAATCCAAGATACTGGTAGAGGAGACTATAGATATCAACATTAGCACAGAGAACCTACCTCGGATTATTAAACTAGGAGATTCCCTCTTAGTTAGAGAACATAAAAATTTTACAGCACTTTTGAGAGAGTTTGCAGATATTTTCACTTGGTTGTATGCAGACATACCAGGACTTGATCCTGCCCTAGTGGTGAAAAATTTAGTTATACACCCAAATGCCAAGCCTATAAAGAAGAATCTTCACAAAATGCATCCTCGTATGACCTTGCTGGTAAAATCAGAACTAGAACGGTTATTAGAAGTAGGCTTCATAAGGCCTATATACTACTCAAAGTGGATCTCCAATGTAGTTTCAGTACAGAAATATCTAGTTGGTATCAGAGTGTGTACTGACTTTAGAGACATTAATAAGGCTTGTCCAAAAGATGACTTTCCTCTCCCTAACATGGACATGATTGTCGATTCAACTACTGAGTATGAGATGTTATCACTCATGGATGGATTCTCAGGTTACAACTAGATAAATATTGTAGAGGACAATCAACACAAGACAACTTTCACTACCCCATGGGGAACATTCTGCTACCAATTTATGTCCTTCGGCCTCAAGAATGTAGGTGCAGTATATCAATGGGAAATGACGGTAATATTTCATGATATGATTAGTGATATCATGGAGGATTACGTAGATGGTATATTGGAAAAATCTAGGACTCATGAAGAGCACCCATAAATCTTGCAACACATTTTTTAGCTTCTAAGGGACTATAAAGTCCGTCTAAACCCAAAGAAGTGTGTCTTTGGCATATTATATGGGAAATGATTATGATTCATTGTATCTAGGAGAGGAATAAAAGTAGATCCAACAAAGGTTTCCGTAATAATGGAAATGCCTCCTCCTACCAACATCAGATAACTGCGGAGCTTTCAGGAAAGATACAGGCTATTAGATGGTTTATATCTCAACTGGCATACAAGTGTCACACCTTCACACATCTACTTAAGAAGGATGTGAGTTATCACTGAGGACTAGATCAGCAGCAGGCGTTCACCTTTCTCAAAAGCTATCTTACTAAACCCCCTGTTTTAATGCCACCCATGGTAGGAGAACTATTACTACTATACATATCTACTACATAGTTTGCAATTGGAGCATTGTTAGCCCAATATGATAAAGAGCAGAGAGAAAAAGTGATATACTATTTGAGTCAGACATTGATAGCTTACGAGCTTAATTATTTGTAGATAGAGAAGGCTTGCTTGGCTGTGGTTTTCACTTTCTAGAAGCTATGCCACTATTTACTCAATCACAAGGTCAAGCTCATTTCCAAAGTGGATCCCTTAAATTACTTGTCAAATCTTGCACTCATAGGGAAGATTTCCAACTGGATCATCTTTCTTAGCTAATTTAACATCGAGTATGTCTATCAGAAATAATTAAAGTGACAAGTCTTAGCAGATCAGATAGTTGAGGCCCCACTACCAGGTATAGAGCCATTGAACTTGGAACTCCCAGATGCATCCACAAATACCTTAAGGAATTAGTCATATGGCAACCCTACTTCGATGGCTCCTTTACTTATCATGGTTCAGGTGTTAGAGTCGTGTTGATCACTCCCGCAGGAGACATGATTCCCCAAGCATTCAGACTTAGATTCCCATGTACGAACAATACAATGGAATATGAGGCTCTAATTGTAGGAATGAAGCTCGCTATTAGATGGGATGTTAGGTGAGTAAATATAATTGGAGACTCCATGTTAATCATTAAGTAAGTAACAGATGAATACAAGGTAAAAGATAAGAAACTCCTTCCGTACAAAAGAATGGTTGATTCTTTAAAGGAGTTCTTTGAGAAGGTCACTTTTTAGTAGATACCAAGGGCCCAAAATAGAGCCATAGACCCTATGGCTATAGTTGGGTCCATGTTGAACATTCCACCAACTAGTAATGATATGCTATTCTTTGTTGAACATCTACGAACAGTGGCATATGATTTACCAGATTCCTATTTGGTATGTGAGGTTGTTGGTCCCTTTTCCTCATGGTACTCTGAAATATTGAATTACCTTCACGACGGAACCTTTCCCACAAACATTTCCCATGCTGAAAAGTGCACTCTCATCTAGCGTATAGCCCACTATACCTTGCTTGGGGGCACCCTCTTTCACCGAGGCTATGATGGGAATCTGTTATGTTTTTTAAATTTAGATGAATCCATTCAAGTGATTAAAGAGGTACATGAAGGCATCTGTGGGGCTCATACTAACGGGATCATTCTAGCAAAGAAAATACTTAGAGTAGGCTACTATTGACCTACCATGGAGCATAATTATTGTAATCATCTAAATAAATGCTTGGATTGTCAGAAGTATGGAAAGTTGATACACGCACCAACGTAATCCTTGCAACCAATCACAACACCCTGGCCATTCTCAAAGTGGGGTCTCAATCTAATAGTAAAACTATATCCTATCTCCTCGGATGGATACAAGTTCATTATAACCGCAATTGAATACTTCACCAAATGGGTAGAGTTTGTTCCTTTTACCTATGTTGAAGGGGCTCAAATTTTAAATTTTATAATGAACCATATCATTTGTTCCTATGGCATCCCATCTGCTATTATAACAGATAATGGAAAATCATTCAAGAATAAGGCTGTGAAAGCGTTATGCAAATGTTTTTAGATATCCCTCAAATTATCAACCCCCTATTACCCTTAAGGTAATGGGTAAGTATAAGCATCAAATAAAACTCTCATTTGCATCATGGAGAAGATGGTGAATACCACAGGCCGTAATTGCCATCTACAAATTCACCCTACCCTTTGGGCATTCAGAAAATCCATCTGCACCCCTACAGGTGCTACTCCATACTCATTAGTATTTGGCTTAGAAGATGTACTACCCTTAGAGATCGAAATCCCCTCTTTGTGCATTGAGCTAAGGGACTACTTGAATGAAGTGGATTACAGAGTAGCTCGACTAGAAGAGTTAGAACTATTGGATGAGAAACGAATTCATGCCTTGAACCACCTTAAAGTGTATCAGGATTGAGTGCGGAGAAGTTAAAATAAAAGAGTGACACCTTGCCAGTTTGAGGTAGGATAACTGGTGTTGAAAGAGAATCAAAAGAACACCAACAAATATCAAGAGAAGAAGGGTATGTTTGAAACTAAATGGCTAGGGCCATATGTTGTGGTGGCAAAATATGGTTAAGGAGCCTACAAGATGGCCTATTCAGATGGTCAAGATCTCAAAGAGCCTATGAACGCAGTTCTTCTTAAGTGGTTCTATGCTTGGATCTAAAGGGTTTCTCAAAATATCAAAAAAATAAAAAAGTATAAAAGAACAGAAAAAGAAAAAGAGAAATAAAAAGGTATGTCCAATAGTGAAAACCACGCAATGGTGGTACTTTGGGAAATTCATTTGGTGAAAACTTATTTCCAACGCCATCAGAGGGTCCGTTATTCACAAGAACTTTAGGTCTAGGATTGTGATAACTTTGTCCTAAGCTAGTCTTAGCCGCTATTTGAGCTACTTTTGAGCATGTCCCTCTTAGCCTTGATCCGGTTGATCCTACTCTTTAGGTGCAAAGGGTTTCCCTTTGAACATCCCCATCTTACACTAGGGGAAGCTTTGCATCGATTCTTATTTCACATCGCGTGTGGGATTATGCCCTTGTATATCCCATCTAACACTGGGGGAAACCACGTTTCTTCGTTTCCTATATATAACTTCAGAAAACTTCTTTAAAAACATCAAAAACATTCACATAACTTATTTGAAAATCCCTAAACATCAATATATCTTAGTCGGTAAATACTAAACCTTCATATATGTTTCATCAAAAAACTCCTAAACAATAGAAAAATGTCTTAGGAAAAGACCAAAACAACATAAAACATTTCAAAACTGTCCCACAAAAACAAGATAAGTAGTTTGCTTACTTTAGTTGTTGGTTTGTATGGTTTTGATTGCATTGTATTTTTGTACCATATGTTGTAAATTGGATTCATTTGTTTAAATAGATTGAGTGTTACTTTAATATGTTAGGCATTTATATTTGGTTCATTTTATCTTGCATACTTGTATATAGTTGTGTTGTTTTGGTTAGAGTAGATTTGATTAAGTTGTGTTTGTTTATAGAGTTTATCATCATATCATCTATCACCACATCTATACATCATATATCAATAAAAGCTAAGTCTACATCATACATGTATACTATAGCTAATTATCATGTATTGTATCATCAATGGGGCATGAGGGGTTGCGCATGATAAAAAATCTTTCCCCCCACACCAATATCAAAAATAAAAACATGTTTTAATCAAATTATCTCATCAACATATAATATGACGTCATCTAAGGCTATATCATTAATCTAACAACATGTGATACAAAACATAATCATACAAATTAAAACATGATATCTCATAAGAAAATTGTGATACATTGATAATCCATCAATCATCATATATCATCGTAAATATAAATTTACGTGTACAAAATAGTGTGTCTCAAAAATACATCTGATACAATGAGCCATCATGGGAATCTATACAAAAAATGTTCCTTCATCACAAGGCATATTAAAAATGATATATAACGTACATATGTACAAAAAAGTGCCTTCATCATGAGACATGATAAAAAATAGTAAATATAAATCTGTACAAAAGTATGCCTTCATATCGAGGCAATACACCAAAAATATACATCTAGGTACATAAGTAAATAGAGTCAGCCATGACTCGAGCCCTCACCTGGACTACCTGGTGTGGGTCTACCACTAGAAGGTGGCATCTGAGATGCTGAAAGAAGTGTTGTACCATACTGTGTTGAGCCATGCTGCTTTGAAACATTCCATCCTGAAGGACCCTGTACTTATCGTAAATTCCTCTGAGACCTAGAATGAAATGAAGTGCCAACTATCCGGCTATACTCAGGAACTCTTTGATCGATCAAAATGACAAAGTAGTATTGCATCCTATAGTATGTAGCCTCACCTGTTATAATAGCACTGTGACTAATAAATTGTTGTAATCCTGGAGTAGTGGTGTCCTGTTGCAGTGCATCACACTCTGCTCTCGCACTGGTCGACTGAATCCATAGTTAATCTCACTCTGTAGTAAGTTAGTCTCTCTCAAATTGCACTTGTAGATCATCGGTAGTGGCCTGATCCCACTCGTTCATCATCTCATCTCTCTCCGTCTGGGCCTGATCTCACTCTGTAATGAGTTGATCTCTCTCAGTTATCACCTTGTCCCTCTCTGCTATGGCCTGGGAGTGTAAGGCCACTACCTATTGTAATTTATGCTATAAGGAAGCCACTTTTCCACCAACCGGTATATCCTTAATTTACATAACATCAACATCTATGTGTTTTTCATCAAGGGGTAGATCCTCCTCCATCTTTTGCTCTCCACCTCCATCTATCGGTGGACTAATGTGATGGGGTGATGGCAGTGGCCGGAATGGTGCCCGTAATGGAACTTGTTGGGGCATCTATGGTGCCACTACCTGAGGCTGCACTACCATCTATTGCCATACTAAGGCCTACTATTGTACAATAACTTGTAGTTGAATAAACATCTTTTGTGCTACAACTCCTACTCGTGGTCCTTCATATGGATCTTCCTGGGCCTATCACTATACCCAAGAATCTAAGGCCTCAAATCCCTATGTTGCTGCATCTAATACCTCTTGAGGAATCGTTAAACGATGAGGTAACATTGTGGCATACCAACCTCCATAATCTTGTGTAGTACCAGGATTTGCTATCTGCACATGTTGTACCCAAGGCTGAAAATCCACCTGAAAGAATCTAGCACGTGTTCAGTCTAATCTGATCTAAGGCCCCATATGAAAGACCTCCCTGTATCGGTGAGCATACCACAACTCAGACCCAGGAATCCCCTGAATGAGTCCAAACTAATGTTGAACTTGGTCTACTCTATACCACTCCATGATATATCTCCTACTACAAAAAAAAGTGGTCAACCATCGATGTGCTAAGCTTCACCACATCCTCAGGCCACTGGTATAACCTATAGGGCCACCATGTAATCATATGAGGTTACACCTCATCAAACTCATGTCTGTAGTAATCATCATCACCTACGTGACCATGGACATCCTCTCCAATTAGGACCCACCCCATAATAGAAGGTTCTCCAATGGCTCGGGCTCACAAAGCTCCTGTAGGGCGGCCGATAGCAATATGATTCCATACCCATATCTGCAGCAAAGTAGTAGGACCTATAGATCTCTGGTTGTGGTAGGCTACCAAATGAAGATCATCATATAAGTGGGCCAAGTATACACTGACCCCAATAGTATACCTTCCCTTGTAGAAGGTCGCAAATCACTCTAATAAGGCCAAGGGGGAATCGAGTACCAGTCTTGTCAGGTAGCAGGATGTTGCTGACAAGAGCTAACAAGAAAACATCGACTCAGACTAGCCGCTGGTCAGACATACACCTCCTAACATAAACTGTCATACCCCATCGGGGTATGTCTTTAACACCAAATAGCTCAAACAAGCACCACCTAATCCAGTCTTGGCGACCATCATAAGTGATTGAAAGACCCTATATAGGAACTCACAGGATCCACCACAAATCCTCTAATATAATACTCATCTCTTCAGTGGTCAATTGGAATGTATGTCTCTCGCTTCGCCATCTCTCAGCTAAGGCTGTGAGCAGGATGTGGTCCAAGGTGATTTGGGGCATATGTGCAACATGTGCTAGTCCAGTCACCTCTAGGGAAATCTCCAGGTAGATCTGATCCCATCATCCAAACGTCACCTCGTAGGCATGGAGCCATGCATGCCGCTCCCACGTCTCTAACCTCTCCAGGTCCTCCTGCAAAATCGATCGGGTCATTTAAATCATGATCATATTATTCTATTTTCTAACATTTCTCGCTTATTATTCTACTCTATCATTTAATTTTCCTATTCTACCATGTTTTTCTTCTAGTTTTCATCACTATCTTCTACCTAGGATTTGCTAAAACTAAGTTTTCCTCCAAAAAGCCATCAAAAATGACTTTGGTGTGCAAGCACGCCTTATAGTGCACTAGCGCACCCCATGTTGCGCATGCACAGCACATGCACGCCTTGCCCTAATCCATCTCGCAAAGGTGTGCAGTGTGCCTCCTTAAGCATATGCACATGCACCCCCCTGCGTAGCTGGAAAATATGCACCAGCACATACATTTATGCATGGGCGCAGGCGCACCCATGCATAATGTAGTGTACGTGTGCCCCTAAGGCCGTGCCTTTTTATTTTTCCCTTTTTTCTACCCTAACTACTACGCTAATGTGCATAAAATTTAACCAAAATTAAATGTTGGTAAATAATGAGGGTAAAGAATAAATTTGTGTACTCGTGGTCCATCCGTAGGTAGCTGCAAGTACTCTCTCACATGATCTGCCCAATGTTTTTGGCTCCACACCCTCACCATCTTCTCCCATAGGTTAGAGCTCTGATCAACGGTAAATGTAAAGTGAATGTGGTAAATCAATTGGCCGTGATGGCTTATATACCCATTTTTACCTCCCGTGACGTGTTTCTCACCCCCGAGGCACCCTGAAACTATCGTGGTTCTTCTAATTTCTTCTAATGATGGTCGTGATGATTATTTTTAATAAATAATTATTTTTTATGCCCGTTTAACTTCCCTAAAGCATGTTTTTGTATCCCGACAAACTTTTCTACCACTCAGGGCATATTTTCGCCTCGCAGTTACTTTTGGAAAACATCTCATGATTACGTCATTTCTTCTATACTATTTTTTATCAAAAAAAAAAAATAAATAAATAAAAAATTTTCAAAAAACCCAAAAATTGGTAAAATCATTAAAATTCCAAAAATTGTAAAAATTTAAAATTTTACAAAAAAATTGGTAAATGGCATGCAACGCAACTGAATCATGTATCGAATGCATCATCCTCGAACATCGAAATTGGTCCTTCAAAACCATCTTTCTGATGTTCTTTTTTGTTCTTGTCTCAAATGACTTACGGATCATCGTGATCTACCTCCATTAAAAAATTTGGGCCTACTTATTATGTCAGTACTCCTGTGCAACAGTGAGTTGCGATGTATTGTGTCATAATGCACAAATGCTTTCCATGGGACTACTTGTGTCCTTTGTTTTTCCCTCGCATGTGTTATTGCTTGGGGCACCATTTTTAACCCTTGTCGTTACAACACGAACATTCAGAGCTTGATAAAAAAAACATAAGTACAACTGTTTTGAATGTTGTTTGTTTGAGTACTTATAATTGTACTTGTTTTTGTGTTAGGTTAGCTGGTTTACTTTCTCATATTGCATTGTATTTTATATGTTGCATGGAGTTATGCATCATTTTACTTTCTCGTATTGCATTGCATAATGTATGTTGCATGGAGTTACATATTTTTAGCAGTAGAAAAATGTTAGTAATGTATCTTTTCATGTTATGTTATACTTTTGTTTATTTTAAATAAGGGATGATGATGTAGATCATAGGGGCAACGTGATGAAATAAGGTTGCGTATTGAAGACTAGATACAATGATGAGCATGTTCCTATTTTCCACTTTCCTATCTTATCACTACTAATTTTTCTTCTCAATCACCTGGGGCAATAAAAACCATCTTTGTCCCTATTCCTTTTCTCTTCTAAATAACCAGGGTTTCATGCCCATTCTATTATAGTTATTCTATCCATTTCAATCATATTTTTGATCGTAATTGACTTCTTTATCACCCCATCAACACTCGAGGGGGCATCCTTCATTCTACTAAATTTTCTTCAAAAATTTACTTTCTTACACTTGTCTACTATGTTTGAAGTGAAGTCACTAACTTCAGCTCAAACAAGGGCAAATGTAGACACCTAAATTCTGATTTCGCAATCTTATTGATAAAAGCAAGAAAATCACTCTCATTCTTACCAATTCCGTTATAATTAGTGATTTCCACTAATTAACTTATTTTTTCCCTCTATTCTGGTTAATAAACACTTCTTTGTTAATTATCCACCCATTTTCACATTCAGGATGCCAATCGATGTCAAATCGTAACTTTTTATCCTCTTCTGGGAAATAATTAGCGTTATTAGCTAATTAAGCCTATTTTACCCTTGTTTTGGTCAATATACCCTAATATTGGCTTATACCCCTCTTCTAACCACTCAAAATCACCCCATTCACATCCACTATGTCTCAGCAAGCTTCAAAAACTTATCCTAGCCTCCTCGTTAACCCTAAGCGGTTGATTAAGGCTCCACACCTCTTAATCACTTGGTAATTCACTAATTATGATTAGAAAAGGTTAATCATGATTATAAATTCTAATATTTTTGGTAATTTTTAGTCCCACATGCATTAGCATACAAGTTTCTCCCAAAAATAAAACTTTAAAAGGACTAAGTCATACAATCCAACTTTACACCATGCTTTTGATAGTGGCCTCATATAATACATATGTTAAAGAGCCTAAACCTCTTTTAAGGATTTACATGCTCATCTTTGCCTAAAACCTTCATTATGGTTAGTAGGAGAATATCTAGCATGGCCTTGTAGTCTTGTGCTAGAGATATCTCTTCACCATTTGTGGAGTAGCAACCATACCCAATTTGATTGCTCCTAGATCTATTCAAAGTCTATTTTAGTTAGTCAATATACCAAGTAGACATCCTTATATTTTAGATGTTAGTTCCATTTAATCTCCATTTTTATGTTATTTATATTTTATCATTGATGTTTCATTCGTTAGCTTTGCATTTAGATTTAGATCATTATGGTGTTGATCTTTAGAATATTTTAACTTGTAGTGAAAGTAAAGGGTGTTATAAAGTGGTATGGGGAAAAATGTAGGGGGTCATTTTAAAAATAAAATAAAATAAATCCTTCCAAATCATAAGTGCTTAATCATACAAAATCCCAAAGAATTAATTTAGTTTCTCTTGTTAAGAGAGACAATCATCCCTTCAATCATATTTTTCCAATTAGTACCTAGGCAACCTATCGGTCTAAGTCTAGTCACGACCTATAAAGTGAAATCATCTTGGAATCAGACAAATAATATTGACTGGAGATGAGTTACATTTTCCAAAATGGACCATTGTTAACCTCACGTATTTTCATCTAACATCTTCATCTTCATATCACTCTCTCATTTGTCTCACATTCGTCTTAGCTCTTGGTGTTGAGCTCTTGCATTTTACTAGTTGCATGGAGTCAAGGGAAGGAGTTAGACATCCTATCAATATATCATCTACATTCTGCTAATGGAATGAAATGTTTACAATTATTTTAACATGACTTCAGATAGTGCACCCTTTACCAAGTCAAAAAATTTAAAAATCCTATATCCCAAAATCCTTAAAAATAAAAAAATAGCAGATATTTTTGGTCTAAAAATAAAAACCTCTAAAATCAATCAGAAAATAAAAAACATATACAATTAGTCAAAAATCAATGAAAATCCGGGCAAACATTCTCCACAAAATTCAAAACATTAACACAACCATCAAACACTGAGGTATCCTTCTAAACCGTACCAAAAATAACAAATCAACAATCATCTCCAAATATCAAACATTTGACCCATATCCTAGTGATCGTTCCAACTATCCTAAAACAATCAAAACCATAATGCACATTCTTGTTTGGGGCAATCTTGGCTTTCATTCTTTCCCTTGCATGTATCCTTTCTCGGAGAGAATGAACCCATTAATCAAATCAATCTTCAACATGGATCTAACAAGAGTGTCACTTGACCCCACTCTACAATATGATCCAATCTCACCCCTTGCATGTATCATTACTTTGGGGAAGCTAAATCAAATCAATTTTTCATCCGGTTCCAACAAGAGTGTCACTCAACCCCACTCTTCATTCTGATCTTACCCCTTGTATGTATCCTTGCATGGGGGGAAAATTAATTCAATCGGCCATCATTTGGAACACATTAGGGGCATGGTTAATTGTCTCTATTTCTAGTTGTTTTGCATTTATTGTTACTTTAGACCAATTACAAGTATTTTTTATATCGTCCTAGCTCATGTATAGACTTGGTGTATACATTTACTATGTATATTGGATTATTTTTTACTTCATTATTTTCTCTGTGTTTGTGTTTAAGTGCATAATGGGTTGTTCATCATGGTTTTTAATAATCATGGTGCTAACTCTATTATGCAAACACAAAGAAGGTTGCTCCAAAATATAAATTTTGAATGGAAGCTCAAGCTATGAGAAAATCACTCCCACCATCCTTCTAATCATTCTCAAATCATAAGAATTCTCCTTCCTATCAAGCGAATGTCCACTGCTTTCCCATGTCACCCACCCGCTCGAGTGCACACTCCCTAGATACCATCCTTAACTCGTTAGGGCATCCAAATACTTAACTGGGGAATATTAGGCAGCTCACCACACTTTTTCATCATTTTTTCACCGATCGCATGCATCTACTATCTTTAAAGTTCTATTACTTTATAATAACACTTTAAAGAGGGGAAAATGTAGACATCCTAAAATATTACATTACGCGTTCTAAACCTCCAAAATCATCTCGTAATTATTTCACAGTACATTACGACCATTTTAAACCACTCTTGATATATTTCGTTATTTTTTGAACTTCGATGGCATTTTACGACATTGTTTCTCCATTCTCCTAATCATTCATGTTGCTTACAAATGGTTTTGATTTATTAAATATTCACGTTATGGACCTTGTTGCACTCATATCCCATTCCTAGGATTAATTCTATTAATCATATCATTCTTATTATTCATCCCCTATTCCTATTAGCTAATTTTAATATCATAATAATTAAATAAATCCTACATTATCCATTTACACTTTACCCCCTTATCCAGTTAATTAATTTCGCAGAACAGTAGTCAACATGTCAAGTTAACTAGATCAAAAGGAATACATACATAAATCAATAAATCATTAAATATATGTGTAAGAGGACTAGAATTAGATTATATAAAATCAATGCGAAAGTTAAAAAGTCACATTATTTTGTGTGAATAAAATAAAAGCTAATGAATTAATATTTAATTTTAAATATACAAAAGAAGGTGCCACCTTTGTAAACTCAAAAATAACTCATCCATGCAAGCTCAAAACAAGAGTTCAACTACTCAAAAATATTGGAAACTCAAATAAACAATTTGATCTTGCTTCACTTAACTTCAAATCAAACAAGTTAACCACACAAATCCTATATTTGGATTCTCTTTCCCCATCTAGAAATAATCGCTCATTCTTCTCCAATTATCATCATTGAAAGCTTGAGAATTTGCATTGTCATTGTGTTGGATTATTATTCAATCTCACACATTGTTACAATGTCCAATTGATCATGAATCAACTATCAAATCATTCATTCAATCGCTTTGCTCGTAGCTGAAATCTAATTCCATTAGGAACATCTTTGGAGAATTCACAAACAAATTTGATCAATATATTCAACAAGCTCGGTGATTCATTCCAAGCTTCAACGATCTCATCTGAGATTCTAAGGGTATACGAAGGAAGTAGTTTGTTTTATTTTCTTTTATTTTTTCTTTCGTTATGTATTTTTTCTTTGTATACAACTAGTTCACTAATATTAATTTCTCAATAGTAGTGATCTCATCCGAGAAAATAGTATGAATGGAGGGCTTTGTGAAGTGATAAAATTTTAGATGAGAAGAGAGGTCGAGGGAGGGATAAAGATGAAGAGAAATGAGTGGGTATGGTTTGTGCGGGAAAGTGCGTGGAAGGAGTGCAAGAAGAATGTACAAGAAAGTGTGTGGAATGAGTGTAGAAGCATCCGTAGGAGGAAAGTGAGTGGAAGGAGCACAGAAGCCTCTATATGAGAAAGTGTTTGGAATGAGTGTAGAAGCATCTCAGAGGAGGAAAGTGCATGGAAGGAGCATGAAGCCTCTATACGAGAAAGCATGTGGAATGAGTGAAGCATTTGTAGGAGGAAAGTGTGTGGAAGGAGCACGAAGCCTCTGTATGAGAAAGCGTGTGGAATGAGTGAAAAAGCATCCGTAGGAGGAAAGTGCATGGAAGGAATATAGAATATCGATTCAATTGAAAAGAAAAGATAATGTACACTGCGTATGGAATATAGTCAACATCCAACAATCACAATCAATTGAATTGCATGAGCACTCCACCATATAGGATAGCACCGCCATCCCTATGTATAGATAGGTGCCCATCTATAGAAAGGAGAGAGGGTCAATCCCATCAATGTCCATCTATAGAATGGTGAGGGATGGTTGTCTATCTATATAATGGTGAGGGTTCTCTTGTTACACTCCCACGGGGTAAGATATGGCGTTGTGCCATATTTCTCTCTAGGATAGGGGTTGACCTAACATAGATTTCGGCAAGACCATAGATTCATTGATGATCTATAGAGATATATGGTCTTGTGAATGAATAATTTTGTGCTCAAAGAATTTTGTCAAATAGTTGACATAATACTTCCACATTTTGCATACATGTTTACAAGAGACCAATAACTACTTATGAAAAAATCATCTTTTCATTATGCTTTGATGGTTGTCCATGCCATGTGCTAAAGCTCTCATTTTGACACAGATTGCGAGGATGATGGCAAAGGATGTGGGGTCTAGTTGTACAACTCTTAACTACAATTGTTGGAAATTTGAACTTGATGTTATCATCTCAATTTGAACTTCTAATGTGTCCTTTTCCAAGGACAATAACATACCTTCTGCTTTATATTCCATCAACAAACTTAGAAACCCATCTAAATCATTGTGTTGATTATGGGGTAGATTCAATATGAACATTGAAATTCATAATAGAAAAATCTAAGTTCTCTAGCATATAAAATCCTTGTTGAAAGCTAAAAATTAGAAGAATCTTGGTTTCAAGCTACACCAAAGAGAATAAGAGTGAAAATTTTATTAGGAAAGAGATTTAATCAAATATAAATACAAATGAAACTGGAGGATTAAAATCATTACTAATTATTAACGACCCGATAAGTGTTTAAGAGTAGTAGCTCCACACTTCCTCTTGCACATTCTCCTCTCTAGCTTAACCACATTATGTGTACATGTTAATAGAGTGTTACAAAACATTACATTCACAAGGGAAATTAATCTAATGTTAATGTTTTTCTTTTCCCTATGGTTTTTGTTTTTTTAAATCAGTCAATCCTAGTATTTGTATTGTTATTTGATTTGGGTTTCTTAAAGGATAAATAATTAATCATTTCAAAACTTTAATTCTAAGTTTCTTATGAATCGGTGACAAATGATGTTAGGAATATGTAGACATGATTGTCATCAAGAGCTATTGTGGCTATTTCACCAAATGCAACACAAAAATACTCAACCCAATTAGTTGTACTTCACACAAATTTGAAATAGTTTAAGATAGTATACAGTCCATCGCATCCTCTCCAACATAGTTTGCACAATACATGGCATGAAACGTGATGAGGACCATGTGCACAACTTCTAAAGTATGTAACAAATACATGAAAGAAAGGAATATTTATAAATATATGTGAACACAAAGAGGTGTTTAGCATTTTGAATATTAAACGTTACATATTGTTGATAGTAAATAACACTTGAATAGTACAAATAGGAGAAAATATAAGAGAAGAACACTATGCGGGGAGACTAAAATGTAGGTAAGGAGGAAATTTTTTGTAAGTTATTGTACTTTAATTATACATAGGAGAAAACATTACAACATGTTTATCCAAGGATATAGTGTACTAAAAGTAAATAATGTGTGCATTGAAATTATATGTATGGCCTAATATCTATGTTTGGGCTAATATAAACACACAAGGAATATGTAGTAGGGATGAGTAATGACATAACATTACATGCCAAAAAGGTCATCGTTAAACACATCTCTAATATATTGCTCATTACCACCATTATAGTATTGGTAATATCCTGATTAATGGAGGAATTTGTATAATGCATCAAGTCAGAGGTATTTTTCGTCAACCTTCTTTATTAGGGACAACATAGCATGGAAAGCACTATTAGAAATCATATGGGAAGGAAATAGAATTTTTGATATCGTACCAAAATGTCAAAATACACAACCGCAATGGTAGCTAATAGAGAATCTACTGTTGTTGTAAAATTTCGTTGAGCACCATAGGTGAAACTCTCCTCTCGTAGCAACCTAAGGTAAGAATGAATATGGGAGGTCATTTAAAGCAATTGGATATCTTTGGGGACTAGAAAACCTTTCATTAGAACTTGTTTAGGATATATTAATGAAGGAGGGGTTTCCATTAATAGGTTTTGTATTATCTGCAAAGAGAATGACCATTTACCAATAAGAAACTTTGAGAAAAAAATGATATATTTTATTAACAAATGTGCAACAATAGTATGCCAAAAAAATTAATTACACGTGCATGAACATAAATTTTCCCTATGCATACACAATCAATATTTGATGAGATAACTTAAAATGCGTCCAAACTTGTAGGGTAGCATGCAACATAAATGACGGAAATCAGATCCATTGGGTAAGAGAAAAAAAAGAGGAAAAATACACCACTAAAGAAAATTAATTTTACTATGAAGAAAAATATAAGAATTCAATTTTGAAACTCTCATATTTGGGTTTGATAAAGAACGCCTTTCAATAATTTTAATCTAAGAATTCAGAAAATTTCTCAAACAAAGAAATAAATATATACTTTTTTCCTTGCATACTAAGATAATGTTTATTATATGAATAATGTTCCACTAAAATTTCATGTAACTTATCTACCAAATTGGGTTTACAAACTCATTTTTCCGCCCATATTGTTCAATATGTAACACAAAGTATTTGAGATCCTAAACTCGACGCCCTAAATATGAGGAGAAAATGATTAATAAAACTAAACCTTATATGAAAGATGTAAATGAAAGCATTCAAATCCTAAATAATAAGTGTAATAATCAATATGTTCAACACACCATTTATAGGAGATATATTTAACAAATCATATTTTGAGAGGAAATTTGGTCAAGCTAGGAGTTGTAGAATAAGGATGGAAAGGACCATAGATTATTTAATGTTTACGTATGCTATTTAAAATACAAAAATGTATTAGCACGTGATGTAGCCTAGAATATACCCACAAATCCCAAGGCGCGTTTTCATATCACCCATATTGAACTAAGTGTTCACCCGAAGCACACAAGGGTACCGGGTCCCTCTTTAGAGAGGCTTATCCAAAATGTTATAATGATTGTGTGTGTGTGTGTGTGTGTGTGTGTGTGTGTGTGTGTGTGTGTGTGTGTGTGTGTGTGTGTTCAGATTCATAAAGGATATTAAATTTTCCACAATGAATAAACCAGATCTAGATCTTAACCATAAGAAATATTAACTAAACAATGACTATAATGAGATTTACCATGCAAGGTCCATGTTTAGTTACATCTAACACCAATATCTAGCCAATAAGATTCATCATATTAAGTACAGTAAAACACAAAATCCTCATACATAATAATAATGTCACCATGAGTCATGCACGCATACAAACGAATAACATAACTTTTCAATAGAATGGTATATATCAACCGTGCAAATCAATACATTTTTATAGGGGTGGGGACTTTCCCTTCATTGCCTATGCACCTTCCAAAAAGAGGCTACATGCTAATAATAACTATACACCTTTACAAGGTAATATGAAAGCATGTAAGTGCTAATGATAGATCTCTTATAGTTAATTCTAAGTACATATATTATTATTAGCCCAAGAATCGAATGGCGTTCGAACTCGTACTTGTCCAAAATAGCCTTTATGTGGCCTGCAAGTCTTCATGTCATTATGTGCTCAAGTATTCCAAGTCCAAAATATCCTTTCACTAAAAATGGCTAATTCATGTTTCCACCTATTCCTAGGTGCACCCCTTTCTATAATACATACGTGTGCTCTTGCGCACCTTGTTCCACGCACCCAAACCTTATGCACATTCATCCTAGAGCTACACTTTCCTTAGCTAAACATTACCCCACACTAACATAATTGCCGCCCTTGATATGGGTAATCACACTTGTCTCTCCAAAAATTTAGAATAAGAAATGAAATAATAAATAAGTACATGGAGTAAAAAGAATAATGAACTACTATGCACTCTACTCCTCTACAAGCAAAAGTATTAACTCTTGATACTCAATCTTAATTTCTACTTCTAATTCATGCTAATCACTCAACGCTTTGCCTATTTTATCTGGGATATCTATCACTATGGATTCCAGCTCATCATGAGTCATGTCTTCTTTCTCATTCTATAGAATCCTAACAATGTTAGCCATACTAGAGATCATCCCCTCCATGTAATCCATTTTCCATGCAATGAGTTTCCTAATTTCTTTCATTCTATCCATGTGTGGTTCTTGGGCATTTGTAAGTGCTTTGTGCTTTTCTTCTACTAGAGAAACCCTTTCTACCCAACCAATCTTCTCATACTTCATTGATTTTAAGACCTCATTATCTTCTTCAATGGTCCTTGTCCTAACATTGCATCCGGCGCCGTGCACATATTCGAGGGCTAGATCTGCTTTCTTCAATTTTTCCTTTTGGTCCTGCAATAAGGATTCATAACTTGCGAGTTTTCTCACAATAGTGGCCTTTTCCTTTCTACGTCCTCTGCAGCATCCTTTGGTGTAGGCATACGCATGGTCCCTTCATCCATTACCATCTTCACCGAGTGTGTGTATGTAATGCATCATAGAAGGAAATTTTTCTAGAACTTGTGATTCCATGTGTGGCATTACCTTCAAAATGTCATCCCCAAATTCCTCTACTATGCTTACCAAAGATTCTTCCTTTTCCTTAGCCCTTTCCTTTTCTATTGTTAGGAGTTTTATCTCTTTATCCTTATCTTTGTTATCCTCTATCAAGGCCCGAATGGTTTCCGCTTTATCTATGTTCCTGCACACAACCTTTGTAGATACCTTCACCAAATCATTTCTCACCTACACATCATCGACATGACAATGGGCTTCCGTTTACATTCCCGACATGGGGTGCTTTGTTCATTATGCATGAAACACGGGACTCTTCACATACATTGAAATAAAGCTCATCCATATGAGTCTCGTATAGACCAAGATAATTGTTTAAGTGTGGGAACATTTGCCATCTCTTCCTCCATGAATTCCCACCATACAAATTCTTGGCCTCCAATGTGATTTGGAACTGGCATGTATGATTTTGGCTAGGTCATTTACATATCCAAATGAAGGGGTCTCATAGTCCTCTCTCTCCTTCTCCTTCCTAGTTCGCTTACGCTTTGGAACACAGGCACCCGAATCTAGTATTGGTCCTGTGCCTTCCGATGTAGTATGGGGTGTGTCCGAAGGCTCTCCCTTATCTATTTCTATTCCTATCTCCTTCAACTCCTCAAGTATTCTTCATTTTATCTCCCGAGGATCTTCTATATTCTCGAGCTATATTGGAGTACTGGCGCGTTTTCCTCGGATTCATGCTCCTCATCCTTCTTCATTATATACTGACACCTTTTCTTCTTTTCCAGCCCTACCTTCTGAGGTGAAATCCTAGGTGATCTCCTTAGGGGCTGTGATGTTCTTGTGGTTTGAGCCCTTGTTCTTCTTAACACCCTTTTAAATTGAGGCTCCTCAGTTGTCTATTTTTCATCCATCTCTAGGGCATCCATCTCTAGTTCTTCATCCTTTCGTTCCTGATATGGAGGGGTCACCTCGTGTTCTCTCTTCTCTCCAACTGTAGGGTGCCTTATGCCCCTATGCTCCAGGCTACAAATATCCTCATGAAGTTCCTCTTCTTCCTCTAAAGTTCCCAAAGTATGATTTCCCTTGGGTGGGCCAGGGAGCATGAATTCATTCTCCGGATACTTACCATTTTTATATTTATGATTCACGTATATATACCGTAACCACACCCATCAAGTTCTAATGGAAAAAATTACAACCTTCATGTGAATATCATCTGAAATCATTCTTTCAATATACACGGTCTTACCAAAGCTAAATGTAAGATTTCCTTAATCTGTGGTAGGCACAATCTACCTTATCGTATTAAACACCAATCGACGTGCATCGGAGAATCTATGTACAAATGATTAGAAATATCACGTAGTGAAGGCATATAACAAATTACACCAAGGGCCCCATTTTCCATCCTTCATTCGAAGCACCCAATACGAAGTGTTGGTACACTACAAATTGTACTTGTTTATCTAATATTGAAGGTACCTCCTTGGGTATCCTCCACTCTTCTTCAAATGCAGTGCAAAGGTGCTCATACCACATCTCTGACCTTTACTTGAAGGGTCCACTCATTGATCCATCACAAGTGTAGTTGGTAAATATTTCAGCCAAGGACTTATTCTCTTCATGAAACTACCATATATTGTCTTTTGGCCCATTGGGAACTCCAATTTCAATACAGACTAATGATAAAAGTATAGCACCAAAACTGATTTTATCACCTTCCTGTGCTTCCTTAATGATTGTCCCAACAATAAAATTTGATAAATTATAGACAAAGCCTTCTGTCATCTTCTTCACAACATGGAGATAAGCCTTTTTTACCTAAGACCAATGCTCTTAATTGTTTAACTTTGTTAGGAGATGGGCTACTACTTGAATAACTAAATACTTCTACAATTTAGGGACATCCATCCCTCACCCTCCTTTAAGGTATCCAAGCACCTTATTTATCTTTTCTATGGTCTCCTTATCAGTGAGGTCACTAATCAACTCAACACCCAAACTCCTTAGCCCTATCAAAATTCCAATCAAAGGTATGGTGATCCTCATTTAACGCCCAAAAATAGAATAAGTCCTCAAAAAACTTGTTCATGAGCCCTTTGGTATATTTTCTTGGGTTTTCCAAAATATGGGAGCTCATATAGCTGTAAAACTCCTACCTTGGCCAATAACTTTTCACCTGCATCATCGTAGACTGTCATGTCATCCAATGTTCTCTTCGACGTATTTACCACAAGTAATTTCTCCAATTCCTCCTTGATATCCTTGTTCCTGTGGTTGTAACCACTAACATTGCAAAGGTGAATGTGTGAATCCCAATTGCGGCCCATGAAAACACCTTGGGTATTACATTCCAAAAAACCTACTCTCTAGAGCGTCTTCTACTTCCACCTCAACTTCCTTTTTCTTATTTCCCCTTGTACTAGGTCCAGGTGCTCTTCTTAGTGGTATATCTACTAAAAAAGGCGTTTTATTTCACTTTCTCCAAGATCTACAACTTAACTCCACATTCCATAGCTCGACACCAAACCCTAACCATCAATCTTCTTCCCCACATGCCTTAGCTTCTCTCAAACACTTCACCAAATAGAGTTCAAGATTACCCCTGGATAGATGTGACAAATACAACCGGTTCGTAGTTCTCTCGTACTTCTGACTCATCCACTAGATCACTTGTGATCAAATCGCTCATCTTCTCTTTGATCGCAAAAGGTTAAAATCACTTTACTATGCCGCCTTATATAGTTTCCCAAAAACATTAGCATTTATTTCTCTCCACCTACCACCTTACCCAACATTAATTCATTGTTTCGGAAAATTTTCCATGTTGTTTATCTCCGCACCATAGTCATAACCTTCTAGCGCACCTTCTACTTTTTGGCCATAGACTTCCTTTCGCGCGCCCTCATGCACCAAAGCACTTTACCATTACACCTTCTTCTAAGTAATTTTCACTACTACATCTTACCTCGAGTTATAATATGCATCCATCCACAAGTGGTCCGTAATTATTAGTAATCTTTTTCTATCTATACCTTTCCCTTGAGTACTTGTATAGCTTTCTCTTTTATGCATGCCCTTCTTCTGAAAATTTTCTAACTTAGGTCTTTGGATCTTGTATATAATCCACCCTACACTAAAAGTATGTGCGAGCCTCTACACATGAAAACACTTAGGTAGTAATCGGCTTACGGTGTGCAAAACACGATTAGTATACACAACACTAAACTAATTTGACAAAGCATAAAAATGATAAAGGAAACACATATAATTGAATTGCATTAAAGAAAGCTAGCCTAAGTGGCAATAGTTCCTTATTGCAAACACAAATAAAACTTATTTATAGTAGGGCTTCAGCCTACTCTTGTTAAAGTAATCGGGAAACCATGTTCCATCCAAAGCACTTCTAAATGGAAAGTACTTGAATCAAGTATAAAAGTTATAACATATGGTCCCAACCAATGCAGTGAAGCTTTCCGGGATGGCTAAGAAATCATATAGAAGTACCGGTTGCCCAACCACAAGCTTCTTGTCCTTAATGTTCATGTCATAACATGCCTTTTCCCGACTTTTATTGCTTGACTCCATTTTTCTATGGCACAAATTTCATCTAGTTGCATTAGTTTGTGAATACATCCATCCAGGTGCTTGCTCATCAGTCAGATCTCTTCCATAATTGCTTCCGCTCATGTTCACACACACACCGGCACAAAACTTCATCCACTGCCGGTTTTTATAAATCACTTGCTTATCAACATTTAAGGTGCGGGGTGAATGGAAAGTTGTTTCTTATCCAAAGCCTTCATTCCCTTAGGTGCCACACCTATGCATAAGAGACAGAGACATCCTTTAAGTCTGAGGGCATGCGGTTTAACTTAAATAGTTGTGTATCTAACATTGTGTCTTCAATGCTCTATGTGTCCTCTCCTGATTGAATCCTTGATAAATGGTCTAGACCAGAATTACTTTTTCTAGCTTAACCAACACTGTAAAATTGAACTCTTGAAACAACATAACCTAATGACATATGCACCCCTATAAAATGAGATTATTTACTAAGTACTTTAGTGACATGTGGTCTGTATAAAATATGAATGGGGTAATTAGTAAATAATGTCAAAATTTATGGAGTGCGTAGATCATAGACATGGCCTCATGCTAGTCATTGTATAATTATGTTTTGTTGGAGTTAACTTCCTGCTAACAAAGAAAATAGATGCTCAAAAATCCTTTCTCTATAATGAGATAATATTGTGCCTATGGTCATATCGAGGCGTCTATATGAACATGAAAAGGTTTGGACCATGAAGGAAAGCACATAACGAGGTGTTGTAGTAAGTATTTCATTCAGAGTTTGAAATGTGTGTTGTTGCGCCTCACCCAAATAAAATTGTCCTTTTCCTTTTAAAAATTCCTCCAACGGCATGTTGATCTTGGCATATCCCTTGATAAAAATTTTAATACCCCATGTGCCCTAAGAATCTGCGCACCTCACTGCGGCTAGTAGGTTCTTCTAATCCCAAAATCATAGTAACCTTAGTAGGATCCACTAGTGAAGCCATCTCTATAAATGACATGTCCAAAAACAATTTCAAATGGTGTGGCAAATATACACTTCTTAATATTCAAATAGATACTCAACTATCTACATATCTCAAAAATTAGCCTCATATTATCACAGTGATCTTTCAAAATCCCATAGAGTGTTCAATCATCCAAATACACCCACAAGAACTTGTAAATAAAATATTGGAATGCTTGCACCACTATTGTGCGAAATACTAGAGGCACATTCTTTAATCCAAAAGGCATAACCATGTATGTAAAATTTCCCCACTCGGACGTGAAAATTTTCTTCTCTTGATGCTCTTCATTTATCCTTACCTTGATACCAGAAAATCCATCGAGTAAAGGAGTAGATTTCGCACCTGCAACACCCTCCAAGATTTCCTCTAGTAAATGGTGTGGGAAAGGTATCAATTACACATGAAGAATTCAATTCCCTATAATCCACACAAATTTTGATTCTTCCATTCTTCTTTATGTTGATCACCATAGGGCTCACCCATTCCAAATCCTCAATGGGCACAATAATCCCAAAAATTAACATTTTGTCAATTTCTTCTTTTACCTTGACACGCATGTTAGGGTTCATCTTGTAAGGCCTCTTCCTAACCAGGTGCACACCTTCTTTCAGTTTTATCTTCATCTTTCCCAATAATTCATGTACACCTTTTAACTCATGATAGCCCCTAGGGAAAAAATCTTGGAAGTCATGCAGATAGTTCAATGATCTTAGCAACCTTAAATTCAGACCCGTAATCCCCAATAATGGCCTCCTTAGGTTCAACATCTATCCCAATGTTCACTTTATTGGTCTTCATAGGCTCATGGTAGGCGTGCACCTTCTCATCTGCACAGTTTCAGGAATTTGCGCATACCTTTGGTATCTTTGAACATCAAGTTTTCTACTTCCTCATCATCAACTATATAGACCATTTTACCCTTCTCTTTTTATAGGCGGGTTCGTCAAGCTATTCCGCATCTATCTCCTCTTCATCTAGATGGGCCTTTAGGTTTGAATCTCTAAGAAACTCGTGAAGAAGTTAATCGGCTTTGCACTATCTCCCATAGTTAAACGCTTCATGACCTGCAATGCCTCATTCACTAGGGGATTAGAGGAAAAGTAGTCAAAGGTTTGAATCATGCATTCAGTAAGTTCTTTCCACTTTCCATCATCTTTATTTAATTCTCGCATAGATATACCATGCACATATGTAACCTTGCAAATTAAAATAGAGCTTGTGCACCCAGAGCAAAGGTGGTAAAGCCTTATACCCTCTCTGTCCGCAGTCTCTCACATTTGTAAACGTTGTGTATAGTAAGGGTCATTACCATGGAATTCACATATACGAGTAGGCATGTTTCTCCTATTGAACTTATCAAATAAAGCTATCCTTATCTCTCTTCATTTCAAAATATTATCCTGTGTACTATCTACCAGCGTGTTACCATCCTGCGTAAAGTATATACTAGCATGTTTCTTCTTTCTACCTGACATTCCCACTGAACTTCTAGAGAAAGTAGGAATATTTCTAGATTCTCCTCAGTAGTATATTGTGATACCTAGTTGCTTTGCCTAATTTCCTAACACAATGCGGTTTACTTACACGCAAGTTGCACTCTTTACCCGTTCCCATCCATTTCATAAGTACCATGGGCCCAATTGTCACATGCAACACTTGTAGTATCACTCACAGATTGTGCATCATTCCATTGAATAACCCCTTCCTTGGATGGCTCAAGAACTTTTGGATCTTGAATGGTGCACACATAAATCCTATTTAAATCTTCTTCACTTAAGGGCTCTACAAAAGGTGCGAGACTTACCATCTATCAAGGGATAATAACGTGCTCCTCCTTGTTCTCAAAACTGATATACCCCTTGTTGAAACAAAGATCAACATTGTTCACATAACACCATGGGAACCTAAGTAATGTTAGGAAATTATCTTCTTCTACAAGCACTAATACCTCCAAGTCCCTTGTAAACTTGGCCCCTGAATAGTAAATAACGCATCTTTCAAAACTCCAATTGGCATGACATTATTACAATTTTCCATGAAGAACACATTAGAAGATGGATGCAATGGAGGTCTATCCATCTGAACACACGCATCCGAGTGAGTACATTTACTTCCGTGCCTATGTCAATCAAGATATTACTTAAAAGACAACCATCCACAAGCGCATTGAGTAATATACTTATCATAGTCCAAACTGTTCGAGGTAGGTTATCATGTAAAATCTATCTCTCATGCTCGGTCCCAAGTCGCATGAGTGTTCCCCTTCAACCAGATCCCCAACAATAGAATGATGTTCTCTTGGCACAACATCTTCTGCAAACCTCCCCTGAGATCATTAGCATCTATCGATGGAGTTCAATTTGCTTTCTCTTGTTCTATCTTTCGTGAGTGTTCATTTAGGCATTATATCTCACCCTGCAGATTCCTAATGACCTCTATGGTTTCTTGATAAACCTCCTTCGACGCATCGGGTCTAGATAGTTAGCATGTAATACTTCCCCCTTAATAATTGTAGGCTTGTATTGAATAAGCACCCCAAAGTGCATGTAGTGATCTTTACAAGCACCAGTCGAGGAAGCAATGTTAACTTTGGCATCCACTAGTCCTCTACTGCGCACGTTGTAATCTAACCATCCCGGTGCCTTTGTTTTCTTATTTATGATTTTTACTCATATGTTCATATAGGTTTAGACATTATTCATAGTTTTGGTTCTTCCCACAAAAAGAAAAAATAATGTCTTGTGGAAACTCATGCCTTTAGTGATCGGGGGATCCACACATATAACAAGTGGCATGAGGGAAATCACTCCTTCTTCCCTACGGCCTTGGACCCTAAATCCTCCATGATATCCTTGATCTCTACAATGACCGCCATCATAATGCCCCTCATTATGGTCATAGTAATGATCCTCACATTTCTCCTTAGAGTTATTAGCAATACTTGTCGATGAACCCCAAAATCAATGGCATCGTGGATTTGATCAAGAAACTAAAAATATTCAATGTGATGAGTGGAAGACCTACAAAATTTTGTAGTGTCTGGAAAACATTTTCCTTATTGAGCACTACAACAATGGGCATCAGCTTGAACTATGGTCCAAATGGCATATCTCACAATATAATAATAATGAGCACATTGATTTACATGGACAACTATCCTTAGTATGCTCCTCTACTTCACAGTTTGTACACCAAATTCCATTGTGCATCTCATGTGTCAAATTAACAGATAATATCTCCAACTATTTGGCCATTGCTACAATCTGAGCTTCTAAAAATGAACTCACTCCTATGTCTACACTCCTTACCTTCTCGATGCGCAAGGCTACTTAAAGTGCCTCACATAGATCTGTAATTTTTATGTGAAAGTGCTCTTCTAAAGGGCATGATCAGTCCTCCAAAAAACCACTGAGCATGTTGGATTGCATGTATGTCATAAGATAGATTATATATAAGGGTTTTACCCGAGCATCATACTCCATAACACTTTCGGTAGTGCCTTGCTTAATGTCTTTGAGCAAGCTTATGCTTTTTTACTCAAACTCAGGGATATAAAAATATTTCAACAAGGCATTGTTATCCATATTTGCACCCCCTTGTAAAATTAATTAACCTACAGGTCTAGGCATTGATATTTAATTGGGAGCATTTTATAGGGTATCTCACGGCGAGCTTACTTGTCATGGTGAAGGTTTGGAGTCGAGGGTTTTTAATGGTCAAGACTGGAAAATGTACGGATTATCACCTTCGATGTGCGTCAATAAAAACTTCATCGTGAATTAACCACCTTCTTGACACACATCATGAAACTTTGTCACATGTCAACCACCTTCTTGACGCACATCAATAGTTAATTTGTTGCACGCGTCAATTTGCCTTCTTAGCGCACATGAGCAGAATGGCAACTTCATCACGCATCAACCACCTTCTTAATGCACATCAACAACAACTTCGTCATGAGTCAATGGCCTTGCCTTCGCGTGTCAATGGAATTCTTAACATGTGTCAACAACTTCATCGTGCATCAACCGCCTTCTTGATGCGTCGCCAACAACATCTTCATCACGCGTCAACCACCTTCTTGATGCGCGTCAACAACAAATTCATCGTGCGTCAACCGCTTCTTAACGACGCGGGTCAATAACAACTTCATCACGCATCAACCACCTTCTTGACATGTGTCAACAAAAACTTCGTCGTGCATGTTGCTTTCTTGATGAGTGTCAACAATAAATTCATCCTTGTCAATCGCCTTCTTGACACGTGTCAACAACAACTTTGTCACTCGTCAACTACCTTCTTGATGTGTGTGAACAAAAAATTGTCAATGTCGCCATGTTGCCTTATTGACTCGCATCAACAAAAACTTTCTTGTCGCGTCAACCTCCTTCTTGACGCGTGTGAAAAAAAAAAACTTTGTCACGCATTAACCCTCTTCTTGACACATCAATATTCCTTCTGTTGTATGTCAACATTCCTTCTCTTCGCGCATCAACCAATTCTTCTTATCGTGTGATAACCTCATTTCCTCGTCATCAGTGACTCCTCCTTTTCTTGTCGAGCATCATTTGGTTGATCCAATCGGCAACAATAAGGAATTTCAGATACAACCAAACATTAATGGCATTGTACAAGGTAGCTCAACAACCCCATTAATGAGGTATGTCACCCATGTTTTCCATGTAAGAAAAGTACCATTGGAAAGTGAAATGGCATGGTTGCTCATACCTCCATACAAGCAATTAATGAAGGATTATGGTTGGTAGCTCCCCTTCTATATATATATATATATATATATATATGTATTTTCCCCTCATTTGTAGGGGAGACATTCTAGAATGTAAAGGAACTTTGCCAAAATTGTTCCAACACTTTTGTGAGCTACATGCCTTGAATTTATGCATTTTGTAAAGGATTCTTGCCTTGTGCCTATATTGTAATGGATTGTGCATCATTTTAAGCAATAAAATTAGTGTTTTGTGGCTTTTCTCACCCTAGCTTGAGTTGTATTGTGTTACTTTCCTTCCATTACTTTTGCAGGTATATTCTACATGTTATATTCCCTTGCAAGATTAAAATTTGTTGTGTTCATCGAGTATGAAGATGTGAATGTTGTTTCGGACTGTGGCACTTTTGGCTTCCCTCTCCAACTTTGTTTGCTTCCAATTTTCACTCACTTAGAATCTCTCCACCCCTGTTCTTGGTTCTATCACCTCCCTTAGTTTAGGATTTTCATCTTATGCATCTCTTTCTTCCTTGGTCCCTTGGAAATTCTAGGTTAGTGTTATAATAGTTGCATTTCCCTTTCTAGGAGTAGTTTTAGCATTAAAATAGGTAGAGGAACCAACCTTCTCTGGAGGTTTGTCTCAATCGCAAGGGTCCCACACCTTGAGACAATCCCATGTTAGTCAAAAGTAGGGTTTGTAATATGCAAATCCTAGGGTGCTAATTTTCTTACATAATAGTTTTGCACTTTGTTAGGACCAAGAATTTTTATACAATTCTAGCAAGATTGATGTGCTCTTGATGTAAAATTTCAGCCTTTAGAGGTTTTATATCAGCATATCCGCCACTCAGAGGGCGTAATCCGAGTGGTTTTAGCAGCCCAAACTTTTCAAATTTATGGGAAGTATTCAAAAATGGTCCGTAACAGATGAGGAAGGAGCTTTTGAGTACCTAAAATTATCACCTAGAAGAGGAAAACATGTTCAGAGATCACCATTTCCACCTAATAGAACTTTATCTACACCTCCACCTGGTAGACCTTTACTTCAATCAACTAGGGTTCTCGGGTGATCGGGATGGTACACCAACAACCACCACGAGGACCACCAAATCCCTTTGTCAAATTCACAGAATCGGTGCACTCAATCTCAATGCCCATAATCCAATTCTAGTGGCAAAATTGAAGAATATCCCATACTTCATAGGAGAGAATCATACAAATCCCATTGACCACATTCAAGACATTGCAAATGTCTATACCATACATGAGATCAATGAAATGGATGTTACAGTCAAGTTGTTAGCTTCCTATTTCAAGGGTAAGACCTTACTGATGGTTCAAGAGTTTGGCAATAGGATCTATTCGTAATTGGAATTAGTTGTGTTCATCTCTTTGAAATCATTTCGAGAAAGAACAAACAACTTGTCTCTCTTGGAACAATCGACTACAATCAAAAGGGCACCAAACAAGTAGATGGCTAACTTTAGCTTGATTCTAAAGGACATGGGCTAGAATTCCCATTCTTTGTGAGACCAACCGTTGAAGGTGCATTTCTCTATTTCCTTAAAGCTTTAAATTTTGATATATATGTAATGATTCAATCTATGGGAGGAATAACCTTACTCGGGGCTTATGCCATAGCCATTAAAGCGAGGATTGCCTAATTCAAGCTGGTAAACTTGCACCTAGGAAACCTATAACTCTCTATCTAGATATGGGGAATCCTAATCCTAATCAAACATGTATAATAGCCAGCATCCCTACCCCTAGAAATCAGAGTTCTAATGAGGCTTATACCTCTTCTTCTAGTACTTCAACTGAACTCCAAGAAGTTATGAAGCAATTGCAGAACTTAGGGAATGAGTTGGTGACTCTTAAGAGGCAACAAGCTCAAAATTTTAAACCTTATCAGCCTCAATCCCAACTAAACAAACCTCCATATTAGCCAAACAAGCCACATGTTCAAGTCTGCAACGAGAACTAAGGACAACCCCAAGCTACTAATCCATTCCAAGCATATAACCATAATACGAGTTTCGACATATAGGGACTTGGTTCCCACTCAAAGTAACATAACACAAGAATATGAATGATGTTTCCCATGTATCCAACCGCACAACCAGCAACATGCTTCAATGGTGCTTTAAATCAAGCATTGATGGTGACTTCAATGAGTGTTCCTCAAGAACCAAACCAAGAAGAAAATCGAGTAACAAGTAACTTCTCAAGAGGCACCTCTAAGTGAAACAACACTTGTCAATTGGCAAGATGAGGATTTATGTGGAATAAACCAATCCCTTTCTTAAAGTGTGGTAGCCAACATGAGGTCTAAGAAAAGAAATATAAAGGAAGGAAGTCATATAATCTAAGTACTTCTTAGCCTTCTATCACACTTCAAGGTATTAGTAATCCAAGTGCAGCCCCAATCATTCAAAATAAACCCAAACCACCTTCTAAGCCAACTCGTGTACAATTTTTAGTAGCCCATGTGCGGGATAAAGTCATGTTGAGTAAGGGGAAAAAGAAGGAGAACCCATCTCCTCTTAACATTATTGATCAAGTGAAGAAAACCAATGTAATAATTTCCATATAGGAATCATTAAAAATTCAGCCAACGATATTTTTACAAGCATCCATGGAAAATTGGTCAAGCATCAAACAAGTTGTCCAAGAATCAAGAGAATATATTGACTAATGCAGCTCCACAAGGAGTTCATGGAGGTCAGCAGTAAAAACATGAAGCCTCCTCCATTTTACATATCTTCGATCATTAGAAACAACATTGTACACAATTGCATGAATGACTCAAGGGCTAGTAGTTCGGTAATGCCAAAACAAATTGTAGATCAGCTGGGCCTGAAATACGAGATGATTTCCAAAGGAGTGGTACAATTAGATGGGAAAAAAGTGGGACATGTTAGAATCATAAAGGGTTTAAACCTCACATTGCATGCATGTCCTAATGTCACGAGTTTAATAGGATATATTAGTGATTGACTTTCCACCACTCTTTGTATTGTGTTTGTCAAGAGACTTCTGACCAAAATTGGAGGTTGCTTATCGGTGATTGGTCGCATATGCTCTTTAGGGCAAGGTATGGAGCTAAGGCTACAATCAAATCTGAGCCAATTTCAAATTATCACATTGAGCCTCACATACCAAGTCTAATCAATGCCAATTATTTAGCTTTTGATCAAGAATATTTCCCAAGAACTTCGGAGACAAATAAAAAGTCGGAGGCATTCCATACTTAACTCTTGATGAGTGGGAAAACAAAAGACGTGCATTCAATCCTTACAAATAAATGGAGGAAGCTTGAGTGGGCATTTATTTCTTATACGAAGAAGATACACCTCTTCTTAGTGTCATCAAACTAGATGATAAGTATGGCAGTTGTTCTTTGATGTCTTGAGGAGTAGACAAGGTGCCGGAGTAGGTGCGATGCTTTCATCACTACTAGGTATGAAGTACTACTCATCTTTCTGTTTTTAGTTTGCTTGTTCAAACAATACAACCTGAGTATGAAGCATTGATCCATAGATTGAATTGGGAAAGAAAGAGGGCATAAAAAAACCCATCAAGGATTCATACACAATGGAGGAATCCAACCCATTTTCCATCGAGTGTAGGCCACGTGGATTTGCTTTGTTGTTAATCATGGCCTTGTCTACGATATGGAACCACGAGACCACACCAAATTTCTCTCGCAATCTTAACTATACCAGCCATCAAATTGATATACTCACCAATGATTTAGATTCTGCACCAAATCCAACTCAAATTTGGAAGTCGGGATCTCAACCGCCTCATTTTATGTGTTGTTTGACTCCAAATCCACCATTAATGGAGTAGTTCGAGAACTTAAGAGAAGAAATTTCAAGTATGTGGGATCGAGTAAATTCTAGCAATGAGGGTGATGGTGTTTGAAGTGAGTGTGAAGAGCCCCTGGTGGCATGGAAATAAGCATGGACCCAATACATTATGCTTCACATAAGCATATTTAAGCGGAAATATATATTGTAACCTTTAAAAACAATGTCATAGATTTTGTAGCTCCATAAAATGAGTTTGGGGAGATATCTTGGAACCGCACCCAAGGGAGGGACGTACCTTGTTCATAGCCCCGTTGTAATAATATGGGTACAACAACTCCTTGATCACTAATTTTTATATTGTCTAATGCTATCACTATCTATGATATAGTACTGTGTAAGGTCGATTTCATTATGTTTGTTTATTGGATTCAAAATAATATAATTCGATATCCCACCAATTTTTTAGCTTAAAAGGCATCACATTATCACATTTATTATGACACAAATTATGTTATGCGTGAGCAATAGTGTTTCACATAAGCCATCTTGGTTTTTCTTATTCAAATACGAATATTTACACCAAAGGCATTTTTTACCATAAAGGTGTTTTCTGATGGGGTCGATGCCTATGCCCTCGAAAGTGAATAAGATATTGGGGGAGAGGATAGATTCGTACGTAGTCGACATAATCCAAAGTGATTCATAACCTCCCGGGATAGATGGGTCTTATTGCGTGAGATAATAAAACTAAATGCCCCCATTCCTAACCACTTTTCCTTTGTAATGCACTTCAAGGTCTCTAAGGGTGCACGGGGAGCTATTGTGGAGGATGGAACTATTGACGCTGGTCACAAGAGTATCGGTGATGTAACTATTAATGGTGATTTCCTCCGAGAGACAATTAAACCCACTTGAGATACGAGATACAATTCCATATCGATCAATTTGTATATAGTAAAATGAGGAGATATTAGAGCTGCATATTTATCTCTCTGTGTAGGTCTACTCTAACCTATAACACAAGAATCGAGAATACATGTTTTGGTGTCTAGGCCCCTTAACTACCTACTTTTGTATATACTTACCTAAAATACATGTGACATCACTTTCCCCTTCTCTAGCCCCAAATAAGCCTCGGTGATTTCCTTCATTTTCATAAGCACCATGGATAAAATTTCCTTCGGCACAACTATCCCTTGAATTGAACTTTCATTATTGGTTGTTAACGACCTTCAAAGTCCGAGCTTCATGTATTTGCGTACGAAGGATCAGAAATATGCCAAATGATGAGTCAATTGGCATCGAATAACATGTTGGTGGGATTCATGGCCACTTGGCTTTTGGTGGCATCGACAATGAGGCACTCAGTGTCAAACTAGCAATGAAGGCCACATAAGATGGTTTCTTTAGTTTCCTTGGTCATTCATAATAATCTTGACGCTTTCATGTTGTCACACACCTATGTGGATGTATGTAGTCCCTGTGTCGATTCCCACATCCTCTCCTCCTCCCTCCGCTGCCATATTACACTCTCAATTGAATTTCATATTTCTATAGAAATAGATAATTTTGTGGCATAAACTACAAAAAAATCTTCCTTGAGCGAAATCGGGTCGGTTTTAACCATGTCATTTAGAAGAATTTACTGGGTGAGAGTTGTGCAACAAAAAAACAATTTGGTAACTGATAGACCAATCTAGTGGTGAAGGTTCGGAAAGGTGAAATGGTTTGCTTCTAGAAAGTACTATTTTAGATTTGATTTTAATTAATTATTTAGAAGTTAAATGTTATGTTTAAATAATTGAAAGTTTCAAGAAGTGGGGTTTTTTTGGAGGTTTTTTTAATTCTTTCGCTAAACATTAATAGTGGCACTATGATGAATACGCATTAAACGTGTAATAGATTTCCAAAATATTAGTTCCCATAATGTGAGATTAGTTGTCGGTGAGTATCATTTATTTATGAAATTATTATGTTAAAAGTGTTTGCACATGTAGAAATATGGAGCGTATTTTTAGAGTGTATATGTGGTTTATATGATTGTGTATTTCCACCCTGGTCCATATAAATAATTTCAAATTAATCTCTTCCATATATGTGCCCATATTTAATTGATGGAGGATGAAAGTCCTAATCACCTCACATGATGTCATGTTATCGAGACTTGTTGACGCCGATAGAAGAAGACATGAAATAATTGGAAACAACATTGCACTTTGACTAAACAACCTCTCCAAAACAATGTCTCGTCTTCGTTTTTATCAACACCCCCTACAACACCTTATTTCACCATCACAATTGATTGAGATTGTTCTTCCTACAATGTATTTTTCTATTTTTGTTTTAGTGGACACATGTTACTCAATAATTATTTAATCATATCCCCCCTCAAAAAATTACCTCCTTATTTTCTCCTTGGTTCAAAATAGATTTTAATAGGCCCTATATACATGTGGAAATATCTTCCCATATTTGTCACTTCTCAAATATTTTTAATCGAAGTAAATTGATCTATCACATTTAGTATATTAAATTCTATATTAACAAGTATTTTAATTTCGTCCACTCAAAAAAATTGACACCATAAAAAAGTAAAATAACAAAATAGAAAAATTGAATTGACGGATAAAATATTTGTTTCATTCATACTTACTGTTCCCTAAAGGGGATCGATTATTGATGAGTGTTCCTACATCACCTATTTTTTTAGTAATTACTCGACCTTGAAACCGTAAATCATGCTTCGCAAAGTTCTATAAGAAGAAACAAGTGCATGGTTGGGTTTCAAACACCCCTCTTGAATACTCGCCAAATATTTGTTTTGGCCCTTTAAGCTCACATTTCACTCACATGAATAATGTGCATGAGTTTGAGATAAATAAGTGGAACATAGACAACATATATTATTTGGTTAGGAACAATTTGCTATGTGGAATAAGTGTGGGACATACAAGTATTTTACGTCCACCTTTAATTTCCAATATCCCTTTCATGTCTACATCTTACCTATCAAATTAAACATTGTCCAATCAAAATCATTGGTGCTTTATGAAATAATTTTTTTAGCAAACTTAATTGACATATCAAATCTACCTTTTCACCGATATGTTTGATGGCTTGAGGGCCTCAATTATGATGGGTTTTTCATAAACCACCGATTATCGCACAATTCTTTAAGCTTACAACTAGAATGAAAGGCTACAAATTGTTGTATACCAGATATTTTGGGGAGGATTATTCTAACCCATCGAATAGGTGTATGGATTTCACGTAGTTAATTTTCCCATCATCATATTTATTTTGGCCCATGCAATGCATTCTTTCACCATCACTCTTGCTAATTAAGATTGTTTATCCTATAACACATTTTTTTGTGTTTTCGATATAGTGGAAACATGTTACTCAATACTTATTTAATCATATCTTCCTCAAAAATATTCTCTCCTTATTTTCTCCTTGATAGGGAATATATTTTAATAATCCCTCCATATATGTCCAAATATCTTCCCATATTTTTCACCTCTCAATTTTTTCTAATTGAAGTAATCTGATCTATCAAATTTAGTATATTAAATTCCATAATGAATATTGTTTTAGTTCGGCCTTTTTTATTTTCAAATTTTTGTTCATATCTTTACCTTATCTAGCAAATTAAATTTTTCCATTAAAAAAACTTCACGCCATACAAAATTAAAATAACAAAATAGAAACTTTCAATTGAAAAATGAAATCTTCCTTTTATTCATATTTCCATTCCTGAAGGGGCTCAATTATTGATGAGTGTTCCTGCATTTCCTACTTTATCAATAATTACTCGAGCTTGAAACTAAAAAGTGTGCCTACAAAGTGCTACAAGAACCAACCAATGTGGTTGGGTTTCAAACTTGGCCCCTATTGCATTCTCACCAAATTTTTATTTTCACCCCTCTAGGCTCTCATTTCACTCATCATAACACATTTCTTACTTTCCTTCTCTCCTCCACGCTACATTCCTCCACCCCACCCTTTCATCTTTCATAAAGCATATGGGCACCATTTATTCCCGTGTTGTAAATAACGAGGAACATATGTTGTATTCTGGTTTGTGGGAATGTTATTGTTTTACTTGGTGTATAATTGGTGGTAATGGTTGTTGACAGATGAAACCATCACGAATTTTGCTAAGGAATAACCTTTATGTTGTCCTCATAGCAAGAGAGAAACCCTAATCCAGTATGTGTGTGTATTTTCTACCTTTCTTTGTTAGGTCTACTCCATATCTTTTGGTCTCTATTGTGTCTCATGAAATGTGCACTCGAATTCCCCTTGCATTTTAGCTTCCATTGTAACTACAAGATTTCTTCTCTAAACCAATAATCAGTCACATATGGTAAAATGCAAATCCAAAAAAACATCACATTTTCAAAATAAACACTTATTGGAGTGACCATGTTGTAATTTACTTAGCCATATTCAATTCTCCACAACACAAGATAAAATTTTCAATTTATAAATACTCACTTACCAAATAAAAACATCTACAAATACACTCAATACAATCAAAACTATATGCAAAAGGAAAGAAAATTAACATCTAATCTTGTTACACTATATTATTTTTCATCCATCTACATTAACACATAAAAAATGAAGTGAGAAATTGAAAGCATTGAAGGACATAAACAAATGAAAAATACGGAAAAAAAAGGTATGCAATACTTCAATACAATTCATATAATGCCAATTTATTCTCCATGCACTAAAACTTATTTATTTATTTAATATGCATGAAAGCAACATTGGATTCCACAAAGTGACATCTATTGATGACCTCAACATCTTTAGAAATGGGACTCTCTTCCACGGATATGTCCTCCTTGTGTACAAAACAAAAGTCCAAAAGGAGTAAATAAATACCTTTTGCATTTTGATCGACGGATGAAAAAGTTGAAATGATAATTACTCTCAACATCACCAATGAATACATTTCAATGTAACAAGGATTGTTTTTCAGGGTATGGAACACAAGTCAAAATATATGACACCACCCTAAAACATTTATGACCATGGATATTGTGACATGATATTATTGCTCCACAAATATAGTTCCATACAAACAATACCTCCAATTTTCATAGAATGCAAATTCATTCCAAACACAAAAATCAAACAATTGCTAAACATTACTAAAGCTGTATGCAAGTGAAATAGTTGATGCAATTGTCACATTTGCAAAAAAAAATTGTCTACAACTTGTTCTCGAAATAAAATATGGTTTCTCAGAGGATGACACATCAAAGTTAATTTTAAATTCTCCTTATAATTCATCTTTTACACATCCTTTCTCTTAAAGCGCCAATTTTTAACTCGATTTTACAGCTCTACCTCTTTGGGACACATACACATCTCTATTTGCAACAATATAAAAAGAACTAAAAAAAAAAAAATTACAGAATTTACTTGTTCAAAAATATAGTGAAACACAATGGAATTGACAAATCTATGAAGATAAAAAAATCAACATTTATCCCACCATTGAAGATAGAAAAAGCACAAGAGGACTTTAAAATAACCTTAAACAAAACAACTTAGGTAACCTATTTTTCACTATCCAATTTTAGGTTCAATAAAGAGATCAACTAAAATCCTTCCTTTTACAATAATTTTGCTCCTTTTACTTTATGCATTTTCAACTTCTGGCATCAAAGTAACCTACACCACTCTTGAAAACACACTTTTACTTCATTTTATGAAGAATGTATTAAAACTATAAATTGTTCTTTCTATAGGCATAGGGTATATTTCCTATCACCAACGTGTGTGTGTGTGTGTGTGTGTGTGTGTGTGTGTGTGTGTGTGTGTGTGTATACATACATATATATATATATATACATATATACATATATATATACATATATATATATATATATACATATGTATACATATACATACATATATATATATATATATATACATATATGTATATTTATATGTACATATATATGTACATAGACATGTATATACATTTATATACATATACATATATGTATACATATAGATATATATGTATATATATACATATGTGTGTGTGTGTGTGTGTATACATTTTTTTGCGTGTATACTATATATATACTATATATGTATATACACACACACACACACACACACACACACACACACACACACACACACACACACACACACGTGCGTGCACACACACATATTCATAACCCTTTGAGATAATTTGCAAAAAAATGTGATTTGGAAGTGGAAATCTTTCGGGATATACAAGAAAACCTCATCCACTACCTCTTTTGCCAAGAACAATGTCTATTTGGCTACAAAAATCAACTAGTGTGTAAATTGAAAACCCCGAGAAATAAAAACATGCAATGTTTCCTATCCGGTCTTCCACTCAAAACCCTTGTACCAATCATCGTCGATACATCACATGATGAGTACTTAAAAATAAAACTTCCACAATATACTTAATGTGAGGATTTGTTGTTGAAGGAAAATTGAACCTAGATGAAAGTGACAACATTATACGAGTTGATCTATCAAATAACAATTAAGGTAAAACTACTACTACACACCATCCTTATTACATTCTCCCATATTTTTTGTCCTCTTCCTCTACTAATATAAAAAAATAATCCTAGTTAACTTTATTTGACAACATACTAGATAACAAACAATGCTTATGTCTCGTAATGCTCTCACCATTGTTGAAGCAGTATCCACCTCCAATATGCAATTAGTTAGACATTACAAGAATTGAAAAAACCATACTACACTACTTGTTAATATTTTTGGTTTTCATATTACAATACTATTATATGTAATCTTGAATTATGTTTACATGTCTATACAACCTAATTTCTCTATGAAACAATATCATTGGACATATGATAATAATCAAAATATCTATAATCAATAACATTGTAATATTATTGAAAAGAACGAGCTAAAAGAGATTGAAACCCAATTTGTAATATATATGGCTTTAATAAACACCGAATTAGACTTGATTCAAGGAAATGCAAAAATTACTTTTGGCAAGATTGGATTAGTAATTATATCTTTGTCGTCACCTTTGTATTATTTATTTTGTCTAAACATGAAATCCATGTGGAACGATGGCTTTGATGGAATGATATTTTAATGTTATTGTTTAATTGTTTATTCCTTAATGCCGATTTTTTTGGATGAATTATTTATATTTGCAAGGGTCACAATCACGGAAATTACTCTCTTGGAATTTTTAAATGCTAAAGTCATAAAAGCAATATCATAGCATATGAAGGATATGTTGAACAAGGTCATGATATGACAAATTGCCGAAGGTGGTGCTTTTTGGTTAGGGGGAATACTTATCATTACACTTGAGCATAAAAGTTAGATCTAAAAATGAAATCAGATACACCTCATGGAATGACTAGTCTTGAGATGCGCTTATTTCTTCTACGAGTAGGGTCGTGGTTAAAATTGTATTTTTTTATAAATTCGGTGAGTGCCTTATAATCAGACAGAAATACAAATCCATCATTAAAATGACCAGGATGGTGAAGACCCTAGAAAGAGATCTACAAATAGACCCATTGAAAGAAGTGAATAAGATTTTTTTCTTTAATACATTGTTATTAGATGTTATATTCCATAGCGCTCTGCTACAAATTTTTTTGATAAGCGAGTGAAATTTTATCTTGACCGTCTCTCATTCATTTAGATGTCTTGGAATACGTACTTATGTGTATAGGTGTATTTTGAAACGAGAAAAGTGTAGCGAGTTAATTGGAAAGAGAAAGGGAAGATAACTAGAAGAAGTGAAGACAAGAAAGGATTACAAAAGTCACATATTTGTACATGTTCATATCCCAACACGGTGACATAAAATGTAAAGAATGTAATGAAGTGCAATAGTTGCAACAAACAACTATATATTGTGGTTTCATATATTTTTGTGAAATGCATCAAACAAATTGTGCTAGAAACACGTACAATGGAAGTTTATAGAGATCATATTATGTGTGTCATTAATAACATGGCTAAAGTCCAAGTATTTTAACAACCATCAAGAAAGAGCTGATTTTTTTTTACAAGGGAATAGTGTGTTGTAAAATTTCAACAGACAAAGGAAATATGTGCCCAAAAGCTATCAATCGAACACTTGAATAAAAAAGGTACAAAATTGTAGAGTATGTACATGAGAAGCGATATTCTTTTAGCAAAGATAGGCCTATAAAAAAAAGGTGTACAACCGGAGTTATAATGTTTTCTTAGCAATGTATAGGAAATATGACAATATGGTTTTTTTACGAGAAGGGAAAATGGTAAAGGGAAAGGTGTAGTAGATGTACAACAAACCTATTTACAAGTTGGGTTGCCGCTATCGGACGGAAGGTGATAGCCTCATCATTTGTCTTCCCTTCACCAACTTGTGTTTGAAGGCGTTGTTTCATTGTATGTGTCAGCCTCATCGGGTCCTCGTCTTTGGATACTTGTGGCTTTTCTTTCCTAAGTATGATGTCTGCAATATAATATTTCAAGGGGATGTCAAAAACCATTGCATATCTCCCACATCCAAGAGGGAAGTATCTTACGGTGTACCAAGGGCATTCAAGAGACATATTTTCTTGGATTGTCATGACAATAGCCTTGAAGAAACTGAACTGGCTGCAAAGGAGGTTCAATTTGGAACCACGAGAAGGTTATTTGTTTATTTTTGGCTTGTCCTTTTTATTTGTTTTTTTCTTTTCTTTGGTTCAAAGCATCTCTAAAAAGTATTAAGAAAAGTTAGTACAGTTGGGAAAGCACCGCTTGAGTTAAGATAAATAGAAGTAAGATGTAGAGCAGGAGGTTATTAAAGACATATTTCGGTAGAGATAGTTCATCTCTTGGTCCACACTGTAGGAGTAGTTTATAATTTTTTTCAGACCACCACATTTGATTATTAATTCATAAAGAATCAAGCAATGAGCAATAAAATGGATGGAGAGTCATCTTTCACAATGGCTGCAACTAGAATTTGGTTGAATCAATGTATAATAGTATGTATATCAATCGGGATGTACTTAAACCGAGTAATGAGATGAGCTCATAAAAACAGGGTAGACGGTTTATTACTTTTACACCAAGTTATAGGGTTGACACATTTGCATACTCATCTTATAAATATGCATGGTTTTTAAATAGATATAATTCAAGGAGTGTTAATGGAGAGATGAAATGCATCCAAGTTGGGTGATATACAAAGAAATTTTCTGGAAATTATACTTTCCACTCGTGCAATGGGAAGTAGCTCGGGAATAAATCCTGTAGAGGCGGAGAGAATACAACTAGACATTTGGGAGTAAAGATAATCCAAGTTTTAAGGAGATTAGATATCAAAGGAAGAAGTTGGCTCTCCAAACTATAATCGTCTAGTTTCACATTCAAATTTAACCTATATCCTTGTGTTATATCTGTTTAAGCCCATTACAATCATCGTTCCTACTCAAGATATATTGGTCATGCTTCTTGAATCTCTTCTCCACATATCTTTGTTGAAATACGAATAAAGAAGAAGTTATATATTTTGTTGTCTGCAAAAGGTGGAGATTTATCTACACCCAAATGCACTTGTCTTGATGTATCTCCCAATCTTCTCTTGTGATTTGTTTCCCTTAATGTAATTTCTATTGCAAAAGCAAGGGTGTAATTTCCAGCCAACCTATATGTGTTTAATTTGTCCAAGAACATTAATAAAAAAACCAATATTATTTCTACTACCAAGTTACGGTGCTTTATTTTTGTAATTTTATACAAAACATTTTTAATAATTTCCATCTTCCTAAAAGAGCTAATAACCACAAAATTTTGCATTAACCATAATCAAATTTAAATTCTAGGGCTTCTCACGCAACATCGCATGGCACTCAAACGCAAATCTAATTGGCATGAACAACTTTTACCTTAAATCAGGTACATACTTTTTACATTAGTTCATTTGAATGCTCATAATAATACTACATCCTTGTACCACAAATAACTTTGTTAATATGACTATTTACAAATTGAACGACTTTAAAAATGCCAAACACAAGTCATTTATTTGAGTAAAGGTTAGAAGCACGGTGTTATCTTGTAAAATTGACAAGGGAAATTTTATAGGTAACTTTACAAAAATTTGTTCGGTTCCTCGTCAAGGGTCCTCAACGTTAGAATGGTGTAAAATTCCTTTCCGGAAGGAAAATCTAGTTTTTCGAACTTAGACATTTCAGTCTTTTTTGGCCGGTGCACATTTTGTTCATGCAACACAAGATGAATTTTGCCCCCTTGTTTTGCTTTGGCGCACCCTTTGGAGTGTTAACACAACAATTGTCGCCTCCCCATGATGCACCTTCTTTTTCGTGCATGCGTGGCGTGTGCCACTGTCAATAGTAAAAGTGTTGTGCCCTTAATTGGTGCAATAAGGCACTCAAAATCCCGTGATGATAGTCCCGAATTTACCCTTAAGGCATAAATAATTTCATGTTAACAAAAACATATCCGTGCAAGGAAAGTGCAAAGTTTTTGTGTCGACACATATTTTGATGCGCCTCTAAAACAGTGGGTGGCACATTTATTTCACTTTTGGCTATATATAGGCACATCCACCCTATCATTTTCACAATTGAAAACACGTGAAAACTTTATTACTCTGCACCTGTCAGCGCTCCTGTCATCCTCATGTCGCGTTCGTGGACCCCACTTCATTTCTCTCATTCTATATATCTCGGGTAAGTGGTCCTTGCTTTTCTTGTGTTTTTGTTTTGGTTTGGTTGTTTGTGGGATGTAATAAAATGAATCTGAAGAAACCATAAACCCCTCCAGCCCGTTTTGCAATTTTCCCTCCTCAGCTAGTTTCACCCTCCTTCCAGATCTCTGCAGCCTGGAAGGCTTTGTTTCGAAACAAACCCAAAATATTCTTCGATCTACTTCACCATCCAAATCCATGTGAAGGAGTCCCGAAATCGTAAACCCATCAAGAAGAAAGAAAACCTAATATTTATCGATTGGCGCAGCTTTTCTCGCGCAATCGCCATCCTTGTTGTAAAAATACAGTCATGCCAAGAGGTGCATTGTCCCCAATTGTAGCATGCTTTCCCCCTCGCGCCATGCAAAACCAAGTAAATCCTAACACAGGGCGTAGGCATAATCTCGCTTACACCAACAAAGTTTTTATGCGATCTCTTTCGCGCCATGCCAAGGGCTCCTTTGACGCACATAAAGTCAGGTGATACACACATTGATGTTGTGCCCTTCGCGTGCCAAAATTCCCTGTAACATATCCTATATCTATGCTATTGGCTCATCCCGAACTCATGCAACACCAAGTTTATTTGCGCCCACTTTAAAACCTTATATAATGGCGTAGGCGCAAGTTTCCCGCAACAACATTGATGTTATGTGCAATTTTCCTACGCCCGCCGCTCTTTGGCATTGATTTCTTCCTTGTAACAATTTGTTTCAGTGTGCCATACTTTTGACCCTACAGCCTATAATTTTCCTACGCCCGCGCCTAAAGGCTTTTAAATTTCTAACTCCTCATTTTGTAAAGCTTCAATGGAAGATCGATAGCTAACATGGCTCTTACGCGTTGGATTTCGCTCCTTCTTCTTGCAGATCAGCAATCAACTCAAAATCACATGTGTCTACATCAAGAAAAAGGCCAACCAAGTCAAAGGGTAAGGCCAAACTCACGAGAGGAAGAGATGAAATACAAATATCAAAGGGTCGAGAATGCCCGGTCCCATGCGAGAATGTGACTTGGACATCGAGATCTGAACTCGGCCACATAGACATGGAGGACTTTTGGGCCAGAACCAGAAGGGTCACAGCTATCCTTGGATGGAAAAAATGATGGGTAGTGGTTTGCATTTCATTGGGGGAGTCCCCGTTAGTGCAGTAAATAATGAATTCATGATGGTGGTGGCCCATTGCTATAACAAAGACACAAGATGTGTCGTAAATGAAAAGGGTGAGGTCATAATCAACCTCACTACCCGACACTTCGAGATCATGCTGGGTATTCCCCACCACGGCATTTTGTGGCTATAAGCCAAGAAGACTGCATCAAGGCATGGGAAGAAAATGAAGACAAATGCATGTAGTTGATGAACGAGGTGTACCTAAAAAATAAGAAGGTAATAACCAGGTGGCCACAGGTTATTCACCGTAGTGACTTCTCTGAGGAACTGAGTGATACCATCACCTTCCTAAGTAGGGTATTTGGGATTTCTGATGCCCATTACTTCCACAAATGGATGCTCAGGTATCTGGAAACAATGAATAAGAACGTGCCTGATCAACATTTTGAGTGGGCAGAGATCATCAAGCAGCACCATCTCTGAGCAGCTCCAACAACTCACCACAACGGGGAGGTTCTACATGAACTCCTACGTAGTCTACGCTGCAGCCTCAGAGAGAGACTATCCAGCGCTGAGCCGATGCGGGGTGTGGCCCCAGGTAAAAATATATGAATACTACCCAGAATTGAAGCTAGAGAACAACATCCCACGAGTTCCACAAAAATCAACGATGCCTTATTTTATGGCATCGTCACGCCTTTGAGGCCCAATATGACTCACAATCGGACGGACGACCAAGAGCATAGTCACCATGCAATCGAGAAGTGGGGGTGTTATTTACACAATTCCCCACCTTCACCTATCTCAAAGCGGCCAACTTCTTGGGAGACCCAACTAAGTTACCAAGGTACGTAGGTCCAAAGTTGATCCTGTTGGAGCTCTCAGGAAGCTCATAACATATCACGAAAAGTGCCTAAAAATAAAGAAGAGTGGAACTCCTTTCCCCCTCACAATGGGCAGGTACACCTACACTTCTCACACCAAAGCCAGGGAAATGTTCACAGAGTTGGAGCTGCTTAACCTAAAGCAAAATTTCCTGGCAAGGCCCACCTTTGATCCAAGAAATTACCTCCAAAAGGAAAACTCGATCCAATCCACATTCCACAGATCGAGGACATCTATATCGACTATATCACGAGGTCTAACTTTGGAGAAAGGATCACTCTCGCTTTGGCCTTAGTAGAGATTATTCATATATGACATGGCCATTGTTCCAAAAGGTTTCTAAACAACCGATCAAGAAGTTGATCAGGTATATCTAGACACCGATGGGGACAATTGGCCATTTGTTGAGATTGAAAGAACAAAGACACCTTAGACCATTGAGGTAAGGGTTAAGGGCACATTATAGCGCAAAGAGCATTGGTGCAGAGTGAACGGCCTTATCTACCTTGGGGTATATTTCACCACGTCCCCTTTGGGAAACGCACTCCGAGGTTGAAGCATCTCGCCAAAGGGCAAAGGAAGGAAAAGAGGGACAATCAAGCTCCGCTCAAGAAGAAGCTCCTCGAGCCCTCCTTCCACCACATAGAACAGGTCAGAAGCCGATATCATCCAAAGAAGAAGAAGCGGTAACCGTTCTAATAGGTACATCTACTCGGATGCTGCTATTGCTATGACAACCGAGGTCCCCACCGTCCCTTCTCCCTCTCCTCCTTCCCCTCCTCACGTGACTCAACCAACCATTCCCTTGGTTGTTTCTTCTCCCCATCTTTTGTGGTTCCCCCTTCCTCTTCCTCCATCTTCTCTTCCCTCATGGAGCTGTCCCCCAAGATTTCTTCTCTCATCTCTCGGCTCCCTTCCACCCCGTGACTTCTTCCCCTGCAGTGTCTCTTTCTCCGATGAGCACTTTGTTGGCTTTTCTCTCGATGCCACCACCAAGTGTCTCGACCCATTTCCCCTCATCCACCGCAGCTGCTGCTCCTTCTTCCACCTCGGTCCCCCTCCCTTAAGTCTAGCCTGGATCTCCCAACACCCGAGTCGCATAAGAGGAAATTCCCATTGCACCTATGGACTTCTCTGTCATCCCAAATAAAGGGGTTAAGAAGCAAAAGCCCTATAACCCGCTTCTCTCAGAGTGCATTGGAGAAAGAGTAATGGAGATTGTGTATCCCGATCCCACAAAGGATAAAAGGGATTTGTCCCCTATAGATTATACAGTGACGCAGTCACAATGATAACATCATCCGAAATCCTTCAAGAAGAGGCCCTATCTCGTGGTGGATGCCCTGCAAGAAGCTTCAAGAAGAAAAGGAGGAGAAGAGGCTACTAAAAGAGCAGAATAAGCATCTTCTCCACACCCCGCAGAAAATGGGTAGTACACCTCCCGCAACCTCCTTTGAAACTCCGAGGCCCTTAGTCAAGATAAGATAAACGAGATACGTCAAGATTGGTGAACAAGGCATGGCATTGTATCCACTTGAGAGACCAGATCTTCAAAGACGGTGAGGAAGTAATCGCCAAGTTTACTTGAGCTATATCGGAACATTGATTAGGTGAACAAGGAACTCCTGGTGATCGGGACCTATCTCCAAAGAGTTGGACCATGCTAGGTTGCAACATGATACTTTCTAGAAGATGCTCGACTATTCAGTCGAAGATTTAGTTAAATTCGGCATCTTCGATCACCCAGGAGAACCCAACAAAATCCTTGCTGCTTTGGACTACCGGGTCGATCAGATGGAATTTTTCCTAGAGAAGATAGATAAGGTCAAAGAGCAAATACGGATGTAATGCATCAAATGGAGTAAATTATCATAAGAATATCTCAGGATTGCTCACTCCATCATTCACCTTGAAGAAGGCGAGATGAAACCATCCGGATCTTCAAAGAGATCGCCTCAAGGGCTAGGGCAAGAAGCCACTTTTGACACTTGAATCCATCAATAACCTTCTGGCTTGCTGTGATTTTGTAGGATACCTGATGAAGGCAGGTAATGAATACTTCAAGCTCCCAGAAAAACTCAGAGATGAGTGGGAGGTTTGCGAAGTCATCGGCGATCACACTAAAGGTCCTGCCCAGGATCAACTTCAACCGATGGTTAGCAAGTTCATGGAGTATCGAGCTCAATTCAACATTGCCTCTCCTGAGCAGAAGCAAGATACTCCTTTTCAACCATGAGATGACGACGAATAGCCTTCCTCCTCTTGGCTTTATTTTTGTAATATCTAAAAGTATGTTGGCACAAATGATGACATCATTCATGTTGCATCATGGGATGTTGTCATCCACCAAGTTGCCCTAAAAGTCAATAGTTGACTTTTAGATATTTTATAAATTTTTGTAATTAGTTTTGGTTTCCTTTTGCCTTCTCTCTTCTCCTTCTTCTATATATACTTGGATACTTGTTGTATTCAGGGGGTGGACACTTTTTAGATAAAAAATAGAAGTGAGAAGAAAAGGCTTTGTACTTTTGTAACAGAAGAAAACATAATACAAATATTGAGACTTTGTGTTGAATATGTGTGTCATGGGCGTTTGATCTTTCTTATGTCAGATCTATGCATTTATTCTGTTGGATTTATCTCTACTTTTTGTCATTTGTTCATCAGTATTGCTTTGTTCATTTATGCAAGTAGGTTTGGCTCCATTTATTACCAATCCCAAAACATAAACCCTCTGACCTTTCTGCTTTGGAATTCATTTCTTTTCTCCCTTTGAGATCTATCCTATCTTCATCCTTCTCTTCATTCCTTTCTTTTCACAGTTGGAAATACCCCTACTGGGATGAGATACCAAACCCTCGAAGGCGAGAATATTGTGAGACTTCATGTAGATTCTGCCGGTAGAATAAAGAATAAACCAGTTTCACTTTGTTGTCTCAAAGAGGTGCTATGCCCCCACACTGCTTGTTGGCTTGCCTATCCATAGATCTGATCTCACGATAGATTTATGGACCAACACATCGTAAAGCAAAGGAGGTTGCAACTAGTGGCAAAAAATAGAGTGTGCAACAAAATAGCCAAAAAAAAGGACTCCAACATGGCAGTTGATTCATATCCATTTATAAATATTTACACCTCCAAAAAAGCAGCCGAAACACCAGTGCAACAAAAATGCAACACCTTACAAAGCAGATTAAGTATAAATCATGAAGCAGTAAAGATAGCTTGAAATCGACCTCTTCCCCGAAGCAACCGAGACACTCCTTCACACAACAAAATAAGGTTGTTTGTAATCCACACAATATTCTTTAAACCACATGTCCTTGTGCAAGTCTGGAAGATGGATTTTAAGAAGAATGGTGCCGTAGGCCTTCACCGGCATGCAGTGAAATATGACTGTCATTAAAAAGTGTGTTCAAGCTCAGCTATCCCCAGGACATGTCTCTGTCAGGGCCACAAAATCAAAATCACCATCCCCACACTATTTTCATTGAATACACATCCTATCCAAGCAGCGTAAGCAATAGGTAATGAGCACAGCAGTGCTTGCATTAACTCATAAATTAATAGGTAATGAGCACGGTGCTTGTATTAACTCATAAATTAATAGGTGATGAGCAGAGTGCTTACCACCACACGCTCCTCTATCAATTGCTTTCAAACCTTTAATCACCGCATTCATCCTCCCCTTTTTACATGGCTACCTCATCTTTTCATCTCATTCGGGTTTCATTCATCACTGTTTCAATACTGAGAATTCAAAAAAAAATGTATCAATACGGAGGGTAATATTTTACCTTGCTCAAGACAAAGAGTAATTTGTAAGGTTTTAGGGTTTGAGGTGTAAGGGGATTTTCAGTTCAGTATCAAATGGATGAGTCAGTGCCTTTCGCTAATCTTGCAAGACTTGTCTTGGTTGTCTATGTTGTCGAACTAAGCTATGGTGGTCTTGTTGTTGAGGTGCAATGCTACTCCAGAAAACTCGCGGCTCTCGTGGAAGAGCAGCCACTCGGTATTGACTTATCACAAGGGTCCTCTTCTTTCCATGGCCCCTGTTGATGTTCATGTTGTGTGGTATGGGAAATTTAGCCCTGTTCAAAGACTCTATTGTGGGGGGACTAGTTGCAGTCGCTAGGTGCACATTTGCGAGGAAGACCAAGAAGCCCTCTGTTTCTACTTGGTGGAAGACTCCGGAAGACTACAGGAATATATCGAAAGGGGTGTATCCAGGTTATTACGGGAGTGTTGGTGGATGGCACATGATAGGAGTGAGTTATAATGTGCATGGAGTTAATGGGTGGCAATTTTTGCTTCCTACAATGTCGGATCCTGCAAGACATTAGTGTAAACAATTTTGTAGCGAAGATGGATACGAAGAGAACCTACATTTTGTAATTCTTTATTCTTTATACGAGATATTTTAAACATTTTTTTGAAGATTAAGCCTACGAATTTTGTCTTCACCGCACGTGTTGATAAGGTTTGGGTCTTGAATCGATATCGCTTACCAATCTTCGCCTAACGGTCAAATTAAATTTAGTAATTAACTTATTCGAGGAAAATTGATCAAAATTCAGAAACTTTCGAAGGAAATATTCGAGGAAAAGTGCAAGGAACAACGTCGTTGTTCAAAATCAAAATTATTATTTGGTTTGATCTATTGATTTCTCATATTTTAAAAGTGAAGTGCGGTGTTATTATTCAAAGGATTGTGTCGATATGACGGAAATTTTTAGGGACCGTCAAAGTATCTCCGCAGGATGAAATCATATGTAAGTTTTTGTTAAATAGTTTTTTGTTTTGTTTATGATGTTTCCTCTTTGAAAGTGATTAACATGGACGACGGTGGACGATCAAGGGAAATGTTGAATGGACGGTGACATAAAAACTATCATTGTTTGGGTAAACGGATTGTTGACCGGCGTAGAGTGGTCAATTTTTGGGCAGAGACTACCCATCACTCAAAACCCATTCATATGTATGGGTGCACGACTCATGAAAATACATGATTTCATGCATGCACATGTCTTGGTGGGTTCCACACATTAGGAATCACATTAGTGGTGTTTTGTGTTTTTAACAAAATGAACTGAAATCATGTTATCAAATGAATCAATGGTGAAGATGCACTATAATAAGGGATGAGGTGGGGATTGTGCCCCAGGTGAATTTGACATAATGGATACCCCTTAGTCCTTGGTTCGCTTAGCCTGAGAAATCTACCAACTTCATTTTTACCCCTTAGTCTTGGTCGCTTAGCCTGAGAAATCTACCAACTTCATTTTGGGCGCGAGTTTCAACAATGTTGAAAAACAATGTATTTTTCAATGCCAAAAACAAAAATAGGAAATAAATTGACACTTGGCATGATGACATCATGGGTTTGCATGGGTTGCATGGGCTTTTCATACATGCGTAGGTGCAAAATGAGTGAAGGGTAGTCGTCTCCTCAACTTTGAAAGTATATTTTCAACCGTCCCTTCCACGTTGAAAGTAGTTTTTTTTTACACGTTCAAGACAAGAAATTAAATATAGATTTGAGTAAGTTTTTTTAAAATGGGAGATTATATTTTAGAATAAAATATTATGGATAAAGGTATTGTGGTTCCATCTATACATTAAGTCTAATAAAAATAGTTAGTAAAAAGTATGCTAATTTATATGAATCATGTCCGATGGGGTTAAACCAAACTATCTCGTACGAGATATGTGTCGATTAAAGCATACACACAATAAACAGTGAAATAACCAACAAAAGAAAATACACAAGGTATAACACGGTTCACTTAGTGTGGGCTACGTCCACCAAGAAACAACCAATATATTATTCCAGAGGTTATAAAATTGAAGATTTGCAATCTTCCACACCTTACAAGATGTACAATAAATTTCCTCTCATAAAGCTTTTATAAGCTCTCACCAAGGATTCCTTCTTACAATAATCACTTCCTTAACCTCTAACCCTAGTTTTCTAGCTTATATTAGCCTATACAAACCTAGGGAACTTTAGCCATTCATTTACAACCATTAGATCAACTTTATACAAATATTAGATCTAATTTCCGTGACTTAAACATAAACAATCACGACAGTAATTAGGTGTCATTACGTTAATCGATTCAAGCTAGTATGTTAGGTGACCGACTAACCGATGGAACCGACCGATGTTAGTTACTATGTAAATCAGTAAGTTGTAAATAAACTCCTTTGTGAAGCAATTCGGTTCCACAATCTCAACAAACTCCCACTTGGAGATAGATTGCTGCACTATTCTGCATAGCGCCGTCCTTGGTTCCTCAAACTCAAACTCAAAGACCAAAAAGTGGAGTGTAGCTCCAACTTGTCCTTTTCCAATGACTTCGTTAGCATATCCATAGGGTTTTCATTCATATGAATTTTCTCTAACTTCAGCTGCCCATCTTCCAACACTTGTTGTATGAAGTGATATCTCAACTGAATGTGTTTCGTTCTTGAATGAAACACCAGAGTTCTTTGCTAAATGAATTACACTTTGACTATCACTATACAATCTGCAATCCTCTTGCTCCTTTCCCAAATCTTCCATGAACCTTCTCATCCATATAATCTCTTTGCTAGCCTCTGTAGCTACAACATACTTGGTCTCTGTAGAGATAAGGTCATAACCTTCTACAATCTCGATATCTAGCTAATCTGTCGTCCCACCTCACCGTGAATACATATCCAGTGGTGCTTCTTCTACCATCCAAATCACCACCATATAAATAAATATATGATCCTCCATAGCATAAGTTTGCATCGGATGTCCCTCTCAAATACTTGAGAATCCATTGGACTTCTTTCCAATGCTCTTTACCTGGATTGGCCATAAATCTGTTCATAGCTCCCACTTCACGTGCATTATGCTGGTCCTGCAGTACAAACCATAACATACATAAAAATTCAAAGCTGTTGAAGCATATAGAACTTGTGCCATGTACTTGACCTCTTCATGTGATGTAGTACACTCGATCTTTGCTGAATTTAAAGTGTCCAACCATAGGTGTACCTACGGGTTTTACATCCTATTGAGAAGACAAAGTATGATACTACAAAGAGGGCACATAGAATATTAGCATGCGGGAACAAGGCACATTTGAAGGCACAAAAGGATAGGGAAGGAAACGTGCATCAGGACAAGACTGATTTGGGACTTAGCCATTTTCATGGATACAAAGCTATTTTTGGTGAAAGCGTGCAGAGCACACAACGAGATGGAGACTTGTGCGACACACAAATGCTATTTTTGGGATGAGTGTTTGATAAGTGTCATGTAGAAGTTGAAGATAATAATAGGATTACTATTGTCGGTTAACTATAGAAGATCTATTATTAGCGCACTTGCATGTGTGCATATTATTGTAAAGGTGCATGACTATTTTCAGCATGTGACCTATTTTGGGAAATGCATAAGAAGTGAAGGGCAACTCCCCACCCTTATAAATATGTATCAAACCATGTAATTTAGAGAGATGGTGTGTGTGAGCTATTGTGAAGTTATGTCACCAGATTTGTATGCGCAAGCATAGCTAATGGTAATATTTTGTAGATTGTAAGGAGCTTCTATGTTTTACAAAGTGTTTAATATAATGAGGTTTATTTGATGGAAGATGGTGTTAAACATGACTATAACTAGTTCTTGTATGGTTAATCTTATCATAGTTATTGTTTAATTCATGATTATATAAAGATCTAGATCGGTTATTGTTCATTATGGATCGAATGCATTATATCTTCATCACGCTAGCATCCTGCACAAACAACTCTAAGGAGGGGCCCGGTACCTTTGCAAACTTTGGGTGAGTGCTTAGCTTAGGCTGAGTGATGTTCTAGTGCCCTGAGTTTTTATGGTTTTACACGGTGGGTTCTAGGTTGCATCATTGGTTCCATTATCGGGACCAATTTTTTGATTGTTTTAGGATGATTCACGATGAAGACGTATCAGTTGACCCTAACAAGTGTTGAGGAGTGGATAAAAGATCTGGAAGAAGAGTACACATGGAGGTTCAACACTAAATCTGAGTTTGACGCACGTGCATGGGTGGAACATAATATGTATGACTGTTTGTATGAGAGCTTCTTTTCTATTTTTTCGGTAGAATTGCATGTTGAGTGGCTAGTTTCTTATGCATCTAAACGGAACTAGAGATATTGCACACTTGCCTAGATGCAAGAAGAATTTCAGGCCCTGTATGATGCTAATATGATTTAGATGCGCCTTTGTGGATACTTGGTTATGTGGTGTTTTGAATAGTTATATTTCGGAGTACTCAATTTCGAATTATTCTTTCTCGAAGGTAGTTGAGTTTCAGTTTTTACACTATCCTAGGGAACTACTTACTTGCAAGGCATTCCACTTTGAAATCAAGATCTTTATGGTAACCCTAAACTTGGAGGAAAAATCGATGGCTAGCTAAACCACACCATGTGTGGGGGCGGGGAGCGAGGTTTGTTGAAAGATGATGGACCTAGCGGTAGAAAGGAAGAGAGAAGAAAGATAGCTTAAGTACAATGAGGCGTGCGAGAGGGAGATAGAGAACCAACGTGACATTGTAGAGCAGATGACATTGAGGAGAGAGATGACTCATGAAGGATTTGGAGCTCACGCGAGAAGGTGTGGAGCGAGCATGCGGAACTCCCCATTTGGGAAAACATGACAGGGAACCCTCCTCGGCCTCATAAGGAGCATGCCAACAAAGACGACTGGGCCACGGGCATGGATCTAAATCTACCTAAAGAACCTAGCCATTGCACTTGGTTTTCCAAGTATCTAGTATAACCGAGAGCTCAAAGAAGCTAATTTGGGTAGTAAGAAAGAAGGAGTAAGTCAAATATCAAGTACATCGATGGTAAAAGGGCAAACATATTTTTTTTTTGAGGTACCTTTTCAAGCGCATCATCCGCACATAATTCAAATGCACAGAATTTTGGAATCACTTCTCGGAGTAGTACCACCTTGCAGAGCCGTAAGAGTTCGGTTCAATACTACTATTGGGACATAAGGAAGTACATCTTTTGGTCCACTTTTGGCTACAGGTGGAGGATCTAGTGGTTATGGAGGAAGAGGTAACACATGAGGTTCGGATCGGGTGGGCGAGTCTACACCAACCCCGGGATACTTACATGGAGATGTCTCTTTTTCTTCCGAGTATAGGGGCATAGAGGATGATGTTGAACACGTGCACATGTGTGAGATATTGTGGCAAACAAAAGGCATCACGACTTCTGAGTGCAAGGCAAGTTAATTTGCAACTACATTACAGGATGCACACATAGTTAGTACTAAGAAGTTTGACCAGATCAAACTTGCGTAGATTATGCAACATTAAAAGATGCTTTCCTGAAAGAGTTCTATATCCCTGAATTTGAGAAGAAGAGTATAAATACACTCAATGATATTAAGAATGGAACTACTAAGAGTGTCCGAGAGTATGATGCCCGTTTCAAAACAATTTTATCTAAGCTTTCTTATGACATTCACGTAAGCCAACATGCACAATGGTTCGTTGAAGGTCTGATCACACCTTTTAGAAGGGCGCTGTAACATAAAACATACACTAATTTACGTGAAGCACTTGGAAGTATAGACACTAGAGTAAGCCCATTCCTAGAAGCACAAATTACAGCTATGGCAAAGCAGTTGGAAAAACTATCGGCAAATTCAGCACATGAGACACACACTGGGATTTGGTGTACAGTTGTGAAGTGGAAGGGCACACTAAGGATAGTTGTCCTCGTAGATCAATGCGTTCATTATTACTAGATTATGAGATATGTGATTTTAACCATGATCTCAGCCACTACCCATTATTACAATGCGGTCGATCAATGATGTTATAGATATTGGTGTGCGATAGACATGAGTATTAGATAAATCTAAAGGTAAAGGTGAGCACGGGATCATGATCACAATCAAGAATGCTATGATTGAAATGAAGGGCACTTTGAATGAGGTCGTGGAAGAGGTGGAAGATACCATGGTGGATTCGGAGGTTGAGGCTATGGTGGTGGATGAGGCGAGTTTCCTTGCAGAATGTGCTTTACATGCAGATCTCCTGACCACTACAGACTTGAATTCCCTCAAAATATTGCTTGTTATTTTTGTGGGAAGAATCATAGCTATAAGGAATGCCCGGACTTATATGATCATCTTAGCAAGCAACATAAGTAGGATAACAAAGGCATAGGAATGGTTATGATACATCGTGTTGTGGAAAATCGATGGATGCCAAAGTTGACATTGAAATTTGAGGTATCACCTATGAAGATTACTACACGTGTTGAGGCTGTGAGCACCATAGAAGTGTTACAACAGAAACCTACCATCACTAAAGAGGACGTTTTCATGCAAATTATCCGCATCCTGCACATCAAAAGGAGGTCAACCAGGAAACCATGGAGGTACTCAGAAATCTTCTGTGGTGAAATACAAAGTGTTTAAAAGAGTAATCATAGAGGATGGAATAGAAGAAGGTAGTAGAGACGGTCCAGTCGGATATTGATGACTTGAAGGAGGTATGCAAAATGTTGTTCCAAGAGAATATCATTCCATTACTAGGGAATTGGCTAAAGGGAAACACTCTGTGCACAGGTATTGAGAATGGATGACAGATCCCGCATGTAAATCTTCCCCTCATAGCTTAGATTACGACAAGGAGATTACTCTAAATGCTTTTGTAGATGGATGAATTTTGAGCAATATATTGATTGACATAGTACGTAAGTCAATGTGCTTACTTTAGACGCATGGGTACGAGATGGGAGACCTCCATTGTAGTCATATTATAATGTGTTGTTTATGGTTAATTGAACTAAGGCTACTCGCATCAAAGTTTTAAAATATGCATCCATTACTATACAAGGGCTAACTTCCTTGGGGACTTTGAGGTTTTAGCACTTGCTGAAGTAGATAATTTCTGGCTCTTCTTGGGCACCCTTGGTGCTATGAAAATAATGTTGATCTACGGTTCAACAAGGGTTATATAGGTTTTGAGAACAAGGAGGAAAGAGTTATTATCCCTTTAATAGATGAGAAATCTACACCTTTTGTTGAGCCTTTGAGTAAAGAAGATCTGAACATGATTTAGGTGCACATCATTCGGGACCAAGAAGTACTCGAACAATCTAAGGAAGGAATCCTTTAGTGGGAAGATGCACAGTCTATTAGTGATACTACAAGTATTGCTTATGATAATTGGGCTCATGGTACTTATGAGATGGTAGGGCGAAGTAAGAAGCACATTTACGTGGGAGAAGAAAACCTCGTTGTATTAGGAGGATAGGTAACAACTCGCACCTCGGTAAAATGGAGAAGGAGACCCTATGGTATTCTATGAGCCATAGAGGAATAATGGACAGACCTAGTTGAGAGAAGGAATATGTTAGCATATACCTTGTGCGGGACAACAAGGTTACGGTGGGTGGTTCACATGGATAATCTTATAGAATATAATGAAGTCAGGATTGCTATTTGTACTCGATTTTTCAGGAGCAACGCACCTAATCAAATACGAACATATTATGGTAATCAACATGTTTAACACGACGTTCATCAAAGTGTGAGAGACTCTAGATAGAGGGCGGGAAGCTTTACTACCTTCGCTATGGGTGCACAAACTTTATTCCACTTTACAAGCTTGTGTGCACGCTTAGTATGTATATGCGGAGCTATATAGTGAGACCGGAAATTGGCGGGATTTGATTGGGGAATGGTCCAGAAGTTTGACTACTTCTCTACTAAACCTCTAGTAGAAGAGGCATTAAGGGTTATTAAGTGCTTAAATATGGGAGAGACAAAGTGTAGAGGTGGAAGAATTTGTTCAACAGTTATTTGGTGAGACAGACTAAGGAGTGCGTTTTGATGAAATAGAAGAGACATATGCCGCATTAATTCAACACGCTTGTTTTGAGAAAGAAAAGGGAAAGATGGTCTACATAGTGGATGATGAGGAAGTAGATAATCTAGATATAGATCATTCAACAGTGCACACATGGGGTTTTAGACAAAGGAGGATAACAACGTGTGCGCCCATCATGAACCTATGAAGATAGAGAAAGTGAATATTAGCATGGATGCTGAACCTAAGGAGGCAATAATTAGGGATTATTGGTCGACTGCGAAGTGGAAAAAATCATTGAGTTAATATGATATTTTTCAGGGACTTATTTCTTAGGGATACCATGAATTGAAAGGCATGCATGAATCATTAGGAGATATGAAGATCACTCTTAAGGAAGGTGTGTGCCCGGTGAGGAAGAGATCCTACGGGATGAACCCTAACCTATGCATAAAAGTTAAGGAAGAAATTGACAAAATGTTGAAATATGACATCATCAAGCCCCCTAGAAGAATCGAGTGGGTTAGCCCCATGGTCATCGGTATAAAGAAAGATGGACATATTAGGATTTGTGTGGATTACGGGGAACTAAATGCTGCATGTATGATTGATTCTTTTCCTACACCTTTCACAAAGGAGATATTAGAAGGCATTGCGGGGCACGAAGTTTAGTCTTTTGGATGGATTCTCTGGGTATCATTAGGTTAGGATGCACGGGAGGATCAAGAGAAAATGAATTTCACCACCGAATGGGGAAGTTTTGCATATACTATGATTCCCTTTGGTTTGAAAAATGTGCTTTCACTTGTATTTTTTGCGTATAGTTGTTCAAGAGTTCCAGTGATTTTATTCACAACTTCTTACATGTTTACTTGGATTATTGGATAGTGTATGGACTTGTTAAGGATCATTGTGACAATTTACACTTAGTGTTTGAAATATGTAAACAATTAAACATCTCTTTGAACATCAAGAAGTGCGTGTTTGTTACACCTTTTGGCACCTTGTTAGGGCACATCATCTGCAAGGAAGGTTTGTTAGTGGATCTAACTAAGGTTGTTGTTATTGTAGGCCTAGAAGAGCCTACCAGTCAGAGTGAGGTGCACGGATTCTTGGGTCACACAGGGTATTATAGAAAATTTATCAAAGGATATGAAAATATTTCCACACCTATGGAAGAGTTACTAAAGGGAAAAGGGACATTCAATTGGGGATAACCGCATCAGCGCACATTTGAGGCAATAAAAGAGAGATTAACTATAACACCTATTCTGCGTTTTCCTTCATGGAACCAACCGTTTCATGTACATGTGGATGCCTCTGCTATGAACATTGGTGTGGTGTTAGCTCAACCTGGAGAAGGAATTGTAGATCATCCTATCTGTTTCGCTAGTAGAAAGTTGACTCTGCAGAGAAAAAATATACAACACAGAGCTCATGTGATCACTTGTTGACTAAATCCTTGATCACGGTGATCACATGCCCGAGAAAGTTGACTTGTGATCACTTGTTAGTGCCTTGGTAAACACGGGCAAAGAGATGAAATGCCTCTAAGACATATTCCTAGTGCGAGATCCTTTTGAGAAATGAGCTATAGACTTTGTGGGTCCTATTTCACCAGCCCCATGTAAAAGCTGGATCGTCTTATGTACATCATCACTTGCATAAATGATCTTACAAGGTGGGTAGAAGCAACACCTACCAAGGTTTGTACAATAGCTATAATAGCCGTGTTTTTATGGCAAAATATTCTTACTAGGTATGGATGCCCGCCGAGCTTGACAAGTGATAGGGGTACACACTTTTGGATGAGACAATCAGATACTATTGTATGAATTTATGACTATGGGTCATAAGACTACACCCTATCATCCATAGGAAAATGGGACTATTGAAGCCTTTAATAAGATTTTGAGCTAGACATTGATAAAAATTTGTGATGTTGGAAGGAAAGATTAGGATGATAAAGTTTCTGCTTTGGGTGTATAGAATAACATATAAGAGGTTGAACAAGGCCACACCCTTTCAGTTGATGATTGCCACGAAGTAGTTCTTCCAATGGAATTCATCTTACCTTATTTGCGTATTGTGCTCATTGAAGGTCTAGCTGATGAAAAAACATTAGAAGAAAGAATTGACAAGTTGATATAGTTAGACGAGAGGTGTGCCATAACACGTTAGAGTCGAAGCATGAAAATGCTAGGCATAAGGCATGGCATGATAGGCACATCGGGAAAAAAGCTTGATATTAGACAAATGGTTCTTTTTATGATTCTAAGTTTCTATGCCATCTAGGCAAGCTTAAAGTGCATTCAAGTTAGGACCTGTATGTTATCACTCATATACTTGAATTAGGTGATTGCTAGTTAGAGGCGCTTGATGGAAATACGTTACTTGATTAATTCAATGGGAGTAGGCTTAAGCCCTACTATAAATAATTCTTCTAGGTGTTTGTAATAAGGCAGTATTTCCATTTAAAATAGGTTTTCCTTTCTATATTTCCTTTAATGTATTTCCTTCTTCTTCACTATGATTTGTCAATTTAGTTTGGTGTTTTGTGTAATAAGAACTTTGCACATTAGAAGCTAATTACCATATGGAGTATTTTTATGCATAGAGGACTGCACATACCATTAGTGTGGGGTGGTTATTCACAACTGGGTACACATGAGAACAAAATTACATGTGTTATTCAAGTTTGGAAAGGAGTTGTTAGAAAGGAGATTGCTTCTAAAGATGACCATAGATGAAGATAAATGAAGGAATAGTATAACACGAGGTAAGAAGCGGCCATGGAAACTACCAAGGAAGGCGCAGTGGTGAGGTGCTCGACACATGGAAGCGCGGAAGAGAAGTATGTAGCTAGAAGGTAGGAAGGCATGCTAGAAGGTTATAGTTGGGGTGCGAAGATGTACTGCGTGAAGATTGTGAAAATGGTCAATTAATGTGAGGATTGTTTGTAGGTGAAGGAACAATAAATGCACTAACTTTTTGAAAATATATATAAGGATGTGATGCGGGTTCATTTTTACCTTTGCGATCACAAGTATTTGAGTGAGCTAAGTGCAACCAAGCCAAGTGAATCGTGGTGAATTGCAAAGCATTGTGAAACCAGATGTGGAGAGAATAATATTACGTGGAAGAGGCTTACGACCCCATTGGTGAAGCATTTGAGTGAAGAAAAAGTGTTGAGAAGGAGCTAGGGCACATAGATTTGAGCTAGGGTTTGAGTTTACTCATTATAGAAGATAAAAGGCAGGATTTTTATGATAAAGCACCGAAGAAATAACTTGCAGCAGGCAGAAAAGGAAAGAAGAAGGTAGAATTTGAAGTTGAAATTGCTCCAGAGTAATTTTTCAGAGATGCGAGTACTTAGAAGGAGTGATAGTCGGAAAAGTGGGATTCCCACATCCGCAGATGAATTATAAGTGACTACAACCATCGTACCACCGAAAAAAGGGAGATTTGGATGCTTTATTGAATAAGAAGACCAACAAGTGCAGTGGAATATATGCCAAAGTGTATGACGATCTTTGGGAAAAATTGCTTAAGCAGGGTAGGAGTTTATCAATTGTATGAGCTCCTACATTTTTGAAAATATGAACCCTCGATATCAATGACTTATGAGTCGAGTCCATGAGGACTTATTTTATTTCTCCAGATGAAGGGTTAAGATCACAACAAATTCTAGTTTGGACACTAACAGTTTGAAGGGCACAGGATAAAACTTGTTACTAATATGACTAATAAAGCAACGATTATAGAAACAAGAAAGGAGTTGAGGTATACCAAAGGTCTCAGCGGAATGGACATAGATAATCAAGAAGTTTCTTGTGGTGAAATAAGCCACACATCTGCTCACCAAGTTGAACAACAAAGAGATATGGTCACGTGTAAACACCATGTGGCTTCATATTGTGAAGAAAATGTCTCAGGAGTAGTATACAACTTAGCAGGATACATTGTAGAAACCATTGTTGAGGAAATGTGCACATGTGAAAAGATAAGTTTTGGTGCCATCCTCTTATCTCTGGTATTTATATAAATTGGAGTGCCCGATGGGCCAAAGAACAAGATCTGGGAGTACCCCTTAGAAAAGAAGTCCCTCGCAGAGAGGTTTGAAAAATATTTATGTGAAGGGTCAATGGGTGGGCCGTTTAAGTAGAGGGCAGAAATGTGGTATGACCGACTTCACACAACATTTGAGGACGAGTGGCACATTCCCAAGGAGCTACCATTAGTAGTAGGAAAGGCAATACCATTCACAGTGTACCAACACTTTTGTATCACACGGTTTTCTATGAGGGATGGGACATGGAGCCCATGGTTCAAAATACCATATTCCTTCATAACGCGCTACTTCTAGGCATTAGTTCACATATTTAATGATGCATGATGTTTATTTTCAACGCAAACAAGGTATGTTGTGAGTACCACACCCTCAGGAAGACATATGCATATCTAGGCCGAACTACCTACTTTGAGAGGCTCATTTTAGACATCGTAAACATGAAGCCAATAAGATTGGCTATTGGGGAAACTAGAGCCGCACTCGTATATCTTCAACTTAAGCCTAGGATGAAGATTAAAAAGTATTTGGAGAATGAGTTCATGCTCCTGTGGTCATCTAAGGAAAACAAACAGTGGAGAATGTGCCATCTCCAAAGCCTACAATGACTATAGAGGTAGATGAGGAGGAAGAAGAACATGAAGATAGTGGAGGCTTGGATCATAGACGCGAGGAAGCCCATAGAAAAGTGAAGACCGAGCGCATGGATACTCCACCTCGGGCACATGAAAGAGATGGGGACTCAAACATGGATACAACCCATTAACAATTTGGTTTAAGAGGGTATTCAAAATAACAAGGACCCAAGGGGACTCCATAGTCTATAAGGAGATCACCATGACTCTTTACTCGTGAAGAGGAAAATGAGAGGAAAAGGAGAAAGCTAAAGCTGAATGAGGAGGTAGAGGAGTCTACAGAGGCGTGCCTGGAACCCTAGTGAAACAAACAGATGTGGAGGATCCCAGATATGAGGACATGAAGTATGAAGAGAGGAGGAAGGAGGCATAAGAAACGGAGCATGAGAAAACTTGTGCACATGATACGCTTAGGATGTCGAAAGGCCAAATCCAAATCTTTGTACTCGTGTTCATAGCGCAAAAGATGGATCTTCGGAAGGATATCGCTTTGTCAATGTTGTCCTAGTACTATAGAATGAAAAGGAAGAGATAACCCAGGATGAGTTGGAAGCCATTGCCACTGACGTACGTTCCAAGAGAAGACGAGAACTACACTGGATGATTGAAAAACATTGGAGGCTGAGATTAAAGTAGAATATCTTGAGTTGATCCTCCCAGTTGAAGAGGAGGGTGCTGCAGAGTAGAAGTCTATTCTTTGTACAACAATTCTTTACATTATTTCCATTCTTATTATTTATTGTTTGAGACAAGAAGAAGAAACCCCATTATCGGGGAGGAAATGAATATTAGTGCGAGGTAATGTTGAGAAAACAAAGTATGACACTAAGGAGAGGGCACACAGAAGATTAGCACATGGGAACAAGGTGCATTTGAAGGCGCAGAAGGATAGGGAAGAAAACACGCACCAGAAAAGGCTGATTCGAGACTTAGCCATTTTCATGGATCCATGTTATTTTGAGATAGCGTGTGGAGAAAAAAATGAGATGGAGACTTACACGACACATAAATTTTATTTTGGGATGATCGTTTGATAAACGCCATGCACAAGTTGAAGATAATAATAGGATTACTACTGCCAGTTAAATGTAGGAGATCTATTATTAGCGCACTTGCATGTGTGCATATTATTGTAAAGGTGCATGGTTATTTTTAGCATGCGACCTATTTTGGAAGTGTGTAAGTAGTGAATGGAAATTCCCCATGCTTATAAATATGTATTGAACCATGTAATTTAGAGAGAATGTGTGTGTGAGCTATTGTGAAGTTATGTTGCCAACTGCATTGCGCGCATAGCTAATGGTAATATTTTGTACTGTAAGGAGCTTCTATGTTTTACAATGTTTAATATAATGGGGTTTATTTGATGGATAATGGTGTTAAACATGACTATAACTGGTTCTTGTATGGTTAATCTTATCATAGTTATTGTTTAATTCATGATTATTTAAGATCTAGATCTAGTTATGCATTATTGAATGGCTATGTTCATTATGGATAGGAATGCATTATATCTTCATCACGTTAACATCCCGCACAAGAAACTCTAAGGAGGGGACTGGTACCTTTGTGTGCTTTGGGTGAGCACTCAACTTAGGCTGAGTGATGTGCCAACACACCGAGTTTTTATGGTTTTACATAGTGGATTCTAGGCTCCATCACATCCTACATTACAAATATTTGCAACACCTTATTGATATAATCTTCTTGAGACAAATACAATCTATTGTTCTTCTTGTCTTTTTGAATTTACATGCCAAGGATTTTTTTACTTCCAAATCCTTCATTGCAAATGTGTGAGTTAAATTTTCCTTAAGCTCACTAATGTCCTGCATACTAGATCCTGCAATAAGCATATCATCCACATACAATAACAAAATAATATAGCTTCCATTTTCAATATTCTTGAAATAAACACAATGGTTAGATCCACATCTCATATAACCATGATCATGCATAAAATTTTCAAATCTCATATACCATTTTCTTGGAGCCTACTTGAGCCCATACAAGCTCTTTTTCAACCTCGCACACAATTTTTTTCTTACCCTTGACTTCATAACCAAGCGACTGATTCATATAAATTTATTGCTCCAAATCACCATAAAGGAAAGTCATCTTAACATTAAGCTATTCTAAATGCAAATATTCTACTACAACTAAACTCATAACAATACAAATGGAATCCATTTTAACAACAAGATAAAATATCTCACCAAAATCAATTCCTAGTTTTTGTGCAAACCCTTTTACCAAAAGTATTTCTTTGTATCTTTTCTTTCCACCCTCTTCCTCATTGATCCTATAAACCCATTTATTCCGCAATGTCCTTTTACTTGCTGACAACTTAACAAAATCCCATATCTAGTTCTATTTCAAGGAATCCATCTCCTCATCCATGCCATGCTCCCACTCCATATAGGTATCATGCTGCATTTCTTCTTTAAAACTTTCTAGTTCACCATTATCAGTCAATAATAGATAAAATAATGGAGTACATATTTCTAGATGTTTACTTACTCTTTGAGATCATCTCAAAACAATTTGGGGTGCTTGAGGGTCATTCTGGACCTCTTGGACACTCGTGTCCAAATTTGACAAATGAACTATGTTGGTCACATGTAACTAATGTCAGTTTCTCTATAGTTGACTCTAGTTCACTTAACTAACATCGGTCTCGATCATGACAGACACCGGTTACCTTGAATGATGCCGATGTCTCTGTGGAATTTTTTTAAATATGAGAATGTAGTTTCTTTCACAAACTCTTCACCCAGATTCACTTTAGGTACCATGACTTGATCCATGTGAATTCTCTTTTCATTCCAATCAATGTTACAACTCATAAAAATCTTAGCATCTTCTAAATCCCAAAACTAGAATCTGAAATCACCAAAACCATAACCAATGAAAGTGCATCTGTTAGATTTAGCATCCAACTTCTTCTTCTTTTCTTTATCAACATGCACAAAAGCTTCAACCAAATACTCTAAGAAAAGAAATATCTACCTTTTTTCCAGTCCATGCTTCTTCTGGTATTCCACCATTCAGTGCACTTGAGGGGCCACGGTTGATCAAATATACATTGTATCTACTACTTCTGCCCAAAACTACAAGGGTAATCTAGCATGTATCCTCATGCTTTCTTGTACATTCCATAATAGTTCTGTTTCATTCTTTCCTTCACTCCATTCTCCATTGGAGCTCGGGAACCCTTCTTTCTCTGTATTCCATTCAAGTGAACAATAATATTTGAAAACCTTGCTGCATTACTCATCACTATTGTCGTGTATAAGACACTTCAACTTCAAACTAGTTTGATTTTCTACAAGATCTTTCCATATTTTAAATGTTTTAAAAACATCATATTTACATTTAATACAATAAAATCATACCTTTCTTGTGGCATCATCAATGAAAGTCACAGAGAATTGGGATCCTCCATGAGAAGCTATCTCGGGCTAGTCCCCACACATCCGAGTGTACAAGATCCTCCTCCTTTTTTCCCCAACTTTAAGAATCCTCACTTTATTTTTCTTTCCAAATATGTAATGATCACACAAATCAAGATCTACAACTTTCAAATATGATAACTTACCCTTTGCCTTTAATGTCCGCATTCCCTTATTACTCATATGAACTAGTTGATTATGACATATGCTTACATCGAATCTAAAGTAGATAGCATAGAAAAGGAATCAAGTAATACAAGTAGAAAAATATAATGTTTCTACCTTATTTCCTCTTCTTTACAATAAGAGCTCCTTGGAAACTTTCCAAGAATCAAATTTGTGAATGTAACCATGCATCTATCTTCACCTAATTGTCCTGTAGAAATAATATTCTTCGAGGTTTGGAACATGCCTCACATATTTCAATATCCATGTATTTCAGTTTTAAAATTTAAGATGAAATTCACCTTTACTAGTAATATTGCATGGTTCATCATCTCCTAAATAAACATGCCCAAAATTACCCTAGACATAATTTCTTAAATAACTCTTGTTAGGGGTAACACAAAAAGAAACTCCCGTATCTAAAACCCATGATTCAATTTTATTATCTAAGGAGAGAATAAGGGAATCTTGTATTACCTGTGGTCTTTACATTTGCCTCTTTACCTTTTCTCGGTACATTCTCTTTGTTTTCCTTGAACCAACAATCCTTCTTTGCATGTCCTTTCTTTCCACAATTCCAGCAAGTTATTCCTCTACCTCTGGATTTAGATTTTCCACTCTTAGAATTTGATTTCCCATTACTCTTGCTCTTGGATCTCTCCTTTTTCCTTCCTCTTCTTTCTACATTCAAAGCATTCCCAGATGATGATTCTCTTGAACTTTTCCTATGTATTTCTTCATTTAGAATTATACCAATCACATCATCAAACTTCAAAATATTAGTAACAAATGTTGTATTACTAACAACCATTACTAAATTATCCCAAATATCTGGAAAATAACACAATAATAACAATAATTTCATTTCATCCTCAAAAGGGATATTAACTGATTTTAATTGATTTACAATAGAACAAAAATCATTCAAATGATTAGACATAGATCCACCTTCTTGCATTTTAGAATTAAACAATTTCTTCATCAAATAAACTTTATTTGATGCACTTGGTTTTTCATATAAATTAGCTAAAACTTTCATTAATTCTACCGTGGTTGTTGCTTCTGTTATATTCGAAGCCACAGATGCTTCGTCAGGATCAATCTTATAGATCCCAGAGCCTTACTATCAAGAATATTCCATTCTTCATCTTTCATATTTGTAAGACTTACCTTATCATCCAATGGTAAATATAGATCTCTCTAATATACGATAATCCTCTACCGTATCTTCCATAGCTGATAATTATGACATTCAAATTTCTCTACTTTTTTTTTTTACTATGTTCCGCCATTATTGTGCTTCCACTCAATTAGAAATCTCTATGAGTAAGTCTCACAACACACAACCCTCAAACAAAGCTCTAATACAAGTTTTTGGGGTTAGACCAAACCAGTTGTACAAATATATATCAGATTAAAGCATACAAGAAATAAACACAAAAATAACCAACATAAGAAAATACACAAGATATAATGTGGTTCACCCAGTGTGGGCTACATCCACCAAGAAACAACCAATATATTATTCTAGAGGTTATACAATTGAAGATCTGCAATCTTCCACACCTTACACGATGTACAATAATTTTCCTCTCACAAGCTTCTCTAAGCTCTCACCAAGGATTCCTTCTTACAATAATCACTTCCTTAACCTCTAACCCTAGTTTCCTAGCTTATATAAGCCTATACAAACTTAGGCGCTTTAGTTATTCATTTACAACCATTAGATCAACTTTAGAAATAATCTAACACTTAATTCACCATAAGTGGATTAATGTGTAATTGTAATAAAGTAATTATTTAATTACTTTAGTTAGCTTAGTTGTTAGTGTGTTGTTATCATCCCTTAGATTGTGGAGGATGTTCTTTAGTTAGAATATTGTTCTCGGATGATTTCCTGTAGAAGATTTTTAGGGGCAATATGCTATTATTGCATATTTGCTTTGTTTAGGAGATTTGTTCCATGTATTGTGGAAGAGATAGAAGCTGTCCAATATCTATAAATATTGCAGCTCTCTCTTTTGATTGTAATGCTTCATTTTATATTAATAAAAATCACAGCAAGCTCCACCTTGTTTTTGTAATTTAATCTGGTTTGTAGATTTCAAGATCAACTTTATAAAAATATTAGATCTAATTCTGTGACTTAAATATAAACAATCACACACAGGTAACCGATGTCGGTTAGCTTAGCCTAACCAATGCTTCAAGTTAGTATGCTAGGTGACCGACACCGATAAGCCGATAGATGCTAGCATTGTGTAAACTTGCAAGTTGTAAATAAGCACCTTTAGAAGCAATTTGGCTCCACAATCTCAACAATGTCTATGAAATGTGTGATTGTTCCAAATAAGGACTTTGAAGAGGATGTTGAGACATTGTGAATGACAACATTAACATTGTGCATTGCTACCCTTTATTAACATGTTTTCCTTTCATTTCTTCTAGCTATTGGTTTATGTTGGTATTTGGGAGAGGTGTTAACACTACTTACACATAACTAACTTTTTTAATATTTTAGAATAATTATCTATGCAATTCCCCTTCTTGTGAGTAATATACTATTTCTTAGTTTGGGTCTTTGTTTTCTCTTTTGAATGTTGATACACACTTTACTCCCTCTTAATGACTTGATGTAGAATTTGATTCCCTATCTTGTTTCTTTGGATTCTAGGAATTCAAAGACATTGGGAAAAAATAAACAAACAAATAAATAATGAAAGCAATCCATTTTTAATTGTTGATAAATTTAGAAAAAAACTAACAAAAATGGTTTACAAGACCATGGGATTATATGGTAATAGTAATTGAATATGTTGGTATGGGTATTTCAACGTTGTGGTGGTAATACAAGTTATGGTACAAGTAAATCAGACCCTAAGAGGTGCATTATTTTGGGAATTGAAATTCAAGTGTATTGAGGAAAGTTTTATCAAGGATTATTACATTTCCTACATTAAATTTTTTTAGAAATTTCTTACATTAAAAAATTAGTATAAAAAAACTTAAATGTATAGACTTGGTCTAAGATAACTAAAGGAATCTTGTGCATTAACAATCCTATTTCTCATCAAATCCACCTTGCTCTCCTCATTTCAAGTTTCAACTCTCATCATGCCAATACTTACTATGGAAAAAAATTTGCTACTACTAACATTTGTGTCCCAACAACATATTTATATTTTAATTTCACATTATATCAACTTAAACATCGCGAATCTATATTTCCGACCTTTAAAATGGTTATTGTTTCCAGAATTTTCTTCATGGATGTGGGCGTGAGAGGGGATCAATTAAAAATAACACGAGCATCCAATGTTTTTTATGTTTACTATGGACTAGACCTTGCTACCACCGACATCCATGCATCAATGACATATTAATCTTTTAATTTCATAGATTATATCAAATCTAAGAGCACAAATCAAATTTCCCACCTTTAAAATGGTATTATTTCAATGTTTTTTTTTTCATGGCGGTGGGAGGGGATCAATTACAAGTAGCATAAGCATCCAAAATTTGTGTTGACTATGGACTCGAAACTTTCTACTACTAATATTTACACGTCAACAACATATTAATATTTTAATTTCACAAATTATATCAACTCTGACAACAAAAATCTAGATCTCCCACTTTTAAAATGTTTATTGTTTCATTTTTTTTTCATGGGAGGGGATTGATTGCAAGTAGCATAAGCATAAATTTTTTAGCATGTTTACTACGGATTGAACCTTCTACCACCGGCATCAATGCATCAACAACATATTAATATTTTAATTTCATATATTATAAAGCAACTATGACAACAAGAATATAGATTTCACACCTTTAAAATGGTTATTGTTTCAACGCTTTTTCGAGGGCATGAGAGGGAATCGATTACAAGTAGCATCAGCACCCAATAATTATCACATGTTTACTATGGACTGAACCTTACTACCACTAACATATATGCATCCACAACATATTAATATTTTAATTTCACAGATTATATCAACTTTGACAACATGAATATAGATTTTCCACTTTTAAAATGGTTAATGTTTCAATGATATTTTTTGTGGGTGTGGGTATGGGTGTGGAAGGGGATTCATTACAAGTAGCATAAGCGTACAAAAGATAGAATATTCCATGACAAGTGTTCATGTGATTTTTTCTTGGTTTGAGAGATTTGTTTTTATTATTTAGACCAATATTTTAATAATCATATTAATTTTACACATTTCCAAAGTGAAAATTATAATTTTTTACTATCATACTTTGAAGTTGACCATTTATTTTCTAATTATCACACGAATTTTACACATTTCCAATGCGAAAAATTGGGAGTATGCACAAATATGGGGGGCCAAAAAGTGGACACAAATCCATTTTTGGCCATTTTTGCCATAACGTTCTCACGTTATGGCTCGGTCGTGCTATAACGTGAAAAGGGAAAATATAGGTCATGTTATAATGCGATTGCGTTACGGCTTGGGTTTACCAAGCGGAACGCACTCATGTATGGTTTTATATGTGTTTTTCCATGTTATCCCTCCCAAATGGACATATTCCACATTGGAAATAGGAACGTGAGAGCATCATACCGTGAGCGTTATAACGGCAGCACGTTTCATCTTGTTGGGGTTTAAAATACCCAATCCAAAGGCTTGGATTTCCAAACCAGAGGTTTGGACTGTGTATTATGTGATTAAAATTGTGTTTGACAGAAAACATAAAAAATTCACGTGTGCACCCTAATATCTCATGTATTAAAACATAATATTCAAAAATAAATTATACTACGATGTCAAGCTCATTTTTACCTTGATGATGATATAATTATTTCTAAAATATGATTAGTTTAAGGCTTTCATCCATAATTTCTTTTACTAGTGCCTTGTTTTCTTGCAAAAACCTATGCATACGTTTTTTTGTGCACAATTTACGATTTTTTCATCCAAATTTTTAAAAGTTATTTTTCTAAACTCCATTCTACACACACTAAAAAAAAAGTAAAAATGACTTTTTCTCAAAGTTATGGGGGTGCACACACAAATATTTCATTTTCGGGATATGTGCACTTTGAAAATTAATAAAAATTATATCTTCATCCAAAAATTATGAAAATTTAGTGGGACCTCGTACATTGTCTTACACAAAAATAGACATACTTTGTGTGTGCACCACATTTGACCCTCTTAATCTCAACCATTTTCAAAAAAATTAGTAGTTTAGAAACTAGATTTTGAGATCTATAGTACTTATTCTTATCAATTTGTCAAATTTTGATCCTAGGCATGCCGAATTATTCAATGAAGTTCATGTTTCATCCTGATTTTAGGAAAAAGGTGTCCCTTTTTTACCCCCTTTTGTCCCCCATCTCCATGCACTTACCCAATTATAAATTATTCAAAATTTTATTACATTGAAGGTGTTGCCCTATTGGATTCAAAGTTATTTTGTCGACACCGGTCAACAAATGGGATCGTTGGGATCTAGTTTGTAGGAAGTTGAAAGTCCGACTCAATCTTCACCATCCACGTATGTCTTTTAGATACAAGCTGCTTAATCAACACCAATTAAATCACTATGTATCTAGTATGGTTCATCTATTTGAGGAAACTAGAACCACTTAATTGGTATTTGATTCCTCCCAGGGTTCCCAACACTCAATCGCTACCGTCTAATAGTGGAGCACAAAATCAAAGTTGGGATAATTACATACTATTTTCAAAAAGGTAAAAATATGGTTGTCTTGATTACGAGACAAATATTGGAAGGTTAAAAAATTGACATATGACCTCATGCTTATTATGTTTTTGCAGGATTATACTATTAATATTTTCTAGGGAGCCTTTGTAGAAGCATGAAGTGTATCATCTGATGGTTGCCGATTTGATCAGGCTAATTGGCATTAAAAAAACAAAAGTGTCATAAGGATAATGTTTGTTAGATAAAATAATTGACATGTGTAGAAGATAGGTCATGTCATGCTCTGGAACATGTCCCACAATCCACTTATGGATGTTTGTATTTTAAAGGTATTTAGGTAGACATTGGGAGATGTCATCAAGATGCTAAGAATATTACGGCCCTAGGTTTAAGCGTAACTTACGAGTCACGTGGAACCTATCATATTTTTCCCATTTTTATTGTGGCCCATTCAAGTGCAAATTTTATTCACGTCAATAATGCAAGGGACATTGAAATGATAAAGTGGAGCATGTATAGTAGATATTATTTGGGCACGAGATAATTTGAATTTTGGAAGAGGTGTGGGACATGCAGGTATTTAATCCCCACATTTTTCTTTCTAAATTTCCATTCATGTATTTGTATTATATCTAATAAATGGAATGTCATCCAATTTGAACTCAACATTATATTTTTTGAGAAAAACCCATTTTCCCCATATTTTCTAAACAAATTCCATTTCTTTCAGTTGTGTAAGGGCTGAGTGTTGGCATTGTAAAACAAATGGACAAGGTAACACCACCAACTTAGTGACCCCTCTATATGGCTTATAATAAACATGGTACAACATTATTCTTAAGCTCGCTACCATTTTTTATTAGGTTGACTCATGTTACATTTTGTAGATGTACTTGTCACGATTACAAGTGAAAATACCACAAGTGTAAATATTTTGATCTAAAACCTATCACTCGTTGTAGAATAATAGAAAAAAACCCACAAATAAAAAATCCTCCATTATATCAAATAAACATGGAATGAAAAATAAGACACCATCACTTATATATACAAAAAAATAAAGGCCATATATGAATTATCCACAAAAAATATTACACGATATCGGTTCTTGGATTTGGAATGTTAGCAAGTAATTATATATCGATAACCTATTTTCCAAACTAGATCGTTGCCAAAAAAATTCTAACAGCTTTGGGTTCTTTGGTTGTTTTCTTATCACCATATCTTTGTTGTGAACAAGCTTAGAGTGCTTGTCATTTAGGAAAGGAGGTCCCATGGAAGGCTCCTTTATTCCTCTTTCTACCTTGGAATACATCTTTCGTTATCTTCCCTAGCTCATTCTCCTCTGCAAACTCTTGTAAAGTGAATGCCTCATCTCTCCCCTTTTCTTTGCTTGGCTTCATGCTAGCATTGAAGATTGTAATTTCATCGAGTTTGACTAGATCCATCAACTTTGATATGTATTGGGTTTGAATTTGGTTTTAGAATCAACAGGAACTAGTCTTTGCATTGAGATCCTTCGAGCTTGACATCGTATTACATTATGGATCATGTATTGAGTATTGTGATCCAAACTTTCTCACATTTAGCATCTCCCTACACCACTGACATGATCACTCAAGTTTTCATCTTCCTTCAACTTTATCACCATTTTACATCGCATGATGTGGTTAAATATTACATTGGTTGACTCTCCAAACCACTAGATGATGTTGGATACACATTTCCATATGCCTCAACATAGGGGTTGACATCTCTTCTAACTATCCTTAATTGAAAACATTGCATTCAAATTTGTTGGCTCATAAATACATTATAATATTCACACTAACTGAAAACATTATAATCTTCCATTGATACCTATATATATATATGGGTATATACACTCCTATCTATATACCTATCTCGCAAGGCACAGGATGAACTATCCTTGTCTCTTCACATCACCCCTTGGTTGGATGAGCTAAGCTATATAGATCATACTATTATCCAACTCGTAGCCAATTAAACTATATGATCCTTGATTGTAGTATTTTTAACTATTCGAGTTAGCGTAGGGAAGAAGACAACTTTGGTTAACTCCCTAACCCACCGAAAACTCCACCAAATTATAATCTTCAAATTAAAATGTCCCCTTTTTATAACCTTTGATGACCTAGAGGATCGAAGGAGGACATGATGTGCATGGTTTTTCCACTCTTTTTCCCATCCCTCAAACATTAGTTATCCTAAAATCATTTCCGAATACAACTCATAGTAATTGTTCCCTGTCAAGCATTAGGGAATCATTGGTGAAGGTGGTGTGTCAATGGTCATTGATAGACACCGTCATCAAGACTACGGATGAGGGAAACCCTACAAAATACCTTTATCACTAAAAAGAAATTCTAATTGTAAATGTGCATGAAATCAGTTACATAAGGAAAGATAAGTGCATAGTTTCTAAATCTAACACATGTAGAGTTTGGGATGAAAACATGTGCATGTTTCCCTTAGAAGTATTCAATGAATACTCATTTATTTATGAGATATCTACATAGGTATGTTGCCTAAATGAAATTCACACAACACCCTATTTTCCCTTCCTATGATTCACGTAAATGACATGTGTTTCATATATAAGTGGTCGTAAGAAAGGTAAATTTTATATATATTCACCAAGTATTTTCACAATCTGGACATGTTACCATATTTTTGGTCCTGAATTAAAGAAGAGGATGAAATAATCCCTAACCAACTACACAAATACAATTCCAAGATTTTAATCACAAAATAAAAATCTAAAAATGTATAAGAACTCTATGTCATAATCATGATCCAAATCACGAGATACATAAAACAATGTTTTCCAAGTAGAAATGTGCTAGTGTGCCTGTATCTAAGAGAGGAAACTTTGTTCCGATTACAAAATAACACCAAGCCCGCATTTTTAAGGCATATCAATAACAATATGTACACCCTTTCCACACAATATCACATTACTATAATCACATCTAAGTCAAAACTTAGTTAGCTCATCTATGCTAGTGCAATTTACTATATTTTATTTGGAAATGAGTTAGGAATCAAATGTTTGATGGTATTTACTATGATATGGTATTATCTCATAGTTACATAATTGTTTAATGCTTAACTTATAATAACCTAAATATTAACATTATAGAATCAAACATACCCATTATCCACCAACCCTATTATTTCTTTGTGTATCTCTTGCCTCTTTCACCCTACCTCCTTAATTGTCTTTTACTTGAAAATAAATATTGCCTTGTATTTTCCTTGTAGGTCTATATGAAGTGATAACCTTATTGTTTTCTTCAAACAAACTTTATTTCCTGCACAAAGAGTGAAGTTCAACTCATCCAACAAATTTGAAATGTAAATACTTTCCATGATTATTCTCCTTGCTTCGTTGTTTTATTAGCTTCCTCATTCAATCATTCTATTCAAAATTAAATGTTATGTTAAAATAAAATTATTAACTTAATTAATGAAAATAAAATAATTACACTAGAGACATCTCCTATTGAAGGAATCTTTTCGAGAAAGTGTCAAACCTTTCTAACAAGAGCCTTGCTTGTTAATTTAAACGGCAATAAACATTATTACTGCAACCATTGTTATTGGCTAACAAACTATTTCATCAAATGTAACCAATAGGTGTCTAATATGATTGGTTATATTTTGCTATCATAACCACATATATCCTCAAAGGATTCACATTTGTTACTTTTGTGGAAAGTGTTGTCAAATCATAAGCTAGGCTATCTGTTGAGAAGTTGTCATTGATGTCAAAGAGGATGATGTCAAAATTGAGTTATGTCTTGTTGATGCTAAAATATGTCATGGAGAGTTATTGTGTGTTTTCATTGATTTAAAATGATGGCTCATGATGATGTCAAGGTATGCATTGTGGAAGTCAACTACTTGTAAGGTATTTTTCAAAGTACGAGATAGAGATAATTTTAAGACCAAGAGCTCTTGTGAGAAAGTATGTGCATAGTAGCTTGGTAAAATGAGTGGATACAAGTATGTAGAGGTTGATTGAGCATGAAAATTGTTAGGAATCATCCCTAACATGGATGTTCCATATTAAATAAGTGTGTATGAAATTAATATGTGGATTATATATGAATAATGTAAGTGAGTTGTGAAAATAACTCACGTGGGATTTAAGTGATAAATTTTAGGAAGGTTGGTTGTGAGATTGTTTAGGGATGGTTAGTAGGAGAGAATATTTGTTGTTAGCAAAACCATCCTAGATTAGTGAGAGTAGTTTGAGGAGTATGTTTAATATGCTCTATATATGTGTGTTACCTTTGTAATAGTTAATTGATTGAATATGCATGATTAAATTGTGCTTCTGCACATTTGAGCCTTCGGATCTTCCCAAAAATGGGGTTGCATTTTCATTTGGTATTTGTAGACACCTATAATTTAGCTCTAGCAATTTAAATACTTAAATTGTGCTAATTATACCCTTTCCCGCAAATTGATGACATATCATCAATATAACACATTTTCTCTTATATCATCATTAATTAACTACATTACGCTAGTTAATTGACCCTTTTATCTAGAAAAGATGATAATTACTGAACTTCCATTAATTAAACCCCTTTTTACCTAAATTAATTAATTATTCTTAATTAATTAAGTTTCCTCTTCTATTAGATCAAAAAATTATCATTTATTTGTTTAAACCCTTCTTATCCACTAAATCATATTAATTATTCTTCTAAAAAAAAATTCTACAAGCTTGCTCACCTATTAATTAATCACTTTAGTTAATTAATAAATCCCCTCAAACCCCATGAGTCACTAAAGGACACACTAAAATATCTTAAGGTTGACTCAACCCTCTCTAAACCATCCTTATCCACAACTAACTCAACATTGCTATTATTCCACATGTAAAGGGATGAAAAGATTATTTTATCCATTGGGCTATAGAAGGAGCAATCCTCTTACCAATATACTTACACCTAAATGAGCATAGAACCTAAGCTATAGCCATTTTATCATCTTAGAGCATTCTTCCATTAGAGGAGCTAGCTATCTTCATTTCTTGCATCCATCCATCCAATTTTGAATTCATATGGAGATATGTCAAATGGTCTTGTAGCCATGGATTGAGGAGACTCCATTCATGAAACCTTGGGATTCAAATATACAATCAACACTTTGATTTCTGACGATATAAACAAGATAAAATTTCAATGGAGAACCAAGATGATGAACCAAGCCTAACTACGATTGATGATCTTGACTTGGGTATCAAGATAAAATGGTTATCAATGATATAAAACGTACCCACACACTTTAGACAATTAACAACTCAACCAAAAAAATGGATGAACATAAACGAACATAAAAGTGGTGAACACAACCGACGATAACACACGTAAAGTTGTTCTTCTTCTGATTAACAAAGTGTCAAAAGAAAACAAAGAAAGTAGATCAAGTGGGGTTGAAAAATGTTTGGCCTCACTTCGATGAAGTTTTGCCCCACCTTATGGCGAGTGAAAAACCAAGAAAAAGTAATGTCGCACAAATTTCTTGATGAATAACACGTAGTTTTAACTTTAATGGACTCTCCCTTTGCAAAGGATCTACAAAAATGATTGGTACAAATAAATTGGCTCTTGGACAAGATAGTTTCTTAGGAAGTTCACTCAACTAGGTGTCACAAGTTATCTAATGTGACCTTGGTTTTCCAAGGTTTCCCAAGGAGTATCCTAACTTTACTTTACCCCCTTCAAGCACAAGTGGAAAAATAGATGAGTCCATCATGTACTATCACTAGGGTCACAATACGATAAATTTGATGCTAAATCTCACGTGTATCACTAGTCAAGTAGGTTATGCGCAGAGCACTTCTTTTTGTCTACAAGGTTCCCTCTCGCATGGACTACTTTAGGGTTCCTAGAAACACCTCCGTTGTTTTAGCTTAAGGTGTTATGCCAAAGGGGTTATGTTCTAGTTGAGTGGATAGGGACGTACCTTTTCGAACCTACAAATATAGTGTGATGTTTGTGGTGTGTTTTTTTAAAATATTTTTAGCTTAATGTGGGTTTCTTATACATCTTTTGGCAACTTTCCGTATGGAAATTGTATTAGTAGTTTTGTTTTATCTTGATATTTCATTCTTTGACAAGCGTTTAGGTCTTGCACGATGGATTTAGTAGTTTTCCATACACATAAAGAGGATAAACATCATTTCTAATTCTCAAGATCATCCTAAGATGCAAGAGAAGAGCATACATGATGTAAAATCCAACTATGAAATCAATAATGGAAAATACTTGATTCAAACACAAAATTTGTTCATTTTAACCAAATTTGACATTCTTTTCAATGTTTTTCAAGGAAAAAGAGATATAGAAATCATTTCGATTCCCAAGATCACCTAGAAGGTATGAGGGAAGATCATACATGATTCCAATCTCATGATTAAGCATGCAATGTTCATTTAACCCTTTAAACAAATCAAATCAAGTTAGTAAAAACATGCAAATAAAACCTGCAAAATAGAATTTAATCTTCAATTAAAACTGCGCAAGGAGTTAATAAATCCTCGAAAACACATTTTTAAACCTTAAAGTGAATCAAAAATATGAACTGTGATGTGTATGTTCAACTTTGGGTGTGTACACACTGCCTGGACATGTACATCCCTCTGTGGAAACCGACGGTGAGCCAATGGGTACATGGCTAGAGAGTTGTGTATGATAACCTTTGGATGTATATGACCACAAAAAAATGGTCAAAGCAACATCACTAGAAGATAGGTACGCTTAGGTATAGGCGTGTATGCCGGGGTCTAAATGTATATACTAGCAGACATAAAGGCGAAAAATCAAAAGACAGAACATCATGTACATCAACGAGAATGATGCATACGCTAGACTCTATATGCATACGCTAGCATTTGGATGTGTATGCCTAGGTTTGGAAATGTATGTGCCTATTTCATTTATGTATGCATGTACCTAGAAGTGACGTTAAAACATGTAAAATGATGTAATCGATCTCAAAAAGCTCAATTTTTTGGATAGTTAGTTCAAAATTGACAAGAACCCATCTAAATTAGATCTATAAGCAAGACTCAACACATGTAAAGTTAGAAAAAATCATAAGAAATTCAACATTATTTCAATACATGTGCACATCAAGGGTTAGCCAAAAATTGAAATAAAAACAAAATTTGAACCATAATGCTAAGGGACTAAGGATCCCTCCCACTGGGTGTGCCAAATGTGTGCAAGAATTAGATAGCTATGAAAAGAGAATTAGAACTAACACCTAGTAGTCCTAAAACAAAGATAAACTAAAATATATGCACCATCATGCTTAGTGATTAAGATATAATAATCTACCAAAATATTTACATTATAACATTAATAAACATCCAAACTATATGCTAATCAATTAATATCTATCTCTATTGAATGATAATTAATGAAATGAACCTATTTAGATCCTTAGCAATCACAGGGTTGATTGTATGTTTGAATCCCAAGGTTTCAAGAATGGAGTCTTGTCAATCCATGGCTATAAGACCATTTTACATATCTCCACATGACTTCAAACTTGGATGGATGAATGCAAGAAATGAAGATAGCCAACTCCTCTAATGGAAGAATGCTCTAAGATGATAAAATGGCTATAGCTTAGGCTCTATGCTCATTTAGGTGTAAGTAGATTGGTAAGAGGAGGGATCCTTATATAGCCCAATGGATAAAAGAATATTTGCATCCCTTTACATGTGGGATAATAGCAAGGTTGAGTTAGTTGTGGATAAGGATGGTTTAGAGAGGGTTGAGTCAACCTTAGGAGAGTTTAGTTTGTCCTTTAGTGACTCATGGGGTTTGAGGGGATTTATTAATTAACCAAAGTGATTAATTAATAGGTGAGAAAGCTTGTAGAATATTTTTAGAAGAATAATTAGTATGATTTAGGGGATAAGAAGGGTTTAATCAAATAAATGATGATTTATTGATCTAATAGGAGAGGAAACTTAATTAATTAAGAATAATTAATTAATTCGGAGTAAAAAGAGTTTAATAAATGAAGATCGTTAATTGTCATATTTGTTGGATAAAAGGGCCAATTAACTAGCATAATGTAGTTAATTAATGACGATAGAAGAGAAAATGTGTTATATTGATGATATGTCGTCAATTTGTGAGAAAGGATATAATTAGTGCAATTTAAGTATTTAAATTACTCTGGAGCTAAATTATAGGTATCTACGAGTATTAGAGCATGACTGAGCCTCTTTGTTCACCCTCTATTCAAGTTTTTGCCTCAAAATGGTTTAATGGCTATGCAATGTAGCCCATGTGTAAGTTCCATTTTTTCCATTCACCTTTCTTGCATTTTGTCAACAATTAAGTAGTGCGAGACCATGTGCAAAAATTGGTGACATTCACCATTCACTTGCATCTCCTTTCTCCCTCCATTTTCTCACTCTTTCCGCAGTTTTTCATTTCATTTTGTTCATCGTTTTCATACCCAAAATTTAAATTAAAAAAAAAAGTTTCATTATGGAGAATTCATTGAGAAAATATTATTATTTTTCTCAGTCTTATGAAAATTTTCTAAAAATCAATAGAAGTGTATTTTTAGTTTTAATATTTGCATTCATGAGGATTTTAATGAATTACATTCGATAAAATTTGTGCATTCGAATCTCACAGTTGTATGTATCATTTTATTTAAAGGGTTTACATTTGATATTGATGCAAGAATTTGGTTTAATATTAGTTTGGATCTTCATCCACAACGAGATCACTCCAAATGGTATCCCTAGAGTGAACTTGAGAGGTATGCTCATCATCGTATTCAAGATTAGTTGACTTATTTATCTACATCCAGGATTATCCTCTACCTCTCCGTAACCATTCAAACCCACATGAAACTCAAATCAGATCTTAGCATTTTGGCATATTAGTATCTCCATCGTGGATCTTGAAGTGAATTCTATGGTTTTCTCCACGACATATCAACAAAATTTCCCTTTTGCATTGAATGGATCTAATCATAGAGAACTTCAAATTGTATTCAATCCAAAAGTTCTATGCACCAATGATATCTCTCCACAAATCGAGCTCCTATAGATCCTCCTCGATTTAGCATTTAATACATTCCACTTCTCACCCCATTCAACAACAACGGTTCCATGACATGAAAAATTTACCATATCCATGAGATTTACTCCTAAGTAGACCCTAGTCAATCCTTGGTTTCCAACTCAACTCTCTGTCAAGTTATCTCCCTTCAAAAATTTCTCATGTCGCGTTTCTTGAGAGATCCAAACTCTTGTGGGGAAATGATCTTATTTTTCTGCCCAATGATCGACTCAACTCTCCTACAAATATCTCTTTAATGAATGACTCCAAAGTGAAGAATACAGTCTAAAAATATGACCCTAACCCTAAATTGGTGGGATGTGATGTATAGCCTGATCGACTATATTTTAAAACATTGCATTGGAGAAATAAATCAAGGGTTCGATAAGAAAAAAGCACAATTTTTTTTTAAGATTGTAAAAATACTAGAGGTGATGAAAAATTATTTTAAGGGGGGGAATTGTTTTAATAAAGGGGTATAAAAATATATTTGTAATGGGGAGGTAATTATAAAAAAGGAATGAAATATTTTGTAAGGGAGGTTTAAGTGTTTTTTTATGAAAAATTTGTAAACATGCAGATATTATAAGGGGCCATTATTTATAAGAGGACACAATATCGGTAGAAGTCGACATCCACTCTACTTCACATTATGAGGGGGGAGAAGTAACACAATGCTCATTTCATACCACTAAGTAAAATCTTGAAAGAAGACATCTGTAACAACCTAGAAGATGAAGGAAATGACTGACCAAGACCAATCGTCACTATGTGGTTCTAGAGAGTTCCTCACCCCATGTTAGAAATAATGGGGAATGTTAGGAATTTGTAACATGGATGTTCCATATTAAATAAGTGTGTATGAAATTAATATGTGGAACATATATGAATAATGTAAGTGAGTTGTGAAAACAACTCACGTAGGATTTAAGTGAGAGATTTTAGGAAGGTTGGTTGTGAGATTGTTTAGGGATGGTTAGTAGGAGATAATCTTGGTTGTGAGAACAACCATCCTAGATTAGTGAGAGTGGTTTGAGGAGTATGTTTAATATGCTCTATATATGTGTGTTACCTTTTTAATAGTTAATTGATTGAATATGAATGATTAAATCATTCTTGTGCACATTGAGCCTTTGGATCTTCCTAGAAATGGGGTTTCATTTTCAAGAATGTGGTTTAGACTTCATAAATAGGGGTATGCGGGTCGGGTTTCTAGCATGAAGACCAAATAAGGTGAAGAAAACATGGCCTAATGAGGTAGGTTGATCATTTTTCAAAGTGCTTAGCATGCAAAGGTGAATATGGGAAGTTGTTTTTCATGTGGTTTTAAATGTGTGGAAAAATTTTCAGGTCCTAACTTGGATTATTTTGCAAGATATTACATTTTTGGTCAAACTGAGTTCTTGAAAATGGTGTTTCCCAGCTAGAAGGTCACTGTTGTTGCAAATCAGCAGCACCCCCTGGATGTTGATCAGGCTTCTAATTTGATCATTCTAAGCATCCAGTGTGATTGCACAACATTGAATCCTCTTCTCAAGTGTGGGACTTGTAAAAATGGAAGAGGAATCTCCAGATTAGAGACTGGTTCCTCAACTCCTCGATCAGCTATTTCACTTGCACAATTCGCAGAGGTTTAAACTCCTAAATCTACTCTAAATTCCAAAGGGACAAGGATAGAAAATGCAAAAAGAAAGAACTAATGCTAATAGGTGATGCACCAAAGGAGTTGTAGACACCGATCTTTGCATGAAATACACAAAAATGCACAAATGCTCAAAATGTAATGAAAGATCAAGAAAGCAATGATAGATATATGAAAGGATTGAGGGATTTTAATCACAGAACATATATCAACATCTCAGATCCAATACAATACATTACAGTGATCCAAAGGCAAGAAAAGGTGCTGCATTACATGGAAAGGTAAAATTTCTTCACAAATTCTGCCAAGGAGGAAGAAAAGGAAGTTGCAGAGCTGAAAAAGTGTCTCTCCTTTGCAAAATGAACTCATTCTGGCTTTTACAGTGCAAACCATGACCCCAGGAGAGAGAAACACGGGAAAACATGCAAGGGGTTCAACCATTGACCAAAATGCCATCAAAATAGCATGGGCACCCTGACAGACCCATTCCCTGACATTTTTAACCATGTTGGGAGAGAATGCGAGCCATTCTTCATTAAAAACGGTGGTTGAAACGTCATTTCTGTCCATGACCACGTGCCAGAGGCGTTTCTTGATTTTATCTCTCCAAACTCCACCAAAATGCAAAAATGACCCTAGAATCTTGTAGATAATTTTACCATCTTTCCATTGATATAAAGAACGCGAAAAACGAGCTCTGGATCGAAAGATATGGCGATTTGAAGTTTTAGGTCAAAACAGGACCAAATCGGGTCGGTGGGCAAAAATTTGAATTTTTGCACCTTTTTGGTCATTTGGAAAATTTTCCAAAATTTCCACACTCCACCACTCTAGGTGCCACGTGGCGGCATCTCATTGGCCACGGGCCTTTCAGGGGAAATTTTTCCAAAAACTCCGCCGAGCCATAACCCGAAAATACATGGAGTTAGGAGGAAAACTTTACCTTTCGGAAAGCCGAGAAAGATCTCTATCCAATGGTTCCATTTCCGAGAAGGTTTTGAGTGCACTGAAAAGAAAAACTTTGTGATTGAGGCACAAGAGAGGGAAGAATGAGAGGAGTTAGCCACAAAATGAGCAGGGGGCACATTTTGGATAACAATTTTGGCAACTCAGAGGGGTCATCTGCCTGTTGGATGAAGTTACGAGTTACTGAAGCATCCATTGGGCATGGAGTCATGAGTTGTAGCCTGAAAAATGATCTAAACTTTGAAAACCTCCTCTCTGAGCCACTTGGAAACCCACTGAAATGGACTGTGCAAGAGCAAAACCAGCACCACAAAAACTATGTACAAAACTAAAGGTCATACATGCTCCAAAATGGAACATGCAGAGTGTGCACAAGCACTTCTTTTACTGAAAGCAAAACTACCTATCCTACTCTAACTGGAAGCAAAAGTCAGCTAAACAAACCCTGCAACTGGTTGGGAGAAATAGCTTCCCTTTCTCAAAAGTTACAACCATGCAACTGATTTGGCACTGAACATGGCTGATTGGATGAGTGGAAAATCAACAAGAAGCTGGTATTCTACCCAAATCATCAAGGTGTCAACTGAAAACAAATCCAATACCTCTTTTAGTTGCTCTGCATTTGGATTGAAGAGGTATGACAGCTGATCCTTGGTACTTTGTAGCTCACCCTCATGCTTAGAAGCAAGCATGACTGGTTGTGACTTCTCCTTTGACTCCAATGAAGTCAAATACCTTATTGGGCAAGGTATGATCCATTTGATATGCCCATAGCTCTGATTTTCAACTCCAAAAATGGAGTCTTCTTGTAGACCTTCTTGGGTGGGTGATGTGGAAGCAATGGTAGGACTTTTTATGCCCTTTCTCTTCCTTCATGGCAACATGGAACTCTTCTATAGTGTGCAACTCCTCGTTATTGATTGCAACATCCAATGAAGTTGCTTTTGCATTGTTGTTACCTACTGCAATACATTGTTGGCTTTGGAGCTCCTCCATTGTAGCTTTTGGAAGATCAAATTCTTCCAGCTTTGATTCAAGAGGCATGTTGCAAACTGTAGGCTATTTTCCTTGAACTCTTTTGTCCATGGCAGCAAGTTCTTGCTGTTGGAGAACGAATGGTGAAGAAGGAAACATGGTAATTTCAGCTAGCTCTTCATCTAAACATTCTTCTAAGTTTGATGGAAAATCAAACTCTTGAATATCTTGCTGCAGCAAAGTCTCTCCGTCTTGTATGGTGGCCTCCAAATCTGAATTTTCTTCACCCTATATAACTTCATTTTCAAACATGAAACTTTTCAATCCAAACTCATCCCAAAAATCAGATTGTTGGAGAGATGAAGTGGGAGAGAAGCATGAAATTTCTTGTGCCTTTGCTCACAATTTGGACCTGTTTTGTTCACCTCCATAATGGCTTCATCAATCAAATCAGCCCCTTCAAATGAAAGCAAAACATATCAATAATGTTTCCTTCTTCTACTGTTGTAAAAACTGACTTGACCTCATCCATTTGCTCCTCAAATATGGGGTTTTGAGATGGTTTTCCTTCCTTCTCGATGGCTGATTTTACAGTGCAAACTGGATCAGCATTTTCTTTGGGCAAAGTGCCAACATGGACACCCAACTCATCACCAACAAACCGCTATTTTCTCTCACTTCACCGCTATTATAAAATCAGCCTTGTTTTCCACTTGTTCTCCAACTTCAACATCCTCTATTGGTTTCACCATCAAGGGGATTTTTGTAATCCCGAATTTAAGAGCCCAACTCTTCAGACTTTGAATTTCTTCATCCTTGTTTGGCTCTTCTTTCTGCTGCTGTTTTCCTTGATTGGCATTCTGATTTTTATCCTCCCAACATGGATTTGGGAATGCAAGAGGAGAAGTGGATTGTAACTCAATTGATTTTGCAATTTTTTGTGGTGGTGGAGGAGGTAGGAACTCTTGTTTCTTTGGAGGGAATGGCTGTTTGGAAGGGAAAAGGACGGAAGAATTGAGATGGGGTGGAATACTAGGGAATGGAGAAATGGATTCAACACTTGGGACAGCAGATGGAGAGTTTAAAACTTGACACTGCTGAGATAAAATAGATTGGGAAAGAGGGAGAGAAAAGGCATGAGATGGCGTGCTTACTTGTTGACAAGGTTGTTGAATACTCCTCTCATACACCTTTATTCCTTCAGTCCACTTTGCAAGCAATGGTAGTGTTGTAATCATGAATTCTAGCTTCTCTTGAGGGCTGTAATTCCTTCGAAAAGGTCCCACCCATGGACAAGGTGCTCTACAACTGATTCTAAATGCTTTCATTTGTGCTTGAGCCCTAGATTGCACCATGTTTACCTCCATCTTTTGGATTTGTTCCAGCAGATATGCATTTTCTTCTTGATTGCCCTCACAACCAGCATACCCTTGTACTTGACATGCTTCATATCCAAACCTGAATTTGGGACTACCGCTCATATGGGTAGACATGCTGATTTTGAATTTGATCAAAATGTTGATTTGGAGGATTTGTAAAACATGTTGGAGGTGTGATATACTACTGTTGTAAATGTGAATTCCATGATGGAAATGAAGTCATGATTGCACAACTTCATGGAATGGAAAAGAATGAAAATGATGGAAAGAAGAATGGATGGAAATGAATGGAAAATAGGTCGCAACTTAGATAATGAGTTGTTTACCGGATGGAGTCGCAGTGAGATGTGCTTTTGAAAGTGCCTCCAAAAGGCTGAATCTTTAACAGGAACACACCAACCTGTCAAAGATAAAGTGGAAGACCTCTAAGGTCCCACCGGGCGTGCCAAAACTGTTGTTGCAAATCAGCAGCACCCCTTGGATGTTGATCAGGCTTCTAATTTGATCATTCTAAGCATCCAGTGTGATTGCACAACATTGAATCCTCTTCCCAAGTGTGGGACTTGTAAAAATGGAAGAGGAATCTCCAGATTAGAGGCTGGTTCCTCAACTCCTCTGATCAGCTATTTCACTTGCACAATTGCAGAGGTTTAAACTCCTAAATCTACTCTAAATTCCAAAGGGACAAGGATAGAAAATGCAAAAAGAAAGAACTAATGCTAATAGGTGATGCACCAAAGGAGTTGTAGACACCTGATGCTGCATGAAATACACAAAAATGCACAAATGCTCAAAATGTAATGAAAGATCAAGAAAGAAATGATAGATATATGAAAGGATTGAGGGATTTTAATCACAGAACATATATCAACATCTCAGATCCAATACAGTACATTACAGTGATCTAGAGGCAAGAAAAGGTGCTGCATTACATGGAAAGGTAAAATTTCTTCACAAATTTTGCCAAGGAGGAAGAAAAAGGAAGTTGCAGAGCTGAAAAAGTGTCTCTCCTTTGCAAAATGAACTCATTCTGGCTTTTACAAAGGGAAAAACACGACCCCAGGAGAGAGAAACATAGGAAAACATGCAAGGGGTTCAACCATTGACCAATAAGCCATCAAAATAGCATGGGCGCCCTGATGCGGACCCATTCCCGACATTTTTAACCATCTTTGGGAGAGAATACGAGCCATTCTTCATTAAAAATGGTAGTTGAAACGTCATTTCTATCCATGACCACGTGCCAGAAGTGTTTCTTGATTTTCTCTCCAAAATCCACCAAAATTCAAAAATAACCCTAAAATCTTGTAGAGAATTTTACCAGCTTTCCATTGATATAAAGAACGTGAAAAATCGAGCTCTAGATCGAAAGATATGGCGATTTGAAGTTTTAGGTCAAAACAGGACCAAATCGGGTCGGTGGGCAAAAATTCGAATTTTTGCACCTTTTTGGTCATTTGGAAAATTTTCCAAAATTTCCCGCACTCCACCACTCTAGGTGCCATGTGGCGGCATCTCATTGGCTGCGGGCCTTCCAGGAAATTTTTTCCAAAAACTCCGCCGAGCCATAACTTCAAAAATACATGGAGTTAGGAGGAAAACTTTACCTTTCTGGAAAGCTGAGAAAGAGCTCTATCCAATGGTTCCATTTCTAGAAGGTTTTGAGTTCCTAAAAAGAAAAATTTTGTGACTGAGGCACAAGAGAGGGAAGAATGGGAGGAGTTAGCCACAAAATGAGCGGGGGCACATTTTGGATAACAATCACTTTTGATGCTTGTTGATATATTAATACTTTTCATGATAGCCTAATATCTTCAGGAGAAATAGATATGTCCTAGCTAAGATCCTCATGCATTATTTTGGGTTTCAAGGTCCATAACTTTATGAACAATTACTAACACCAAAACAAGTCAAAAACCCTTATAAAATCCTAGTTTGAAGTTAATAGGAGAGATATTGTTCAAACAGACCCAAAATGGATTGGTTTTTATTATTTGATGATTTTAACATGTAGAGGAGTCTCCCAACTATCTCCCGGTGGTTTTGGTTTGTCAGATGGATGAGTGGACCTTAGAGAAAAAGACTTGTTTCTAAATATTTTTCTGTAGCATTCAAGTTTTACATTGGACATACTTGATAAATGGATGTTTTAGGATGATATGGACCTATAATCACTATATATGATCATTTATAGATAATTTCTAGTCATTAAGAGGTCATACCAAGTCAATTTCTCATGATTAGTTTTATGACAGTTTTTGGGATAATTTTGAGTATTCTTGGAGCAGAGTTGTTCTTGAGCCTTTGTACTGAGTTGAAGTATCTCGATGAATTTGGATTTTTTTGAGTTCATGTAGTAATTTTTATCATGTTTCATTCAGCTTGGTGAAGTGTTTCAAGCTGATACAAGCTTGATTCTTGAAGATTGGTTTTTGAGAACCTAATAGGACAATCTTGTTCTTGAGATGGTTTCATGGTGTGAAATGAAGTTGTAGAGATTTATAAGCATGGAGGAGGTATGAATAGGTCATGGATAATTTTATTGAATAGGTTTTATTTTTAATATTATCATGTAAGTCTAAAGAGTCATATTTGTATATAGACCTAATATAGTAGGTCTTCTTGAGTCCTAAAGAAGTAAATGACCTAATGGAGATGTTGCAGACCTAGTTGAGTTGATGTTCTAAATTTTTCATGTTTATGAGATTCATTTTACTCTATGATGTCAAAAATAATTCATCATGGATGACCTATATGGTGTTTGTGCTTAAGACATGCATATATACAAGGTAATTTTGATCTATTTGCTAGTGTAGTGAGTGTGAAAACATGAGCGATCTATAAGGGATAGAATGAGGTGTATGAGGTCCTAAAGACCATGAATAATGTTTCCTTTTGAAAATATGAAGGTGTAACTATATGAAAGGAATTTTTTCATAACTTTGAGAAGGTGAAGAATAAGATGAGTGACTCGAGAAAAAAACAAGTTTGAAGAGTCTTGATAAGCAACAAAGAAAGGGTATGAAGAGTAGCTGATGTTTGAGGATCAGAGTGTGTGCTAGAGGATTGAGATCATGTTGATGTGATTTATTTATTAGATATTGGTGGTAGACAAAGAATAAGAAGAGAAGAAGATAGATAAGATAAAAGAAGTCCATCATTTTCTCGAGATTGCAACAAGAAGAAGGTGGAGAACATTCTTAGGTGGATGAGTTAGTGCTTAGTATTGCTTGCAAGTTGGTTTTTTATAAAAATTTAGGGGTTGGTGCTCTATGTTGAGTTGGTGTAGACACCAAATTTGTGTCTTACGACCCCCTGTGCCCGCATCTCATTTCGCAACCTAACCTCATCACCTAAACCTTACACAATTATTTATTAATTACCTTATAATTAATAAATCCACATCGCCATACCTGCCACCTCATTTCGCCACCTCATCATGACCTAGTCTTAACCCTAAACTAACCTAATTAAGACCTATAACTTGGTCCACATCCACACCCATGACTAATTACTCCTCACCCGCACCTAAAACCAACCTCATAATGACTTGACCAAGCCCGCAACTAATCCCTCAGAGAAAAGGAGGGAAAGCTGGCTATTTTACCAAAAATAGCCCGCTTTGACCTGACCGATACCGGTTCCTACTCGACCGCCGTCGGTTGCGTAACCACCATCGGTTCCCTGTAAATGACCACTTCCAACCAAAAACAAAGGATCGGATTTTCATTTGATCGAGAAGAGGAGAAATCATTGAAAGGATCCAGATTTGCTTGGCCGAGCAGAGAGACAAGTGAAGAAACAAGAAGAGTTTGCGGAGAAGGACATCAAGCCCAAAAACTACAACTGAGGAACTAGAGCCCAGTGACACTCATCCGAGCATCGAAGAGGAGATAGCTCATCTTGGATTGTCAGATCATCCTACTTGAGCCCTGTCTTCGTCATCACAGTCCTGGAACCTGCATCTTCATCAGGAACGAGTAAGTAATATCTTGTATGTCCTTTTAATAACATTTCTTGAACTTCTGAATCACAGCCATCATAAGTCTATTCCTAGATCTACTACCCAGCAACATACTACATCTAACTGTCATTCCTCCACCCTTACATTTTCCCCAAGAACGACCCCCATCACTCTCTGAGTCTTCCCCGTCATCTCACTATTCCCCTCAGCCATCCACCAGTCTTAAAAACCCCACAGACACCCTGCAACCAACCTCTATCCAGAAGCACCTAGATTACTGACCCTACCGGTGTCGGTTATCCCCTACCGGCAGCGGTTCTCTAACCGCGGTCGGTTATCCAGTGACCGGCATCGGTCACTGTGATTTATACCCAAAACCTTCCTCTTACCTATTTGTCTCCCAATAACCTCAGATCCAGTCTGGTTTATCTCTGTAACTCGAGCTGAACGTATCAACGACCATTGACCAAACAAACAACATGACGTTTTATTATTGATAGTTTAGCCTCTATTACTTTGTAACAAGGTACCTAAATCGTGATTTTGCAATAACTTCTTTGTTATCATTTGTGTTAATTTGTATTAAAAGGGAACCACCACCTTCGAAAGGAAGTTTTATATTTCCTGGGCCTAAGGCAGCTCCCTCATTTATTGTCTAATTAAAATCTGGTGGTCTTGTATTCTTACTTGCAGGTAGTCCTTCCAAGACAAAAAGGAGTTCTTCGTAGTTGATCTGATCTTTCTCTATGGTACGTGCACACCATCTCAACATTCAATAGGTATTCCTCTAGCCCTAACCCTTATCTATTTCTCAAAGGAATGAAAGGATAGAAGCAAGTCTATTCCACAGAGCTGAAACATTCTTTGGTATAAACATTTCATTCTATCCTTTCATTCCTTTGAGAAACAGATAAGGGTTAGGGCTAGGAGGATAGACTGATGTAGTTATTAGGTGGATGAGTTAGTGCTTAGTATTGCTTGCAAGTTGGTTTTTTATAAAAATTTAGGGGTTGGTGCTCTATGTGGAGTTGGTTCTTTACAAACTCGGGGTTGTAGCCTCATTGTAAGTTGGTTCTTGCTAAATTCTAGTTGATGCTAGATAAATTTAGGGGTTGGTGATTCACTAAATCCTGAATTTTTTTATATATAAGAAAAGTTAAGTCAATTTTATCCCCCTTGAGGGTTTCCCACCTAAATAATGTGTTCATATGTTCTCTATTGTTGCATGCTCATGTGAATGGTTGATAAGTTGTTTTGATGGCTTGCTTAAATAAGTTGACATTTCTCATATGATGATGGTTTGATGAATGTATAAATATAATTAAAGTAAAATATTGTAAAGAAACTAATTCACCCCCCCTCTTAGTGATTGTTTTTCCAACACCATTACCTCATAATAAAAAGACAAGAAGCAATAATGGAGTAGATTTGTATTTGGCACTGAAATTTGAGGATTTCATGGGAAGAAATTTTTATTATAATCCAACCCAAGATGGAAGGAGGAGAATGAGGTGTAGACACTTAAAATTGGTTACTCAATTTAGTGTCCCTCACATTCGTTTACCTGCTTAGGTAACCTGGGGCACGTTTACGACACCACTATCCCCTTGGGATATTATCCAATTTGTGATTTAAACACCTATCTTAAATTTAATTCATCCCATTGTATCTTACCCATGAGTAATTAAATATTAAACATTTAATTACACCTCTCCCCAGGTATCCTAATCACCTATCTACCCCAAATTTATTCTATCTATGTATCACCCCTTTTTTTTCCTCTTCCCCAAGCGGGATATTTTCCGTATTTGGGGTAATTCTCATATTTCTAGAAATCAATCATTTTGGCCATCTCGGGAGTCTATTCCGCGATCGGCGCCGACCCATATGGTCGGCGCCGATTTTCTAGGAGCGGCGCCGATTATAAAAGCAAGTCGTAACTCGGTTCTACCAAAAAATGTATTTAACGCAGCACGAACTAAGAGAGAGAGAGACAGATCGCGAAAGAGACACAGGTTGTAAGAAAGAGAAATCTTTTAGCATCAAGTGTATCAAATGAGGGCAGATCCTGTCCGAATCAATCCCTGAGAGGAGCACCGTTACTCTGCTTCTATCACATCAACATCACACGCATCCATCGATCCTCTGGTGACTCTGTTCCAGTACCTTACCAACTTCGGCATATCCAGCAGACGTCGACTGTCTGTCCATCACTTCCCAATTCCTGAATCTTCTTGCACTGTCCCTGATCAACTGGTCTACCTTCAGTCGACGCCGATCTTACAGAGTCGACGCCGATCCTTCATCAATCGACGCCGATCACATCAGTCGACGCCGATCATCCTGCAGATAGGTAAAAGGCCACAGGTAACACAAATCCAGCTTTATTTTCATAGTTTCCTATTTTCTGTAGCTGTCTGTCTGCTGTTTAGATTCTGTTTCATTACCATAATCAGAAAATCAAGTCTTTTTATACATCTTTCATCATGTATGCTTCTTTACTTAATTGAAAACGTGGACTGACATCCGCTGAGGAAGCTTATCGCTTCCCGGACCCACTTTTTGGGCAGTCCACCCAAATATCTTTTAACGCCATCTTTTTCTGTCAAGCATCGGTGTATTGCAGGTTACTCGGATCTATTGTGCGAATTGCTCGTGTGCGCCCGTCTTATCTACATCGACCTCTTTATCCGTCTACATCTTCGGATCTTGTCCATCAGGTATCAATTTCATTGGAGTTTTTCAGGGTTTTTGTGTTTAGTTTGGTGCATTAACTTGGACAGGTAACAAGCGCAAAATTCTTGATCTACATTCTGGCACGCCCGGTGGGACCCAACCAAAGTCCCTTATTGGTAAGTTCATTTCTTTTCTAGTTTTGAGCTTTGATTCTTTTTCTTCACTGATTTCTATCAGTTCTGCTTGAGCATTTCTTTTCGTCATTTCAATCTTGCTTTTTATGCGGAATCGTTATCTTGAAATTTTTCTATTTCCTTAGAATAGAAATTTTTCGTTTCATCATTATCTGGATACATCTTTCCGGATCTTGTTTGTTGTTTGCTTAACCTCTTCTTGCGGAGCACTTTGCTTGATCGTGGGATTGTTCGAGGGGAAGAGCTCAACAACGCGCTTCTTGAAGTCCACACACCTTGGAGAGCTAAATCTACAGGTATTTCTCTTTTGCGGTGTTTTCTCCTTTTTAGGATTTCTTTGTTGGTTGACTATCACATCCAAACATTTCAATTTTCGGTGCTTAAAAGGAATTTAATCGCATTTGGGAAAGAATCTGTTTGAACTTGTCTTCATCGAAATCAAACACTTCGTTTTTAAGTGCTTAAAAAGAACCTTTTCTTTGTCATTGTTGCATGTTTTTCATCTAGTTTTAATTAGGCTGGAAAATTGATCAAAATCGGTAGTGACACTATTTGATTTTTATTTTTCACCCTTGCACACAAAGCCAAAATCACTAGGTATAAAGCATTTAAACAAAACTCCTTCCCTGGCCTCGCCTACTTGGAAGTGATATCCAAGAGGAAGAGCCTACACACGGTACTCAAAGCCGCGCTATAAATTCACGGAAGTTCGGTATATATTGGCAAAGCACCCGACTCCCTTATCGCCGCGGTGTGTGAAGTGCGGGGTAGGCCCCTATATCAAGCCACGACTAGGTCTTTTATCAAGTGCCTTCGGGACTCCTCACCAAACATTACCCAAACCATCCTTAGTTTGGCTATTTGAGTAGTTCTGTTCTAAAAGCCTTCCTAACATTTTCTTTCTTAAAAGCATCAAAACTTAAAGGAGATAATCATCTGCGTTTGCTTGAATTTTCTCGTGCATTAGTTAGGTCAATTCTCTTTTCTACGTGTTTATGACGGTCATCACTGTTCTGATCTAGAAGAATGGCTCAACCTGGCTCCTTCTTCTTCCAAGATTACCACTAGTGTGGATGTTTGGCACCCCCAAATCTTCCTCGGGACCGCTGCTAGTCGGTTCCCCATCCTGGTCATATAATCCTTTCTTTCAAGCCAAAGCAACCCCATCACGTCCAGCTTCTCCTAGTCCTTCAGAAATATCATCTACTTCTGACTCAGAGTATGTTCCGCGCGGGGATCCTGAATTTCAGGCGTTCCTCGATCGCAATCCGGTAGCCCTTATGGACTACCTAGTACACAAGTCTATTCAAATATCTGATCAAGGACCACCAATCCAGCAAGTGTACGATTATTCTCGTGAACCATCCCAGGCCTTTGTAGAACAGTTTGCATCATCTCTCTTGCCTCGAGTCACGGAGAAGGACGGTGCCCCTGTGCCTCCTTTTTCTCTTCCACCAACCATATCGACTAGTTCTCAAATAGTCTTACCTATTCCTAACACCGCAGTTACCTCGAATATTCCACAACCTACTTCTGAGAGGTCCTCTGCCCTGGCTATGATGAATGCGTCTGCGCACCCGCATATTGCTGTTAATTCATCTATGCCCTCCATTGTATCCCAAGGTCAATACCCCTTTATGAGCCAACCCCCTCCGAATAGTCAGTTGGTTCCAGCTTCCCGTCCTCTAGTGGGTTTTTCTTCCAATATTCCAGCAACAGTGACCTTCACCCATCCTATAGCATCAGCACCCTTAATGCCTAATCCGGCAGTAGAAGGCCCCTTTCAGGTCTTGTTCCCCAATATGTCCAATCAAATTGGCACTCATATTCCTCTATCTATTCCGATTCAGTCAACAAGCACAGGAGTCCACCAATCACAGGCTCCGTCCATCACCCAACCAGCATTTTCTCAACCACTTATTATCTCACAGCATACCTATACACAAGCTACTTCACAACAAATACCCCACCAGGTGTCACCCAGAACGCCTGGTTACTCCTCTTATCATCCTATCAATCAACAGATGAATCCCCCATTGACACCTCAACAACATCCACCATTTGCTTCTTATGTGGGACATACCAGTGTGCCTCCTCCTCAATCGGACGTGGTTCAAATTCTCTTCAAGAAAATCACAGACTTGGAAGCCTCCACAAAAGGGGCTCGTCCTTCCTACTCCTTTGAAGAAGTGTGTAATGAACCCATTCACCCCTCAGTGGCGTTCAAGCCTTATCCTCCCCAATGGGAACTTCCCAAATTTTCAAAATTTCATAGTCGGGAAGACCCTCAACAACATTTGCGAGCATTCAAACATGCTTGCTACCTCATAGTCCAGGATCAGGAACTTATGCTCCGTACCTTTCCTATGTCTCTAGCAGGTCCTGCTTTAGACTGGTACAATAACATTCCTCAACATTCCTTGTTTTCTTTCTCTCAATTGGCCCAGATGTTTGTTGAAAACTTTTCAATAAATATCGCGCATAAGATCTCGATTACAGATCTTTATAACATTCGTCAATTCGATGATGAGTCTATTGCAGACTTTGTCGCTCGTTGGAGAGGGATAATCAACCAATTGTCTTTCTCCCTTCCTCAATCCCAACAAATCGAGTTGTTTACTCGATCTTGTGCTAATCATATTTCTTCCACTTTGAGGATCCAAACTTTTCATACCTTTGAAGAAGCCTTTACGATGGCACGTAAACTTGAATCTCGCGCCATTGAACAAGGGAAGCTAAAACTTCGATCTAAATCTAAACCAGATTTTTCTCGGTTTACCAAACCAAATTCTTCTCCTTCTAAAGACAAGAATCAGGGATCCACCAACGCTATCGTATTAAAAACATCACGAGCCGATAATACTTCTAATCAAACAACACGGAGAGACTCCTCGTCCTCTCGAAAAGGGACTTCATCATCTCGATCCTTCGCTCCATTGGGGGAATCATATGCCTCTATCTTAGAGAAAATGTTGGAAGTTCGCATGATCGAACTTCCCCCCATTAGGAATATTGATGAAAGCCAAGAACGTCCATTCTGGTATAGAGAAAATGATTTCTATCATTATCATAGAACCAAAGGTCATGACATCGAACGATGTCAAACTTTCAAAAATCTTGTCCAGAAATTCATCGATAAAGGCGAGCTCATTCTGGATAACCCAAATGCTCCCCCAAATCAGGCACTGGATGTTTTTAAACAACCTTTTCCCAATCATTCCCCGAACCATAATGCTTCAGAGTCTCAAAAACCAAACACTCATACTATCAACTTCATCTCTACTGAAGAATCTTCTTCTGAAACCAAGCCATCTGCGAACACATCAACCGAATCAGAACCTTCTTCCACTTCGTCAATCACTGGAATTCCACCATCTTCCGATAGCCCGTCTTTGAATATTCCTACATTGCTAGATACGGGTTCATCTTTCTCCACTCCTTTGTCTGACCTTCCATCCATACCCGAGACAGTGTCATCCTCATCTGTCTCATCGTCAAACATTCTTTCAATGCTCGAGGCAATTACATCCCTTCGAGTTTCCACTACAGATACATCTACTTCTGTTGCTCCCATTCTCGCTGCAACTATGCCCCTGGTGAACGTACCTATAATTGTGCCAACTCCGACGGAAGCGTCTTCAATTTTGACTCTTCCTGTCTCTTTTCCTACAGTAGTTCCACCCATAATTACTGCACCAGAAGTAGTCCCTTCGCAAGGAACTGCTTCTTCATCACTCACTTCTTCCACCACTAGTGCTGCTTCGCCCATTAAAGAAAAATCAAAAGAAGTAGCACCAACACCTATACGCTCGGTTCCTGAACTTAAACCGAGACAACCAAAATCTAACATTGCGCCATCAGTACCTCCCCACTTGCTTCCTCCGAAAAGGTTACAATCACCTTATGCCGTTGAGGTTGTCACCATCCCTGAAAAAGGAAAGCCCATATTTCGAACCATCAAGACCCTTGGTGCTTTCCCACAAAAATCTCTCTCTACGCCCCATAAAAGATTGGATTTATCCACTGAGAAGGCATCTTCTTCTACACACTTATCAAAACCATCATCTTCTTCTACAACACATTCCTCACCAACACCCCGGAAAGTAGATTTACCTACCAACAAGACGCCACCTCCTCTATCAGGATCATCATCTTCATTACCAAAAGCCAGGGCGCCCTATGTCCCTCCGATTACACCTACTTTGGGAGCTTCTTCCTCATCTAAATCAACATTATCTAAATCATCAGTAAATTCGACCAAGCAACCTCCTTTATCTTTGAAGACCACAACACTTGTCACATCTCCATCATCTTCAAAATCTATTTTAGGGGCTCCTCCTCCACCAAAATCAATCATGTCTCACTTACTTCCATCTCAAGTGCCCAAGACTGCACCTCCAAGTGTCCAAAAGAATAAGATGATCCCTAAAAAGACTGTCAAACCTAACATGCAGGTTCTTTTGCCTCGGCAGTCTGTTAAGGCAAAAGAGGCACCTTCATCACCTCTATCCTCATCTTCATCTACCGGGTTCTACACCGAAATCCTTCGCCAACTTATCCAATCTTCATCTATATCCCTTCCTCCGATTAAACCTTATAACCCTAAAGGAGCTAAACCTACCTGGTTTAACTCTGATCTAATTTGTGCTTATCACCGTACCCCAGGTCATGATACTGAGGGATGTAAAGCTCTTCAAGCTGTTGTCAACAACCTTTTGGACGAAAGTAATCTTTTGCTGGAGGAGGAGGAACAAGTATCTCCTGTCATCTTAGCCTCATCTGAGCCCCAACGATCCACTCAGACCTCTAGTGATTCCACTCCAATTGACCTTCCACCTTCTCAAATTGATACAATCCAGGTCGCCACTAGAACCCAACACTATGATAATCCATCTTCCTCTACAGCATCTCGACCACGGGTTATCATTTCTGCAGCCCCTGAAGGAATTCCTCCTTCCTCATTAGCCCCACGACCTAAGGTCTCTATTCGTGCTGCCCCTCGAGCTCAAATTCCCGTGTCAGTTGAGGAGAGTGTTATGAAACAACTCACCCAGGCTCCGGTCAAAATGTCTCTTTTTGACCTCATCCAATCCTCTCCACAACATCGCCAGGCTCTGATTGATAATCTGCGTCGCATCGCAGTGAATTCAGATGAGCCCCAACCCTACGAGTTGGTTGTTGGATTGAATAGACCATCAACCACCATTTCTTTTGAAGATTCAGAAATTCCTTCTCTTTCTTCCGAGGATTTGGAGGCTCCCCTCTTTATCACAGTCCAAATCGACAACACTACGTTAAAACGCGTTATGATCGACAGTGGAGCTGCACTCAACGTCATCTCCTCCCACACATTTGAGCAACTTAAGTTACCAAAGAACGTAGTGTCACCCCCGCCTTTCGCCCTTCGATCATTTAACGATCAGCTAGCAGTTACTTTAGGAACTGTGGTCTTACCCATTCGAGTAGGTAAGAAGCTGCTTCATGAACTCTTCTACATTGTCGAAGGAAAATTCCACTATAATATGATCCTCGGACGCTCCTGGATTCGTGCAATGCATTGTGTCCCATCCACCCTCCATCGATGCTTAAAATATCAATATGAGGGCAAAGTATATACTCATCCAGGAGATCCTTTTCCTTCCGCACAATGCGACATGACCACAAGGTCTGCCCCTCTAAAGGAAAATACTTCTTCTCCTGACGGGGCCTCATCTTCTTCCATACCTGCAACCAAACTACCGGATTTACAAAATCTAGAAGAGACATTGCAGCGTTTCTCACTGGGAGAGCTTCCTCTCTTTTCTTTCGACGCCCATCTCAATCCTAGTGAGTATGGTAGGCCGGACAAACAACCTGAGTATCAACCAGGTCTCGGTCGCATCGTCACCATTGGTCTGCCCAATCAACAGACTAATTTCATCTATGGTGGTCTTGATACGCCTCATTATCACCCAGATTCTCCTCCTAGGACCAAACCTTACTTAACAGGGTTCGATTATCTACAAAATCCCACGTTTGCAAAAACTTATCTATATCGATGCGCGTGGAAGGGTTTTGGTCTAGGAAAATATGAACAAGGTATGCATGACCTCACATCCATTCCTACTCTCATGCCACATCAAAAATTTGGTTTAGGATTTAAACCTCTTTCAAAAGCCACCGTCACTATTCTCGATGAGCCTCTTCCTATTGAGGAACCATCTTCTCCCGCTAAGTCAGAAGCATCACTCGATGTGGACGATGACATTTCCATCCCACCTAACTTTTTTTTTTGATCAATACCATTTCCTTAGGGCCGCTAGCCTATACGACTAGCAACCGGTCCGCTTCCATACCGTTAATCTTCCCTGAGATAGTTGGAGATGACTCTCCTACTATCAACACTATCCACTGTGCGGATGATGATTCTGTCCTCACCTATCTGGGGGCAGAGGATTCATATCTTCCCAAGACTATTCCTTCTGACACGTCTACGCTTCTCAATGAAGCCACTGTCGACCTTAATATAGGGACTTCTGAAGACCCTCGCATCATTAAGGTCGGCCAATCCCTTAATCCACAGGAGTTAGGAGATTTTACCACTTTTCTTTCCAACCATCGTCAAGCCTTTGCTTGGTCATATGAGGATATGCCAGGACTCGATCCCGATATTGTGGTCCACAATATCGTTACTCTTCCCAACATCAAACCCGTTAAACAAAAATTGCGTAAAATGCACCCTAGAGTAGCCCTTCTTGTTAAAGAAGAATTACAGCGCTTGCTCTCGGCTAACTTCATCCAACCCATCGATTATCCGCAATGGGTTTCCAATGTAGTACCAGTAACTAAAGCTACTGGGAAAATTCAAATTTGTCGACTTAGGGATCTTAATCTTGCTTGTCCAAAAGATGATTTTCCTCTACCTAATATCGACCACTCGTGGATTTAATCAGGGTCATGAGATGCTTTCTTATGGATGGTTTCTCCGATATAATCAAATTCTCATCACACCGAAGACCAACATAAGACTTCTTTTATAACTCCTGGGGGACCTCTCTGTTATCAACGTCATGCCTTTCGGTCTTAAGAACGCAAGAGCAACCTATCAGCGAGCAATGACCTACATCTTCCATGATCTCTTACACAAAACCGTGGAAGATTACGTTGACGATCTCCTCGGTAAGTCCAAATGTCGTTAGGATCATCTTTTCATCCTTGCACCTCTATTTGAGAGGCTTATCCGCTTTTGTCTTCGTCTAAATCCAGCTAAGTGCGTGTTTGGCGTTCTCACTGGTAAACTTTTAGGTTTCATCATTTCCATCAGGGGTATTGAAGTGGACCCCGCAAAAATAAAAGCTATTCTTGAGATGCCTCCCCCTTCTAACTTAAAGCAACTCCGCAGTCTCCAAGGACGTCTTCAATCAGTGCGTCATTTTATCTCACAATTGTCGGACCGTTGTCAACCTTTTCATCATCTCCTCCGTAAGAATGTTCATTTTGAATGGGATGAACATTGCCAAAAGGCCTTTGATGATCTCAAAGCTTATCTTCTCTCTCCACCTGTGCTTACACCTCCACGCGAGGGGGAGCCTTTCTATCTTTATATCTCTGTGACTGACCATGCTCTGGGAGCCATGATTTCGCATCGGGACACTTGCGGTAAAGAACAAGCTGTCTATTACATCAGTCGCACCCTCCATGAGTATGAAACACGTTACTCCGAAGCTGAAAAGCTATGTTGTGCTCTCTTCTTCACAACTTCTAAGCTTCGTCATTACCTCCTTAATCACAAAACTTATATTGTCACAAGTGTCAATCCACTCAAGACAATTCATGCAAAGCCTTATCACAACGATCGTATCACTCGTTGGCTCATGCTTATGACAGAATTTGACCTCGAGTTCATCCCGCAAAAGTCTATCAAGGGTCAGGTTATTGCAGATCAATTGGCTGATGCTCCTCTTCCGGACACCCAAGACCCCCTTGCTCAATTCCCCGATGAATATATCCAACAAATTGATTTTGGTCTATCTCCATTTAAAGTAAAGCTCTTCTTTGATGGATCCAAATGCCAGCAAGGGGGAGGTGCAGGTTTCGTGATGATCCCTCCTTGGGGTACGCCTATCCCAGTCGCACACAAATTGAACTTTGAGTGCACCAACAATATGGCTGAATACGAAGCTCTTGTCTTAGGTCTCCAAAATGCCATTAATCTCGGCGCTCGTCATATTGACATCTTTGGTGATTCTGAACTCATCGTTAATCAAGTCACGGGTGTCTATCAATGCAAGAATGATATCCTTCAAAAATATCGTGACATCGTTCTTGCTCAACTCCAATCTTTCGATAAATTCACTATCCAAGCCATTCCTCGCACCGCAAATCGATTCGCAGATACAATGGCTTCCTTAGCCTCACTTATCCCACCTTTTACCGAAGACTCACGTCTTTATGTGGCTGTGCAACGATTAGATCAACCATCTCATCTTAGGCAACTATCTTCAATCCATGCTATCACAACCCATACTCAGGATGAGTGGTATCAACAGATTGTTGATTATCTATCTCATTCGGTGCTTCCTCCAGATCTGACTTCCAATGGTAGAAGATCTTTTATCCAGCGCGCTAATCGCTATACTATCCTAGGCGGGATTCTTTACAAACGCGGCTTCGAGGGTATTTTGCTTCGGTGCCTCAAAACCCATGAATCATCTAAAGCCATCCAGGAGGTCCATGACGGTATCTGTGGTGGACATTTTAGTGGCTTAGTTGTGGCTAAACGCATCTTACGTTTGGGATATTATTGGCCTTCTCTTAATCGAGATTGTTGTGAATACACTAAGAAATGCGTCAAGTGTCAACAACATTCCAATCTCACGCACATCCCTAGTCAGGCTTTACAGCCTGCAGCAGATTTGTGGCCTTTTTCGCAATGGGGTCTTGATCTTATTGGTCTCATCAATCCCCGTTCTTCACAGCGTCATCATTCTATCATCACTGCCACTGAGTACTTTACTAAGTGGGTGGAGGCTATCCCTCTTTCTTCAACAAAGGCTAAACCCATAGTTGATTTCGTCTATCAACACATCATTTGTCGCTTTGGCGTTCCACACAAACTCATCACAGATAATGGCAAGTCTTTCAAGAATGTTGATTTGCAGAACCTCTGCAACGCTTTCAATATCAAACTCAGTTTTTCTTCTCCATACTATCCTCAAGCTAATGGTCAAGCCGAAGCTTCCAATAAAACTTTGCGTAATATCCTCGCAAAGGTAACTAGTCGAGCTGGTAGGGATTGGCATTTACATATCCCTTTTGCTCTCTGGGCTTATCGGACTAGCATTCGTACTCCTACTAGTGCTACTCCCTTCTCTCTCGTCTATGGGTCTGAGGCTGTCCTTCCTTTGGAAGTCCAAATTCCATCTCTCCGTGTTTCTCTCAGAGAATTTGTCTCTGATGAGGACTATCGTCAAAATCGTCTAGCACAACTTGAATTATTAGATGAGCGGCGACTCAACGCTCTTGAACATCATCAAGTCTATCTTGAGCATGTCAAACGTGCTTATAACAAGCATTTGCAGCACCGTGACTTCAAAATTGGGGATCTTGTTCTTAAAGAAAATCAAAACGTCACTACACTCGAAAGAAGTCAACGTGGTAAGTTTGCCCCCAACTGGATGGGCCCCTACATTATCACTCATAAATATGGGTCTGGGGCTTATCGTTTATCTTCCATGGATGGTATACCTGAAGCGGAACCTCTTAATGCTTTGCATCTACGGCCCTTCTACTGTTAAAGTCTATCTTACACAAGTCTAGTCGCAACACAGATCTTTCATCCGTCTGAAACAACCAGTCATATACTTTTATGGTGATCTGAAACTATGTGGTTCTCCGCCTATTGCCTCTTTTACCTTAAAATATGAGTACCGCGGCTCTACTCATTGCATGTTTCTTTTGGATATGTTCCTCCTCATGGTAGGAATACCTTAATCACCACTTCATCTGTCCCAAGTGCTTATCCTAATCGAATCTACTCGGGGCATGAGTACATGTTCTTCTATGTTCTCCTCCCCTCCGTCTGATCTACCTAGGTCTAAACTCAGCTTCTTCCAACAAGATTTTCAAAAAAAAAAAAAAAAAAAAAGAGAAAGAAGGAAAGATGCTATCCAAAAAAGATAGACCGATCCCTTGAAGGACAGCTATCCATACATTGTCAAACGAATCAAAAGGAAAAAATATAGACCATACCCTCGAAGGATGGCTATCATTAAAATTCAAAATACGCATCGCTCCTCAAGGACAACATTTAGCTGAAAAGAAATATTCAAGGCTTCTTGCAATTAATCAGCCTTTCAGTCAGTTTATACACCTTTTAGCATCATTGAAAGACTTCCCGCATCGATCAGTCTTTCCATATCAAGCAAACTTCCCGCATTGATCAGTTTGCTTTTCTGTCAAAATCATGAAGCTGAGATTTAGGACCTTTTGTCGATCATATGGAGAATCCTATTTTCCCACTATGGACATGTATTCTGTCCCTTGTAAATTCTGACAAGATACTTACTTACTGCTCCTTTCGTTTCCCTCCTAGATCTGTTTTGCGGCTAGTTAGTGTCAGGTTTATTTTAGCCTTACATAGGGCCTTACATGCATGATATTGTGATTTTCCTATCCAGATTCTATCTATGGTCGGTTGGGAGCCCAACTTATCATTTTCTTCCTTATCCGGGTATATCTTCTTTTTTCCTAGTCAGGGTCGTTTTCATTACATCCTTGGCTCTCGCAAAGAGTATTCCCCATTATTCTTTGTTTTTCATCCAGTCAAATTGGCATTTTACATGTTAATTTAATCAAAATTTATCTTCTATCTAATTTCATCTCATCTATCAAAGCATCTATTATCAACACATGTGGCTCTGGCTATCTATTTTCATCAAAATTAAATTAACATCTCAGACAGGCCAAGTACATCAATCACATCTATCTATCTATCCATCAAAATATCTAAAAGCTGGTGCATCCAAGTTACACTATATCCATCTATATCCATTTTTCATCAAAATAAAATCACATCTATCCATCTATCCATCAAAATATCGAAAAATATGTACATCCAAGTTACATTACATCTATCTATCTCTATTTTTCATCAAAATTATATCCAAATATCAATCACATCAAATCACATCTATTTCTATCCTCTATCAGTCTATATCCATCAAATCACATCTATTTCTATCATCTATCATATCAATCACATCAGATCACATCTATTCATCATCTATCAGTCTATATCTATATCCATCACAATTACGCTACATCTATCCATGTATATCAAAATCAAAAGCATGAGAACAATTATATGACAAATGAAATGATGAATCTGTATATATACATGTGTGTCTGTACAACAAAAAGGGGTGGCTTTCAATCAAGCCATCTATACAATGCCTTCCAATCGAGGCTACATCAATACATGGATACAAAATCTATCAATCTCTATATCGTAAAATCCGACGCATGGAGGACACTATCTCCTCCACCCTCCTCTGGACCAGGCTGTCTCTCCTAGCCACCGCCTATCAAGTTTAAGGGCATCTGCATTTTCATCTACCTCTTTCAAACTTGGGATCGTCTGTTCTATCACCTATCCCATCCCTAGTTTGAGGGGGATCACATCATCACTCATTCTTCCCTTCTTCCATCTCTTAGTTTTTGTCTCATAACCTTGCTTATCGCAAGTTACTTGACAAAAAGGGGCAAAATGTAGACACTTAAAATTGGTTACTCAATTTAGTGTCCCTCACATTCGTTTACCTGCTTAGGTAACCTGGGGCACGTTTACGACACCACTATCCCCTTGGGATATTATCCAATTTGTGATTTAAACACCTATCTTAAATTTAATTCATCCCATTGTATCTTACCCATGAGTAATTAAATATTAAACATTTAATTACACCTCTCCCCAGGTATCCTAATCACCTATCTACCCCAAATTTATTCTATCTATGTATCACCCTTTTTTTTCCTCTTCCCAAGCTGGGATATTTTCCGTATTTGGGGTAATTCTCATATTTCTAGAAATCAATCATTTTTGCCATCTCGGGAGTCTATTCGCGATCGGCGCCGACTCCATACGGGTCGGCGCCGATTTTCAGGAGCGGCGCCGATTATAAAAGCAAGTCCGAACTCGGTTCTACCAAAAAAAGTATTTAATGCACGCACGAACAGAGAGAGAGAGACAGATCGTGAAAGAGACACAGGTTGTAAGAAAGAGAAATCTTTTAGCATCAAGTGTATCAAATGAGGGCAGATCCTGTCTGAATCAATCCCTGAGAGGAGCACCGTTACTCTGCTTCTATCACATCAACATCGCACGCATCCATCGATCCTCTGGTGACTCTGTTCCAGTACCTTACCAACTTCGGCATATCCAGCAGACGTCGACTATCTGTCCATCACTTCCCAATTCCTGAATCTTCTTGCACTGTCCCTGATCAACTAGTCTACCTTCAGTCGACGCCGATCCTTCATCAGTCGACGCCGATCACATCAATCGACGCCGATCATCCTACAGATAGGTAAAAGGCCACAGGTAACACAAATCCAGCTTTATTTTCATAGTTTCTTATTTTCTGTAGCTGTCTGTTTGTTGTTTAGATTCTGTTTCATTACCATAATCAGAAAATCAAGTCTTTTTATACATCTTTCATCATGTATGCTTCTTTACTTAATTGAAAATGTGGACTGACATCCGCTGAGGAAGCTTATCGCCTCGACCCACTTTGGGCAGTCCACCCAAATATCTTTTAACGCCATCTTTTTATGTCAAGCATCGGTGTATTATGAAAGTTACTCGGATCTATTGTGCGAATTGCTCGTGTGCGCCGCCTTATCTACATCGACCTCTTTATCCGTCTACATCTTCGGATCTTGTCCATCGTATCAATTTCATTGGAGTTTTTCGGTTTTTGTGTTTAGTTTGGTGCATTAACTTGGACAGTAAATGCGCAAAATTTTGATCTACATGAGGTGAAAAACATTCCATAGATGTAAGTGTGGGTGGGAAATTTGGTGAGGCCACACATGGTGCAAGACCATGATCTTCTCGCAATCACTTGACAAAATATTACCTACAATTTCTGCACTCTAAAATAATCCCTTACCCGCTCCTCTACCATGTGGTGGATAAAAATAAAAACATATAAAGTCATTGTTACATGAAATAACATGATATATTTCTTCTTCATATTGAATCTAACAACATAAATGTTATTTGCTTCATAATGGTGTCGCTCAAAGGTATCATATGTTTTTCATTTTAGTGTGTGTGTAGACACCCCCCCACCCCCCACACACAAAAAAAAACAAAATAGGTACAATCTCCCATGGGCGATGGTGTATGCCTGAGGACTCTATAAGGTCAAAGGATGAAAAAACGAGGAGTGGAAGACAAGAGATAAGTGGAAGAAAATGACGAAAGTCCAAAGAGAATGAAAACAAATATGACATGCAATAAGAAGAAACAAATAGACATAATGAGTGCAATGTGTGAGAAAAGGAAAGAAACAAGGAAAGCATACGGTGACTAATGCTAATAACAACATATCTCAAATTATATGGTCTATCCCACGTGACCAATCCTCGACAACACCCCAATCTTGCTAGGCCCTTAAGGCACCTTCTTAGAGGATAATGCATCGCAAACCCTAAAAATATGGTTAGTAAACATAAAAATAGGGTATATAAAAAACATATATAATATGAATATAAGTATACACAAAGTTCAAAACTATATGGCATGCAAAAATAAACACTAATTTTCATATTCCATTATATGAAATATACAATTGGAAAACAAAGAAATGGAAAGGCGAGAGAAAAGGAAAGTTCTCTTCTAGATACATATTATGAAAATTACCAACAACCCCTACAAATAGAGAGATATTCCTTTTATAGAGGAGAGGTTTTGTAACTACCTCCTAGTAGCATTTTGTTAGTTTTACATATTACTTTTCCTCGTATAATCCACTTAAGTAACTTTTACACTTTATAATTCTAGAAAAAAATAAAATTCAAAAGTACAACGTAAAAATAAAAAAGATGTCCTTTTTGGAATATTAAGAATGAAATAAGTAGGAACTTTGAGATTCAAGACATGCATTCTAAATTTGATCATTGTTCATGTATATCTCATTCTTTTTGGATTATAGTATTGGTAATATTTTGAGCCAAGCTCCCATAAAATTAAAAATTTGGAATTGGTACCTAATAGATCCAAGTTTTGGAGGATTCCACTACCACATTGTGAAATTCTGAAATTTCATCCATCTTCTCCTTACTAAGATTATCAACATTTAAGAGTTCTTCCTTGATGAATTTGCTGAACTAATCTTTGATGGCATTTTTTGTGTTGAGTTGTTAGGGATTGTCTTGTAAAAGATAACAACAAAGAGCCTTCATATCAATAGATATTTCATCTTCCAAAGATCTACCCTTTTGTATATAGGTTTGAAGGTCTATTGTACTATCTTCCAAGACCTTGAGATGCCACTCAAAACTGTTGACCAAGTCCGAGAGAGATTATTATTTGATTTTTAAGTATCTATTTAGAGCGAAGGATTTTTTCATCGCTTAAAACCACGATCCTTAAATATTGAATCATTCTAGACTATAAATTGGACTCCTTTTCTGCATTCTCAATCTTAGAATTCAAATTATTTTGGGCTTCCACCACTTCATAAACCTTGTGGCTTTCATGCTGAAATTTAAGACATTTACTAATAGATTTTAAACCCATTTTCCTTAATTTTTCCCTTTGAGTGTCCTTATGAATTTTAGAAATGGTCTTAATATTAATTTCACTTACCGAATTGGAAGATTGAAGGGATACAATTAGAGTAGGGTCTAGAGAGAGGAAATATTTGTTATAAGATAAGTAAGTTTGCAGTTGTTCCTCCAACTTCTATTTTTTTAATTTTACTTTCTCAATCCTTTCAAATAATCGAGGTTGTTTCCTCAGATTGTATATATCTATCTTTGGTGTCATTTCTCCCAATGATATCCTTGTTAATTCATAATCAACCACAATGATATCATTTTCACCTTTATGAGTGTGGGTTTTGTAATCTCAACAAATTGTTCGCATGATGTATCTAATACAAGGTGATAAGTTTTCAATTTCTTCGTGGCTGAAGTACCTGAAGGATATCAAATACAACATCCTAATATAGAAAATTGCCTTTTTGAATGTTTTTTTATTTATTTTCAACCAAAGGTTGAACCCATGCGAATGAGGTATCAAAGTGATAACCACCTAAATTAGATTTTATATAGGAAAATTTATAGTGAGAGGAGGTGGTGAATGGGATTTTACATGTATGATTTCAATAGAATGATAGTTTTTACTTGATACATATGGATAAATAGGATCTCTATTTATATCCAACTTCTTCCTAAGGTTACTTCTTCCCTCGACATTCTATGAAGGGAATTCAGAGGATTTTATTCTCTTCTCGGCATAGGGTCAAATCTAGAGTGTGAATGTAAACCTTTGGGTTATGAGGTCATTGGATGGTGAAGAACGCATGTGTAGATTGCTTTGAGAACCAATTTTTTTCTAAAGCTTTGAATTCTTCCAATTTATTTTGTACCATATTTTAGTTTTGGAGATTATGGGTGCTAAAAATTATCAATGTTATCTTTCTCCTTCTAAGACTAGTCAATAATAGAAGAGAGTATGTTGAATAGATTTTTCATATTCAATCTCACACATGTTATAACCATCATCATCCATACCTTTGAACTTGATACAACTCGAAAATCTAAATCTATTGAAGATTCATTCTTGTAAATGATCTTCTCCTTAAAATTCATTATCACAATCTTTCCAATAATCTTCAATAGTAGAAAAATGGTAGTATGTTACGGGAAAATGAAGATTATTTTTGATGAATTTATTTCAATCAATACAGGATATTTTGGAAAATGGATGTATATAGAAAGGAGCAATTGTTCTTTCAAATTCTCGCATCAATGTGTAACCTACACACATATGCTTAAGGGTGATGGGAAATTCGACTCTTATACCTTTTTATCGATGTAAATTCTATCAAGAATATATAACTTCCCGCATAACTCAATGAGAATGAATTTATCAATTCCATAGATAATGATTTTTATGGAATTACTTCAAATTTTATAACCCTAATATAGGAAAATATTTGAAATTGGATAAAAATGCCATTTTAGTCACCAATCGCTTGGACTCTTAATAAATTTAGTCAAGTGGTACATCCCTCTAATAATTTTACTTTGAACATGGTGAATGTGTATTCAACCTTCAAGTGAATATTTTTATTCTCATAGGTCAACTGAGTATATTAATCATATATGGGTCTAGATAGATTTTGTATCCCTCAGTATTGAAAGACCAATCCATATCCTATACTATGAAATGCTATACATCAAGTATGAAGTAATATAAAATGACTTAGTATTATTCAATTAGGTGAGTTGAATTTTTAAGTTCTCACATATTATTTCTCCCTAGTTTAAGGCCTATTTTCCTTCACAAATTAGGTTGATGAAGATGCTTGGTGCAATCGTGAAATTATCTGGTGGAAGGAAGTCCCATCACCCTTTCCAAGAGTGTGATTATGTCTCGATAAATATTTAATAAAATAATTCCAGTAAAGAGTTTTGGAAAGTTTAGAAGGCCCTTTCTTCTTCTTATTTATCAAAGCATTGAAAATCATGAATTAATACTAGTGGGGATCAACTTATGCTCCTTTTGTTCCATTTCCGTGAGTCAATACTTTAACATATGCAACAAAAACAATATCGAGGCTAGATTCGATGTGGTGAACATCAAATTGAGTAATAAATTCTCCCTATGGATCTCTCGATTCCTTGTTTGAGAATTGAAACATGAAACACCGCCAATACAATATCTCAACATTGAACTAAATTAAGAAAACCACTTGCATGTGCTACACAAATGCTAAAAATCCTTTCACAATGTAGTTATCCCCTAAAAATTGGCAAGGGCAATTTTACGTATAACCATATCAAATTTTGTTCCATCCTCGCCGTGATTTCGTTGCGTTGAACGCTGCAAAATACCTTCCGGAAATCTAGTTTTTTGAACTCGGCCATTTTTGGTCTTTTTGGCCAAGCATATAATGACTATGCAACATCAACTTTTGATGCACCCACTTTAAATCCTTTAGCGCATACTTTCTTGTGTTGACAAGCGTTTTTGTGCGCCACTATGTCGAGACTTCCTTATACGACGCAAGGCGCGTGCGCCTTCATGTCAATGATCATTTGTTGCGCCACTTTTGGTGCACCGAGGGCGACATATTCCTCTATCAACACCACTTTCTTGTGCGCCAAGGGCGCACATATCTTCATGTTGACAGCGTTGCTTGAGTGCGCCAAAGGGCGATGTTTTCTTGTGTCGACTCTTTTGGTGCGCCACTCAAACATCAAAGTGGCGCATTTATTGCTACCTCACCTATATATAGGCACATCCAGGCTGCCATTGTCACCAGAGCAATCACATGATTATTTTTATTATTTTCTCTCGAGCCTCGTTAGCGTTGCCCGCTCGCACTTTCGATCACGCCGTGGACCCGCTTTTCACACTTTTTCATTGTTTAAATTCTGTAGTAAGTGGCCTTCTTTCTTTTGTGCATTTTGTATTTGAGGTTTTTGGATGCTAGGTGGTTCAGCTTTGGATTGGAAAATGAGAAATCATGTTTTTTCCCCTTGCCGCTTTCTCTTTTCCATTTTCTCCTCCTCTTTCCGTGATCTGCTAAGTTAAGGGGACTCGTCCGAAAATGATTACTCAAAAATATTGGTATTAAGCCTCTTCATCACCCAAATGAACCTCGCAAAAGGAGCTTAACCATATGTAAATCCTCACGTAGAAAATCAAACCTTGAAAAAGAAAATGCATTTTCCTTCTCCTTTGGTGCATTGGCACACCATGCAACATCAAGAACAGCTGCGCCTCTTCGCATCTGTCACCCCTGCTTTCATCAAGAATAGCCACGCCTTTTGGTGCACTTCCCCACTTGCTGCAAATGCTTTCAGGAGCCCTCTCGCAAGATCAAACTTGAGTGCAACATTACAAATTCCTCGCACCTTTTTGGCTCATCTTGTACCACGTAAACATGAAAATAATCGCGCCTTCTTTATAAAATAAACACATGCGCATAGGCACTTGTCCTTACAAAGAACAAAATGCATCATGCAAGATCGATGCGCCATGCGCCCTTTGGCACCGATTTACCCATCAAGCACTCCTTTTTCCCCGCGCATTACCTATTTAGCCCTCAGTAAACTCGCAAGATTCATGGCGCACCTGCATACTCGAGGCCTTTAAATCGCTAACTCTTTCTTTTCACAACGCTTCAATGGAAAATCGACACCGTTGACATGGCTTTTAAATTGGGTTTCACTCTTATTCTTGCAGATCAAAGAACTGAGTTCGGGTAAGAACATATGTCAACATCAAGTAGGAAACCTATCAAATCTAAAGGCAAGGCCAAGCTCACAGAAGAAGAAATGAAGTATAAGTATCGTAGGGTCGAATGCCCGAGTCCCAAGCAAGTAATGTGACCTATACATCGAGACTGAACCGGGTCACATTGACATGGAAGACTTCTCGGCCGTAACCTGTGAGGGTCACGAGAAGTCCATGGATGGACAAGCTGATAGGAAGTGCCCTGCACTTTGCTGGTGGGATCCCAGCCAGTGCCATGAATAATGAGTTTATGATGGTGGTAGCCCGATGCTATAACAAGGACACAAGATGTGTTCATGGTGAGAAGGGCGAGGTTATAATTAACCTCACTGCCCGCCACTTTGAAATGATGCTCGGCATTCCTCATCACCGCACTTTGTGGCCACTCACCAAGAAGATCGCATCAAGGCCTGGATGACAATGAAGACTGCATGACGCAATGACATGAATGAAGTTTATCCAAAATAAAAAGTAAAGTGACCGGTGGCCACAAATCATTCACTACAGGTGATTTTTTAGAGGAGCTCATGACACCATTACGCTCCTTAGCAGAGTCTTTGGGCTTCCCGATGCCCATTATTTTCACAAGTGGATGCTGCATGTACTCGAGACAATGAACAAAAATGTGCCCGATCAACGCCAATGGGCAGAAATTATAAGAAGATAATCTCCGAAAGCTACAACAACTCAACACAATGGGAGGTTCTATATGAACTTCTACGTTGTTCATGCCGCAGCCTTCGTAAAGAGACTATCCAGCTCCTCATGCGATGTGGGGTTTGGCCCCAAGTCAAAATATATGAATACTATCCAGAGTCAAGCCAGAAAATAGCATCCCCAGTTCACAAAAATCAATGATGCATTCTTCTACTTCAACATCTTCCCTGAGGTCGAATATGACTCACGGTCGCACAACCAAGAGCATAGTAGTAGCCAGCTGATAAATGGGGGCCCCTGCTCACCCAATTCCCACATTCACTTATTCGAGGGTGGCTAACTTCTGGGAGAGCCAACTAGATCTGAAGCAAGGTATGCCAGCCCAAATTGATCTGCAGTTGAGCCTGTCAAGGTAGCTTGTTACTTATCATGAAAAGTGCCTAAAGAGAAAGAAGGGTGGAACTCCTTTCCCCTCACAAGTGGGTAGATATACATGTCTCACTCACCATAAGGCAAAAGACATGTTTTGCAGAGATGGAGCCGCTGAATCAAACATGATTTCCTCAAACAAGGCCCACCTTCGACCTGAGAAATTGTTCCGCCTAGGGCTAAGCTTGATCCGATCCACATCCCTCGATCAAGCATATCTACATCGACCCATATCATGAGGTGGAGCTCGAGGAAGGACCATTCTCGCTTGGCCTTAAGCAGAAATCATCCAAGACGGAGTAGCCATCGTCCCAAAGGCTACCAAACTACTGAGGAGGAAGTGGATCAAGTATATCTTGACACAGTGGGGACGATTAGCCTTTCACGATAATTGATAGTAACCAAAGCACATCGTATAATCGAGGAAAGGGTCAAGGAAACTCTGAGAATGCAAGCATTGGTGCCGAATGAACGGGCTTATCTACCTCTGAGTCAATTTCACAACCTCTCCCATTGGGTAACACATCCTCGATCAAAACAAAGCAGCCTAAAGGCAAGGGTAAAGGTAAAGAGGGTGAATCCAAAGACCACTCAAAAGGAAGCTCCCCTGAAATTCCTCCTTCCGCTACACCCGAACAAGTTGTAACTCGCTTCTCAAAGAAAGAAGCGGCGGAAGATGTTTCAATAGTGCCCATCCACTCGTGATGTCACCACCGCTGCAAACAATCGAGGTCCCTTCTATTCCTTCTCCTTCTCTTCCTTCCTCCTCGAGTGACTCAAGCGATTCATTCCTTTGGTCGTGTCCTCTCCCCTTCTTCTACTGCTCCTCCCGCTTCTTCGCCCATCTTCTCTTCTCTTTTGCGGATCTGTCCCCCTCCATTTCTTCCTCATCTCTGAGCTCCTTCCCTTCCTATGTCTTCCTCTCCCGTAGTATCTCTTCCTCCCGTGAGCGCTTCCTCGCCTCTCTCTCGATGCCCCCTCCAAGTGTCTCCACTTTTTCCCTTCTACTACCGCAGCCTGCCCCTTTTCGCTTTCGGTCCTTCTCCCATAAGTCCACTGGGTCCCCAAAGACTTAAGTCGTAGAAAAGGAAATTTCCCATCGCTTCCGATGGACTTCTCCACGATCCCATCAAAAGGGGGCAAAGAAGCCAAGCCCATCACACGCTTCTCTCTCAGAGTGCTTCAAGAGAGAGGGTTATGGAGATCGCTTACCCCAATCCTCGAAAGATAAAAAGATCTCGTCTCCGATCGATTATACAAGAACTCAAGTCACAATGGGTAACGTCTTCTCGAAAGGCTTCAAGGAGAGGCCCTATCTCGCAGATTGATGCCCTTCAGCAAGAAGCTTCAAGAAGCAAAAGAAGAGAAAAGGCCGCCGAAAGAGCAAAATAAACATCTCGCTCCAAGCCCTACGTAAGATGGGCATTGCACCTCCCACAACCGGCCGCCGAGAATCTGGGCCTCTCGAGCCAGTGGATAAAATTAATGAATATGCAAAGATCGGTGAGCGAGGGTATGGCCGCTTTCTACCCGGGAGGAGCCAAATCCTCAAGGACAGTGAAAAAGTGATCACCAAGTTCACTGATTTGTACCTGAACATCAGCAAGGTGAATAAAGAGCTCCAGGCATTAGCATGACCCATATCGAAGATTTGACCATGCTAAGCTACTGAGCGTGAGACCTTTTCAACGAATGTTCGACTATTTAGTCAAGATTTGGTCAAGTTCGGCGTCTTCGGTCATCCCACGGCCCTCAATAAAGTCCTTTCCACTCTGGACTACCGGATGGATCAACTGGAATTCATCCTTGAAAAGATCGATAAGGTAAAGGAAGAAGCCCCTGACACGATGCACCAAATGGAACAAATCATTCTCAACATGTCTTCGTGGTGCTTACTCTTTCCTTCACCTTAAGGAAAGTTGTTGAAACCATCCAGATCTTCAAGGAGATCGCTTTCGCAATGGTCAGCCAGAGGTCACTTTTGACGTAGAATCCATCAATAACCTCCATGGCTGTCGGGACTTCACCGGGTTCCTCATGTAAGTAGAGAAAGAATATTCCAAATTCCCATAGAAGCTCATAGATGAGCGGGAGACTTGCGAGGCGATCGAGCGACACAAGGATCCTTCCGTGATCAATTAGATCCCATGATCAACAAGTTCATGGAATACCGTGCCCACCCCACATCTCGTCACCCGAGTAAAGCAACAACAGGATATCCCCTTTCAGCGCATGGATGATGATGATGAATGAATTATTTCTCTTCTTCTCTCTCTCCTTCATCTTTCTTCTTGTGAAATATCTAAAGTATGTTGACACAAATGATGACATCATCCATGTTGCACCATGGGATGATGTCATCCATCAAGTTGTCAAAAGTCAACATGACTTTGAGATATTTTGTAAATATTTTATGTAAATAAGTGGTTGGTTCCTTTTTGCCTTCCTTCTTCTCCTTCTTCTATAAATACTCAAATACTTGTTGTATTTGAGTAGTGGATATCTTTCAGATGAAAAATAGAAGTGAGGAGAAAAGACTTTGAGCTTTTTGTAACAGAAAGAAATATTAATACAATATTTAGACTTTGTGCTTAATACATGTGTTATTTCAGATGGATCTTTCTTATGTTAGATCCGTGTGTTAGATTCTCGTTGGATCTAATTCTATTTTATTGTCATTTATTCATCAGCATTGCTTTGTTCGTTTATGCAAGTAGGTTTGGCTCTGTTTACTACCAATCCCAAAACATAAACCTTCTGACCTTTCTCGCTTTGGAATTCATTTCTTTTCTTCCTTCTGACATGCTCTTTCTTCATCCTATCTTTCATTCCTTTCTTTTCACAAGTGGAAACCCCTCACCGGGATGAGATCCCAAACCCGAAGGCAGAATTTTGTGAGACTTGCATGATTCCCGCCGGTAGAATAGCAATAAAAACAGTTTCACTTTCACGACTCAAAGAGGGCTATGCCCTACACACTGTTATCTCATCTATCCATAAATCCGCCAGCGATGCATTTTGAGCCAATAGTTTTGGCGACTCATGGGATCGAATAGATCTATCGGATCATGATAGTGGTAGGATAGAAAACTGGAAAAATCAGAAAATCACTATCTGCTTGCAAACTTTAAATTTTTGTCAAAAATCTAAAATTTTGCAAAAGTGACCCAATTGAAAATTTTCTTCCGAGATCCATAGATCTGGCATAGTTGGAGATCTTTAGTTCATTTGAGTTTTTATAAAAATCTGTATTTTTGCCGTAGATCTCGAAGTTTTTGATTTGCTTACCAAAATTTCAACTCTTTGAAAAAGTCAAATTTAGATCCAAACCACCTTGCTAATCTTCACCGTCATTTTATCCTTGTTGTTCTTTGTCATCAAACTGCGATCAGTTTTGTAAAGAGGATAAAATTTAAATATTCGAGTAAAGTACATATGCCGCTGGTTTTGTCAATGGGAAAAACCAGAAAATCAGCAAGTACAACCAAAAAGAAATTTTAAATCTGCTTCACAACATCGCAGATTGGAAGGTACTGCCCCGGCGGGTGAGCCATTTACGCGTGAAGAAAAGCAGCTTGTCAGGAGAATTCGATCTTACTTTCGATCGCTTCAAAGGCACAATTTCAAAGTGTAACACCGGTGCACTTTTCAACACTAAGTTCACTGATCGGTCACCAAGCACCTCACCCCGTGAAGAACCGCTTTTTGCAAGGAGCCTCTACATCCCTTTGTATTGCCTCGCTTCTCAAGCAGAACCGTGTTTCTAGCCCGTGTTCTTTTTCCACTGCTTCTAGATGGCATGTACCATGGGGGAAATGCTATGGGTCCCTTGGCTTTACCACATCCTATTCACGCACTCCCACATGGAAACCGAAAGAATTTTCTCAAATTTGACGGGAGTTGTGGAAACCAAAGCATGGATTCACACATATCTCGCATTCATCATGTCATGCAATATTCTGGATGTAACTCATGAAGATGTGTCGGTTCACCTTTTTCCGAAACTCTACAAGGGCCTGCACTTGAATGGTTTCCAACATTTACCTGCAGGGGCGGATCTATTACTGGGCCACACTTCATGGGATGCTTTTAAGACATGTATAAGCCTTTAAGATGCATTTGCTTTGTTATCATAGATCACTCACTCGAAGAAGGAGGCCAATGAGACCATGCGTGATTTTATTGCCGAGGTTCAATGCATTAATCAATCAAGTGGCCCTCTGCTTTCCATGCTTCCAACACTCGGAAAATCGAAGTGTTTCTTTTCAGGAACACTATGAGCTCGAAAGTAAGTTTCTTGCCTCGCAAGAGCAAGTGGCTACCTTGATTCTTGCCCAGCCGCGCCATTTGAATTGAAGATAATTTGATAATATCCGCGAATTGAAAAGGGAATCCTCAAGCCTAAATCTTCGGGCCCTTTGTCTAATACTTCATCCGATCCGACATTCCAAAAGATGGCGAACGACCTACTTGCATTAAAGAAGCAAGTTAGCCCAAGCTTCTCCTTTTGGTTCCTCATACCGGGATATCCCTGAGGAATTTCGTTTCAATAATATTTCATAAAGGCGCCGCTACTTACCTGCAATCGCTCCATGGTGGCACTTGAGACTCCTCCGGTCAATGCTCTAGCTGAAATTGAAGAAGAGGAGCAGATTACGGGAAGAACCTTCGTCTCAAGGTGAAGATGATCAAGACGCGTGTGAACCGACCGGTGACTCTACTATTGGGTATATGGAATTTGATGAGGAAGAATCGATGAAGAAGAGGGTACTCTGTGGCTATGCAATGACAATCATACTGCTTTTACCCGCCGCAAGGAAAAGAAGCAGAGGTCACCGCCCATGTGCGTGTATGAGAAGGCCGTGTCAAATGCACCTCCAACCATTGCTAAAAGAGGTAATCCTCTTCCTACTCAACTTCCCGTTAAGTCTTTTACAAGGAAATCTTTGCCCCCATCTCTCCTCCAAATCAGCCCTCTCATATTCCTATCAAGACCAAAGAATCCTACCCTACCATCTTAAGTGAAGGACTCATTCCTTCACCAACAAGCAACTCCCTAGCCACATTTGACATCATAGACCATGCAAAAAGACCAAGATCCAAATGTCTCAAGCCGAGTATCTTCACCAAATCCTTAACAATTGTAAGATTGACTTAAGTATATTCAAAGTCAGCCGTATAACTAATCAGTTTCCTAAAAGGAATCCTTTCCACTCGAATCCCCCATAAATGTTGCCTCAACATCTACATCGTGCAAGATAGAGCCTTTCTATCTCTCCTCCTAATCAATGGTCACAAGTTAAGTAACGCATAATTGATTCGGGGCTTCGACAACGCCATCACTGGCAAAAGTTGCTCATGCTTTGGCCTCACCCTTACCAAGCCTTTTGGGCAGTATGTTATTATTTGAAACTAAGCAGGGTGTCTCGTTGATTGGTCAAATCAAAGATGCACACCCGCATTCGTGGCATTCCCGAGAAAAGGGTAAAGATGACCGTCCTCGTCGCCGACATTCCAAAGACTCTACGAAATTTTGCTCCCAGGGAAGAAGTTTTTGCAGCAAAGTTGGTGGGGAGATTCATATGGACTGTCTAAAGCTAGAATCCCTGGCACAAAGGTGTAATGTAGACATTGGAGCCGTAATCACAAAGAAGTACTTGGTTACTAGCTCAAGACCCCAAAGCTCAAATTATTTTCGAATCATCGGAATGGGGAACTATTTCTCATGTCTACCAAATATGACAAAATGGTTGTTCTCATCCAAGAAGAAGATCTCAACAAGGTTTAGACTGCATGTAGTTTGATGGCAGCTGCGCAACCAAAGCTGGATGTGGCGCCGAGCCGCATAATATCTCCCGAAGGGGAGGTTATTCCTCTCTCTTTCAAGTTGCAGTTTTTCAACATGAATAATAATCGTCACGAGTATGAATCTCGCTACTTGGCATGCAAGCCGCGGAAGGAAAGAGGGATCAAAAATCTGAAGTGCAAGGTGATGCAGAGCTAGTCGTGAATCAAGATAAAAGGATATATCAAGTAAAGAATGAGAGGCTCAGTGCATTACCGCAATGCAAAGGTGTGGGACAGCATCAACGAATTTGACACCTTTTCGATAGAATCCATTCCAAGAGCTCAAAAAATGACATGGCTGATTCATTGGCCATTTCAAGATCCTCATGCTCCTCACCTGTGTTTGAAAACAAACAAATACACCATTGAGGTGGTTTTCCACCCAAGTGTGCTCTGGACAATTCTCAAAGATTGGCAAGTATTCAATGATGATAATCAACTCATTGCCTTTCGGAGAAGGTGAATTTTTTTAAAGAATTGTGCATTTTGAAGGATCCGCTTCTATGTGCCGCGAATCACCACCGATCAAGAGGATGAACCGGAGGAACGACGGCATTTGTCACTCAAAGGAAATAAATCCCGAAGGGCCTCGGTTTCTCTAAAGTGGTTGTTTGATGCATGACCATTTTGTAAAAAGAAAAGGTGAGATGATGTTAGGTCATCCCTCAAACCGAATCAAGTTAATTTAGGTTCTAAGAACATCCGCAATTCATGAACATTGGAAAATGTTGACACGCTCTAAGAAAAGTGGAAATTCGCCAAACTACTCGAATAAATACATGGACGTGCTGGCATGGTCCTACGCTGATCTAAGGTATTTAAGCCAAAAGGCGTTCAAAGATGGCATCCTCGCTGAAAGAAGATGTCAAAGCCTTTTCGCTGTAAGGAGGCATTATAACCCTAAGATCTGTGTGTACTATCCAAAGCTGAAATTCAAAAATGCTTGGATGCGAGAATCATTTTTCCTATCCATCACAGCACTTGGGTAAGCAAATATTGTGCCTGTGTGTAAGAAGAACGGGAAATACGCATATGTGTAGATTTTCAAAATTTGAATCAGACTTCCTTGAAAGACAACTACCCACTTCTATAATGGATCAAGCTCGCAAGCAAAGAATCGGATCGGAAATGTTGTCCATGCTTGATGGTTTTTCGTGCTACAATCGATTGAAGTTTCACCAAGATCAATTTAAAACAACATTCACTACTCCCTCGGGGCACATTTGCTTATAAAGCAGATGCCTTTTGGTCTAACTAATGCCGGGCGCCACTTTTCGGACTGTGCCATGGACTCGCATTCAAAGGTATGATGGGGAAGGTCATTGTTGTTTATCCGGGATGACTTGACCGTGTTCTCTAAACAACGAAGCGATCATTGTCAGACCACTGGAGCAAGTGTTGGCTAGATGCCAAGAACATGGATTTCCCGAACCCAAAAATTCTATTTTGGAGTCGCGTGAAGGAAATTTTATAGGCATGTGGTTAGCAAAGAAGGAATGAAGATAGATACCGAAAGAGTTAAGGCTATTCGAGCCTTACTTTTCCTACAAGCAAGACTCAAGCGTTCATTCTTTCTTCGTAAAGGTGAACTTTCTCTGCATTTTGTTCCCGACTTTGCTGAAAAAGACTGGGCCATATATTGGGCATGATGAAGGGGTCACCAACTCTTCCGCTGGAGCAAGGAAGGAAAAAGTTCTGCTCGAGGAAATAAAGCCTGCCGCTCACGCACTCAGCCTGGGCCCCCGTATGTCCCGATTTCTCCAAAGATTTTATCATGTATAGTTATGCATCTCAAGCATACTGTGTCATGCCATCTTTATACAAAAGAAGTCGAGGATGTTAAATCTCTGGTGACGTGATTCATGAGCTCTCCTCAAGCCCTCACGAATTAAAAATGTCTCGCTTGGAAAAGCATGCCTTCGCCATTGTCAAAGCGGTCAAGAACTTGTGTATTACATTTTAAACTCTCACACGGTGGTGCTGGTCCTCGACACGGCAAGAGTCAAATAAATTCTAACTCAGCAGAGTTAGGAAGTTCGCAAGGAAATTGATCGCAAAGGTCCGTGAGTACGACTGGATATAAACCAACCAAGCCGTAAGAGGCAAGGGCCTATGTCATCTTATGGCTGAAAAAATATTCAGAAAGTCCCGAGGAAAAGAATGATATGCATTTACTAACGAAGCACAAAGTCAGCTTCTTGAGAAAGCCCGCTTTCTACCTCTCGGTCCTATTGTCGCAAATCCAATGATGAGTGGTATTCCAATATTGCTTTCTTCCTCACCTATGGCGAATGCCCACCACCTAACCTGCAAAGGAGAAGCGACTATAAAGCTCAGAGTAGCTAAATATGTCATCGGGATGACGGTTTATACAAACGCGGATAGATGGTGTCTTCGCGATGTGTCGACAAGCCACACGCTATAGAGAAGTTACTTAAAAATTTTCATAATTCACCTGCGGAGGCGATTTCGCTTTTCTCGTGACAAAGACACAAGATCATCCGAAGCTAGGTACTATTGGCCGATGCTTTTCCAAGATACAAATTTGGCTAGCAAAGTGTGAACTTGCTACAAGTAGCTTTTCGGCAAGCCTAAGTCGTCGCTTTTCCTCAGCCTGTGCCAAGTTGTCATTAATGAACCATTCAGAAGTGGGAATTGATTTTATTCGTGGTGCACTCAATCCCCAATCAAGTACTGACATAGTTATGTCCTAACAGCAATAGATTACTTCACCAAGTGGGTGGAAGTTATAATTACAAACATGCCACTTCCGAGGTCAAGCCATAGCTTTTTTATCAAAGAAAATATCATCATTTTCATGCTCAGGCTCCCAACAAGATTGTTTACGACAATGCTTCTAACTTCTCCTCACGAAGTTATTAGTTTTGCTATGAATATGGGATAACTTTTGGCTCATGCCTCGATTATTACCCTCTGTGTGGAAATGGTCAAGGCAGAATCCAGAACAAAACTTGGTGACCATCATACGAAAGCTGAAGGATGAGAATCAACGAATGTGGCACAAGTCCTTATACGATGCATCAGGGGCAAATCAGACTCCCAAGAGGTCTCTCAATATGTCACCTTTCTCAAGTGTTATATGGCACCGATGTCAGAGCTTCCCATTTCGCTGAAATCTCTCGCCTACGCTGGCAATGTGTAATCAAGATGAAACTTTCCAAAATTCCTCAAAAAGAGGATCACGTATCCTGATGAGCTCTAAGAGCAGAGAGTAAGAGTGATTGACAAGATCACCGAACATCGAATCAAGTCAGTACAGCGTAACTGAACGGGT